>CM053786.1:411980481-412427981 GCA_028749045.1 Cupressus sempervirens
GAATTACCTAGAGATTGTCTAAGGTAAAAAGGTAGATTTATCCTAATCCCATGCCTAAAATGATTGACTAACATGAAATGGTGACCATAATTTTTTGTGAATCGACCATCCAAAGTAAGATACTCAATAATCACAAACATCACAAATATCCATGGGCACAAAATGGAAGTTGGGTTAAAGTAGGAATTATCTATTTTAATTAGTCTTGCATTCTTTGGCTGAATCCGCAAAATTGTTGACCACCCTATCAGAAAGCTTTCTATCCCAATAAAAAATAATGCCCTCTATTTCCAAACCCATAGCTTTGGCTATGATTTCTTTAGTCACCTCCATACTTTGATTTCCCACTAGAACGGTCTCATCTCTCCATGTCTTAATGAACTGTTGAGTAATAGCAGGGTTGTTTCCTTTTAACTTTTCCACAAAACCAATAAAGTTTCCTTGCTCAAGAATTTTCCAAATTTCCTCCTTCTTCCTCCATTCTTTCTAGCTAGTTGGTTCAATTCTTTTTCATTTTCCTCCCATCTTCCTGTTTCAAAAATGAATATCATGTCTTCTCCAAAAAACCTGCTGCAACTAAATACAGTAATTGATATCATAGCCAAGGCACACAGTGACAAATAAGACCCACTATCCTTGTGGAATTAATTGAAAGAACTCTGTCATTCTCATAAAAGTGTGCCACTTCTCAATTTAATCCATAAAATAATTACATTTTTTTGACATAGTCATCATTAGTGAAGCACTTTTTCTTACTTCTAAATTTGTCATGTTTGATCAGTAAGTACCCCTCTATAGGTATTATATCATTATTGTTCCATATTACCTTTTCCTCACTCTTACATGCCACATTAGCTTCCTAGTCAGCAACTTGATTTGTTTCTCTATAATTATGAGTAATAATATAGATTTCAAAGGAATTGATAAGATCTATTGCTTGACTAATAATATTATTAATAGTCTAGGAAGACTTGGTAACTCTATTAAGGCAATTAATAATATTAAGGGAATCCCCCTCAAGCCATATTTTATTCAAATTCAAACTCTTTGCATAGATAAGACCATAAAGGGCAGCATTAGCCTGAACCAAATGGTTAGTTTGAATACCAATAGGGATGGTCATGCCCCCCATTCTATCACCATTCGTATTCCTAATAATGATGCTACATCTAGCAATTCTTGGGTTTCCCATTGAGGCCCCATCAAAATTTATCTTATACCAGTCCATCAGGGGACAATCCCAACTAGCCAGATCCCTAAGGTTAGGACCAATTTGCATCAAGATGATATCATTAAGATTCCAATTCTAGATCACCCAATCTTCCCATTCATTGTAAGGTTATTGACCTTTTCCACTAGATCTAATATTCTCAGTCACAAAATTCTTAATCTTACAAAAAACCTGATTGAGATTTGATTCAACTCCCCTAAACACCCTATCATTTTATTCCTTACAAACACCCTAGCAAAGGAATAGGAGAATAAAATTCCACAATCTCAAAATTAACGTATTATTAGAAGGTGGCTTCCAACCATTGAAAAAATGTTGAATGGTATCAAGGAAAATCCAAGAAATATTCAGTAGATCGTAAACCCTTTCCCACACCCTTTTAGTATAGGAGTAGCACAACATTATAGGGTTGACCGACTCAGTATCATTCTTACAAAGGTAACATCTATTAATAATGTTGAACCCTCTCTTCAATAAGTTATCTGTAGTCAAAAAATTTCCCTACAAAAGTATCCAAAAAAATATGCTAACTTTGGGAGTCATACCTTTAAACCATGCTTTAGCCCAATAAGGCTCAAGATTCTCTTCAAAAGAATTAGCATACACCGCAGACACAGAGAAAAGCCCATTAGGATTAAATTTATAGATCAACACATCCTCCTCATGGATTAAGAAGACTGCATTTAGAATCTTGTTGAGATTATTTAGGTTTCTATCCACCCTTTTGAAGTCTAGCCACTTTCCTAATAATCCTCAAAAAAAATCCCAAAGAGATTCTTACATTTCTCCATCGAATCATTCGACCTTTGATCAGCACTAAGTGGATGATCAACAATCCAAATATCATCCTAGAAAAGAACAGTCCTCCCATTTCCCACCTTCCATCTAACCCCTATCTTAATTATCTGTTTATATTTTTTAGCATTTTTCCAAATCATAGAACCCCTTACACTGACTCATTATTAAGAAAGTATTTAAGATTTTGGTTCTTCCTATTATACTTATTAATCTAGATACTATGCCATTCGCCTTCCTCTTTGTGCCATATCCATAATAGTTTGGCAAGCAAAGCATCATTCATAATGGTAACTCTTCTCAAACCAAGGCCACCTTTATTAAAAGCCATGCAAACTTTCTCCCAAGCAATCAGTGGCAGTCTATGTTGGAAATATAAGAGTAACTGAGAGGGGAGGGGTGAATTATTTACTACAAAAATAAATCCCAGATCCCTTAGATGTCAATACAAAATTCCAATCTAAAAATTGAATATTGTAGATGCTTGGTAAACACATATAAATGTTGTAACTCAGTAAATACTGAATGTGTTAACTTTGCAGATCTAAAGATATTATTAGTGATTACTTAAACTTAATTGCAAGCATAAAGAAATAACATGAGCACATATGACACCAGGATTTAATGTGGAAACAATTTGGAAAAAACCACCAATTGTAACGAGTTACTATTTTGCACTCTTCTGAAATGAGCCTTGTTAGCAGCCAACCCTGTTAAAGGTTGCAAAACACATTGTTAGGTGTGACCTTGTTAAAGGATTTAATCACCCTATTAGGAGTGGCCTTGCTAGAGGTCTTTAGACAATTCAATTGAACTACCACCTTGTTATAAGATTTACAAATGGCTATTAAACCAACTCTATTAGGAGATTTAGATCATTTCTACAATGGTTAGAGAGTAACAATGACATGACTTGATTGAGATGCAATTAAATTGCTGATTATAGATCTTTGTTCTGGCATGTACTTAATCCTTCTTGATCAAATATAGCTTTTCTGCTCCATAGGGATATTATGCTTATCCTTCAAATTCACTTCCTCTCTTCATTCCTTGCAATTCATTCAATACAACTTGCACACTTTGAAAATGCAACTTGACCTTTTACTTATACCTTTCATGTTATCAAGTCAGCTCAAATACAATTTAGAATAAATAATATTGATCACCATAGTCGACTAGAACCAATAGATAAAATAATTAAGCTTCATATGCCAAAATAAGAAAATCCTTCTTTAGGTGACCCAGCTTGGTAGAAACTAACTTAGAAGTGATTTCCTGTGTTAACCAATAGAAGCTCGATTAACACTGTGAACTTACAAAAATCCTTTGGTAATTGAGTGAGCTTAGTTATCACTAACTCTATCCAACTTTTTCTTCATTAACCGAGTGAGCTCGGTTAACACTCTTTTTTGCATGAATTCCTTCAACGCCCGAGTGATCTCAGTAGACACTATCTTTTGCATAGGAGCACTCGATAGTAATAGAAAACTATCTTTATTATCCAAGTGAGCTCGGCATGCACTGACTGAAAATTAATCTGACATTTGTGTAACATCAAAGACAACACACAATTAATCAATTGTATCCAACAATCTCCCTATTTGGCATTGATGGCAACTCAACATGTCATAGCATAATGAAATTTTGAGAACAAGATTCCCTTTGTTAATATGAGCTCTTCAACTTTCTCCCTCTGTCAGAAAACTTCTCCCTCTTTGGTTTCTTACTTTATAGAAATTCTCCCTCTATGAAATAACAAAAATTTCAAAAAGATATGATAGTAAACTTCTCCCTCTTTGACAACGCATGCCAAAGACAACTGATTGATCTTCAACTTAGTTCCTATTAATGCATCACTAAACTTTATTTAGTGAGCTTTAGATAGAGGAACGACCCATAGCTTACCTCTTAGATACAAAAATGCATCCTTAGGTAATGGTTTGGTGAATATGTCTGCAATTTGTTCTTTTGTATTCACATATTCCAATCTGACTTCTTTTTCTTGCACTAGTTCTCTTAAAAAGTGATATTTTATAGCAATGTGCTTTGTTTTGGAATGCATTACTAGATTCTTTGAAATGTTGATTGCACTAGTGTTATCACAATATATAACTATTGAATCTTTGATTTCAACCTTCATTCCTTCCAACAATTGTTTGAACCAAACAATGTTAGAGTAGTTTACTACTACTACCACATACTTGCTTCTACTATGGATTGGGATGTCCAATTTTGTTTCTTGCTTGTCCAAGATACCAATATTTTACCAAGGAAGAATGCTCCACCACTAGTGCTTTTTCTGTCATCAAGACTTCCTACCCAATCAGCATCAGCAAACACCTTTAAGTCTAGATTGCCTCTAAATTTGTACCATAATCCATAATCTTTAGTACCTTTCAGATATCTCATGATTCTTTTGATTGCCGTCATTTGGTTTTCTTAGGATTTTGTTGAAAATCTTGCCACTATTCCAACTGCTAAGGCAATCTGAAGCTTTGTATATACCACATACTATAATTTTCCAATCATTGATCTATATAAGGTTTAATCTACTTCTTTGGATTCATCATTTTTGGAAAGCTTATGTCCAATAGACATAGGAGTTCCAACTGGTCTTGAATCTTCCATTCCAAACTTCTTTTGTATCTCCTTGATATACTTAGATTGAGCTATGTAGATACCATTTTTGTTCTACTGAATCTGCAATCCAACAAAGAATTTTATCTCACCAAACATAGACATCTCAAATTCTTTACTCATCTATTCTGAAAATGCTTTGCATAAGTCATCATTTCCTATAAATAGGGTGTTATCAACAAATATTTTTTCCAACACAATCTTCTTATCTGATCCTTCCTTGATATACAGACTAATGTTATCATTTTCTCTTTGAAAACCAATCTGGATCAAATAGTTATGTAGTCTTTCATACCAAGCTCTGGGAGCTTGTTTGATACCATATAGTGCTTTGTGTAATTTGCAATCCATGTCCTTTCTTTTAAGATCTACAAAACCTTTTGGTTGTTCAATGTAGACTTCCTCATCAAGAATTTCATTCAAGAATGTAGATTTAACATCCATCCAATATACATTGAATCCTCTATGAGCTGCATATGCAAGTAGAGTTCTAACACCTTCTAATCTTGCAACAGGGGCAAAGGTTTCACCATAATCAATACCTTCTTCTTGAAAATAGCCTTTTCATACTAGCCTTGCCTTATTTCTAGACACTTTTCCATCTTTATTTAGCTTATTTCTAAATACCCACTTTGTGCCAATAACATTTTTGTTTTTAGGCCTAGGAACAAGAGTCCAGGTATTTTTTTCTCTATTTTTTCTATCTCTTCATTCATAGCCTCAATCCAACTTTTATTGTCCAAACTATCTTTAACATTTCTAGGTTCAAATTTAGCAAGTAGACATGTACCTTTTAATTTTTTTCTTGTCATTATTCCATCAGATTTATCTACAATGATCTTATTAGGTGCATGATGTCTTCTGACATATCTTGCTTGTTGGTCTCAGATTAGTTTGACAACTAAGTTTCAACACACTTAACCAATTTTCATATAGAAGTCGAGTACACTATATATGTCAAGCTACAGTATGTGCCGAGCCAAAATTCCACTAGGTGTTGAGTGACTTGAAGTGCCGAGTGAACCTTATGTGCTGAGTGATATATATGTGCTAAGTAAGCTAGAATGTTATATGTGTCGAGCAAGACATAATGCTATATGTGTCAAGCAAGCCAGAGTGTTATATGTGTCAAGCACCAGTAATCCAGTATGTGTCGAGTAACACAGAATCAACATATGAGTTTGTGCCTTCACAAACTCAGATGTAAACCATTTTTGGATGAATCACAAAGGATCTTAGAGATAAGTTCAAATGTTTTCTTTTACCTATGCAATCAGCATGCAACCAATAAGAAAAGTGGAGATTGCATGCAACCAATAGGATAAATCCAAGGATTTGAGTGGGAAAAATTAGTTCGCGGATTCATACCTAACCCTAAGTCTTTGAAGCCTTTAAAAGAAGGTAAAGATCCCGTGATTTAAAGTTGCTAAGTAGATGAATAACTGAAAAGAGTGAATTGTAGAATAGGGCAAGTAGCAAGGGTGTCAAAGGATTAGTGATTTGATTAGCAATTGCATATTCAATTGGTCAGAACAGAGTAAGGGCATTGAACAGATATCAGATCTCAGAGGATGAAGATCAAAATGAGTAGATCCAGTGCCTAAATTCAGCAATCTTGGATTGTAAGCTATTAGATTTATTAATCTAATACTCTCTAGCAATTGTATTAGAAATAAAATCCTATGTTGATAAGTTATCTTAATAGCTAGGTTGTAGAACTTTTGACAAGGTGATAAAATCCTTTAATAGGGTAGCACTTCAAGTAAACTGTTTGTAAATCCTTTAAACAGGTCACTATTGACACAGTGTAAAGCCTTTAACAGGGTAGGCCTTTAACAGGGCAAACCATCAGAAGTGGTCAAACATTATTGTTGCAGTGATATTTTGTGGGTATCATCCCCACCCCATTTTTACCTTCTCATTTTGGAGGGTTTCTGGGTAACCAAATTTGGTGTTATGCGTGTTGATGCATGTGTTTACTTTATGCTTATTTGATATGTTTAAATGCATGCAATTTATTCTCAGTTAAAAATTTTTAAAGATAAATTACTTTTGATTCACCCCCCCCCCCCCCCCCCGAAGTATTCTTTCCATTTGTTAATTCCAATAATTGGTATCACAGCAAGGTTCTCACAAGAAGCCTAATAGCTTAGAGAAAAGATCTAAAGATGGAAGTTTTCAAACTTGGGAAGATCATAGAGAATTAGGTGATTGATGTGCACCTTGCTCTACACAACTTGGAGGAAGCCAGAGAAGAATTGAGAAAATCCTTGAAAAGAAAGAAGGCTATAGCCATAGCTGAAAATGACACACACTACAAGGAGATTGATACCTCAAATCTATTTTCAAATGGAGATTCCAAAGAATTTAATGTAGCAATAGCAAAATTGATGGAAAGGAATAGAGCTCAAGTAGAAGAGATAAGATCTCTCAAAATTGAGCAAGAATCGCAAGCTATGATGTTGTGTGAAATAACTGAACAAAAGAAAAGAGCCATTGAAGACAGGGCTATGATTGAGGATGATAAAAGAAACCTTGTGAACACACTAAAGGAGAATTCAATAGAGCTAGCAAGAGTCTCCAACATGTAGTTAGATACCCTTAGCCAAATGATGAATGCTCATCATGAGCTAAATATCAAGGACATTGAGATCTCCACACTAAAAATGCAAAATGAACAATTGCAGAATGAATTCAGAAGAGAAAAAGGAGATAGAAAAAAGCTTCAACAAATCAAGTGAAGCCATCAAGCACTTTGAACAATTTTTGAAATCACCAAGATCCAGTAATGACACTTCATGACTAGGTTTCTGTTAGGATAAACCACGGACAGAAATAAAACTACATGCAAATATAACCAATAACAGAAAATAATAGAACAAACAGAAATGAACACAAGGCACCAAGATTTAACATGGTTCACCCAATCCCTGGGCTACGTCCACCAAACAGCAAGTCCGATCTTATTACAATCCAGTGATTACAACCTGATTACAATCCGTAATCCCTTATAGCTCAATACCGCCGCAAGAACCAATTTCGTATCACCACACATGAAAAATACCCAACCCTAAGCCCTTTTTATACAAGTATTAAACCGCTTTAGGGTTATAACATGTCGGCCATAATATGTCGGCTACTTCCCAAAAAAAAAAAAAATTGGGGCGATGCCCTGAACCCCACTATTTATGAAGTACGTACAGTACTTTCCTGATCAGTCACCACAATCTAAAAATCTCCCACTTGGACACTGATCCTTTAGCAATACAACTACCGCATGGGGCTCCCACTGGATCAAACCACCGTGGACTCGGCTGTTCTTTTATTCACATTTAGTCTAAAACACCAACTGAAGCTGAAGAGGAGTTCAGCTTCTCCCTTGTTACAACCTTTGTCAACATATCTGCTGGATTTTCATTGGTATGTATCTTCTCCAGCTGTAACTGTCCATCCTCCAAAACTGACCGAATGAAATGGTACCGCAACTGTATGTGTTTGGTCTTAGAATGTAGAGCTGAATTCTTAGCAAGATGAATGGCACTCTGACTATCTGTGAACAAATAATTATCCTTTTGAGGATGTCCCAATTCTTCCAAGAAGAACTGAAGCCATATCATCTCTTTGGCTGCCTCTGTAGCAGAAACATACTCTGCCTCTGTAGTGGAGAGAGCATTAATCTTCTGTAGCCTAGAAACCCAACTCACGGCTGCCCCACCAACAGTAAAGACATAACCTGTAGTACTCCGCCTGGTATCAATATCCCCAGCCAAATCTAAGTCAACATAGCCCTATAAATCAGTAGTAGAGCCCCCAAAGTGTAAACATTTATTGGATGTTCCTCTCAAATATCTGAGAATCCACTTGACAGCATTCCAATGCTCAAATCCTGGATGACTCATATACCTGCTAACGACTCCCACTGCATGTGCAATATCTGGCCTAGTGCATACCATAGCATACATCAAACTTCCTACAGCTGAAGCATAGGGTACCTTGGACATCTTATCCTCCTCTTCCTGTGTCTTGGGACACATCTCCTTAGTCAATTTCAAATGACCAGGTAAAGGTGTGCTGATAGCTTTAGCATTCTCCATAGAGAAACGTTGCAACACCTTCTCTACATAATCAGCTTGAGATAGCGTCAATGTTCTATTCTTCCTATCTCTGCAAATCTTCATACCAAGGATTTGTTTTACTGCCCCCAAATCCTTCATAGCAAATGCATGTGCTAATTGGCGTTTCAGCCCCTTAATATGATCCATGTTAGACCCAGCTATAAGCATATCATCAACATATAAACATAAAATAATGTAGCTATCATCATCCAACCTCTTAAAATAAACACAGTAATCTGAATGACACCTATCATATCCATGCTCATGCATAAAACTGTCAAATTTCAGATACCATTACCGAGGTGCTTGCTTCAAGCCATATAAACTTTTCTTCAATTTGCACACTAAGTTCTCCTTACCTTTGACCTCAAAACCCTGTGGCTGAGCCATATATATTTCTTCATCCAAATCACCATGAAGAAAGGTTGTTTTAACATCCATCTGCTCTAAATGCAAATCTTCAGTAGCCACAAGACTTAAAACAGTACGAATAGAAGTCATTTTAACAACAGGAGAAAATATCTCATCAAAATCAATTCCCTTTTTCTGTGCAAATCCTTTTACAACTAACCTGGCCTTAAATCTTTTCTTACCTCCTTCCTCTTCTTTCAACCTGTAAACCCATTTATTCTGTAAAGCCTTTTTACCTGCAGGCAACTTGCACAAATCCCATGTCTTTCTTTTCAGCAAAGAGTCCATTTCATCTTTCATTGCAGACTCCCACTGAATCTTAGTATCCACCTGCACAGCTTCATCATAACTTTCAGGTTCACCAGCATCAGTAAGTAAAATAGAATACAAAGAGGGAGAAAACCTTTGTGGAGGTCTAATTGGCCTTGTTGACCATCTAACATTCACTTGTGTGTGTGGTATTTGTTGTTGCAGTTGTTGCACATCATGAGGAATGGCTGGAACATCAGCTTTTGGAGTATCATCCAGCACTACATAATCATCTTCTTTCTTCTCATGTTGCTACAACAGATCTTTGTACAACACTTTTTCATTGAATATGACATCTCGGCTTCTTATAATTTTATGATTTTCAAAATCCCAAAGCCTATAGCCAAATTCATTAATGCCATATCCAACAAAGACACATTTCTTTGATTTAGCTTCTAGCTTGGTTCTATTTTCAGAGTCTATATGAGCAAAAGCTTCACAACCGAAGGTCTTGAGAAAAGAATAACTCACCTTCTTACCAGTCCATGCTTCCTCTGGAATACCACAGCCCAAAGGAGTAGAGGGTCCTCTATTAATCAAATATACTGCAGTATTGACAACCTCTGCCCACATGTGTAAGGGCAACCCAACATGCAACCTCATGCTCCTTGCGCGCTCCATTATAGTCTTGTTCATGCGTTCAGCCACTCCATTTTCTTGTGGAGTCCTTGGAACAATTTTTTGTCTACGAATACCATTAGTGGAGCAATAATCTTCAAATTCATGACCGCAATACTCACCACCATTATCAGATCTGAGACATTTTAATTTCTTACCAGTCTCATTTTCAACCAAGCATTTCCATTTCTTAAAAGTTTGAAATACATCAAATTTCTGTCTAAGGAAAAAGACCCATAATTTTCTAGTTGCATCATCAATAAATGTAACATAATAATGAGAGCCACCAAGGGAAGATACTTGAGCCGGTCCCCATACATCTGTATGCACAAGCTCTAATTTCTCCTTTTTTGTTTTCCTTCCCAGTCTTTACAAAACTCACTCTCTTTTGTTTTCCATACACACAACTTTCACAAAAATCCATATTCACACATTTTAGACCTGGTAAAACTTTCCTTGAATGAAGTACTTTCATACCTTTCTCACTCATGTGCCCAAGTCTATTGTGCCACAGCGTTGTATCAGAATCTACAGCAGCTATTTGTTCTCCCTGCTCAACTGCAGTAATTGTTCCTGAATATTCATTTTTCTCTGAAACAATCAAAGTAGAAGGAACAAGATGACCTGTACAAAGATATAAGGTGCCTACTTTCACACCTTTTGCTACTACAAGAGAACCTTTTGAAACCTTCCAATTTTTATCATTAAAAGTAACTACACAACCCTCATCACCGAGTTGCCCTGCTGAAATTAAATTCCTACTCAGCTTTGGAACATGTCTTACCTCATGTAGTAGCCAATGATTCCCATTCTGCAACTTAATCTTAATTTTTCCCTTTCCAACAATCTGACAAGGTTCATTATCCCCCAAATAAACAAGCCCAAAATCCCCTTGGACATAATCAATGAAATAACCTCTATGAGGTGTAGCATGAAAAGAAGCACCAGAATCTAAAACCCATGAATCATCAACACTCTCTAAAGACAGAAGCAAAGCATCCTCTTTGGATTTGTTACTTACCACATTTGCCTCTTTGTCTCCATCTGATTTATCTCCTTCATTTTTCTTTCGAGTCCAACAATCTTTCTTTTTGTGCCCTAGTTTCCCACAGTACCAGCAATCATTTGGTCCTCTCGATTGAGACCTTCTCCCCTTTGACTTTCCTCTTGATTTCCCACGATTTCCAGAGTTATTTCCTCTTTCAGTCATTCTGCCCCTGCTTTGTGCATTTAAAGCACTTCCTGATGTAGATCCACCTGAGGATTTTCTATGAGTTTCCTCACTTAAAATAACACCGATCACATCATCATATTTTAGGGTACTAGATCCAGGAACAGAATTACTCACCGCCATTACCAAGCCATTCCAGCTTTCAGGCAAAGAACACAAAATCAAGAGAGCCCTAATTTCTTCATCAAAATTGATACCCACAGAAGATAATTAACTAGTAATAGTATTAAACTCATTTAAATGATCTGCAACAGATCCACCTTCTGCCATTTTCATATTAAATAAACGCTACATGAGAAATACCTTATTTGAAGCGAAGGGCTTTTCATACAGTGTCGCTAGGGTTTTCATCAAATCTTCTGTCATCTTTGCTTTTGTAATATTAAATGCCACCAATGGTGCCAAGCGTAACCGAATGCTTCCGAGTGCCTTTCTATCCAAAAGATCCCATTCAGCCTCTGACATAGTTCCCTGATTCTTGGCTTTTCCTTCCAACGGCTTCCATAAATCCTTCTGATATAAATAGTCTTCCATTTGCATCTTCCATAACTGGAAGTTCTGCCCATTAAACCTGTCAACCCCCAACTTACCCTCATCTACCATCGCTCCCACTCAACTGTGAGACTCTCACTTAACCGTGAGACTTTCCTGCAGAGGATAACTGAAAGACAACCTTGCTCTGATACCACTTGTTAGGATAAACCACGGACAGAAATAAAAACTACATGCAAATATAACCAATAACAGAAAATAATAGAACACACAGAAATGAACACAAGGCACCAAGATTTAACATGGTTCACCCAATCCCTGGGCTACGTCCACCAAACAGCAAGTCCAATCTTATTACAATCTAGTGATTACAACCTGATTACAATCTGTAATCCCTTACAACTCAATACCGCCGCAAGAACCAATTTTGTATCACCACACATGAAAAATACCCAACCCTAAGCCCTTTTTATACAAGTATTAAACCGCTTTAGGGTTATAACATGTCGGCCATATGTCGGCCATAAACCCCACTATTTATGAAGTATGTACAGTACTTTCCTGATCAGTCACCACAATCTAACAGTTTCACCAACACTGAAGAAGGAGAGTCATCAAAGAGTGCAGAGGAAAGAAGTGACAAAAGTAAGAACACTAAACCCACTTGTCAATTCTATGGTAAAAAGGGACACACTGCTAATGTATGTAGGAGTAAGAAGAACAATCAGTAGGACAAACCCAAGAACAAGGGTCATTGTAACAAATGCAATAAGTAGGGACATCAAGCACATAATTGCAGGACCAAAACCATGAGGACACCAAGATTTGATGGTCACTACTAAAACTGCAAGAAGTATAGTCATAGAGCTTTTAAGTGCAAATCAAAGCCTATGTGGACACCAAATCAGCCTGCAAAGACTAAAAGTCATGGACACCACTATAATTGGGACTACAATACCAGGCAGAGTTCTCACTATTGTCAGGAATATGGAGATGTTCTTGAAAATTGCATAAGAACACATTTCATATGGAATTACAGCAGATGGTTAAGTCAAACCACATGTTTCAGCTACTTAAGATTGGTCATATTAGCAAGAATTGCCCAACAAGGTCTAAGGCACCCAAGTCAGAAGTCAACAAAGGAAAAGAGAAGGTAGATGTTGAACACATCAAAGGAGAAATGAATAGAACATGGAAAAAGAAGAGATGGAGCCAGCACATCAAGTGGAGGGATCACTTCACCCAAGAGGTCAAGTAGTCACACCTCATCCAACTAAGCATGGGTAGGTGTATGGGACTAATATACAAAGCTATATCACACATTAATCCTAAGTCAAACAAGCACTGTAAAGGAGAAAATAGCATGAGTAAAGATGCAAAGTTAAACCTTGAAGTATTTTTGAGTTACCCTCAAATGCTAACTAAAGTTTTAGTGCATGCCGAGTAGTCAGTTGTGACCAAGTTGATAGTTGATGCCGAGTTGGGGAATTTCAATGGAAGCCAAGTAAAGAGGAATTCTAGTTGAAGCCAAGTGATGGAAAACCAATGGAAGCTGAGTTATGCTAAAATCTTTAAAGAGTCAAGTGTATAGTTATATATGCACTAAGCATTTAATGCTATGTTTTGAAGCGTATAAGGTTAAATTTTTTATCATTTCTTATCATTCAAATGTAGAGCAAGAAAGAGAAGAGCACAGAAGTGATTGATGAACAACATTGAAGCTTTTGCATAGATTTTGACAAAGAGCAAGCATCATTTTCATCAATCTAAGGTATTCTTCAAGTGTCGAGTTGTGCAGTTATAAAGTTTAATATCTTTTAAAACCCTAGATTTGCAATATGGCTTCTAGTTTTAAGAACCCTAAGGAAAAGGAAGGTTTGGAGGTTCATTTAGTTAGTAATGAGGTTAAACAACCAAATTTTAGGCTTATTCCAAAAGTTTCCTATAAGAACGACCCTGCCAGCACATTATCCATTATTTCGCCCAAAGTCATGATGGTGTAGGATGTTAGGATATGTTACAATTACAAGGTAGGAGCAATAGGAGACCTAGAGATTTACCAAGCATATGATAAATGGTGTGATAACGGAGTGTTGAAGGAAGAATTTCAAATAGTTGAGAAAAAAGGCTTAACCCGTGCCTTAGTTTTCCCCACAGTTTTCAAAACTAAGTGGATCAGAATTGTCCTAAGCCAAATACATGATGGTTGTTTATGTCTAGGAGGACCTATCAAGATAACAAAGAGAATCATGCATAGGGTTACAGACTTTCCAACCCTACATCGGTACAAGACCTTGCGAAGTGATTCTAAAGAAGCCATTGAAAAGAACACTGAGGCTAAATAGAACAAAAGGGGCATGACTATTGATACAATCACAGACCCCCTTCAAGATTTTGTAGTAAGAGTGATTTCACACAAGTTCTATCAATCAAGCAGATTAAATAGTGTTCCTTGCATTGTTGTGGATGTGGCTTACAAACGTTTCAAGAAAGATCATACATATGATCTAGCAAAATTACTATTACAACAGATCATGGAGAATCTAGGAGCAATAAGAAGATCAAAAGGTGCTTAGTGTAAGTCTGGATCAATCCTGATCTGTATATTTTTCTATGTTTTGGAAGAGTTTCCTTCTATTGGCAAAGTAAATTGGAAATCAAACAAGTCAGCTATTACTCAAATTAATGAGTGCATTAAGAAAATGGGAGACAACTTTGAAGCTCAAATGACAAGTTACTTTGAGGATTCCAAGAAATCCATGAAACAAAGACTAATGATACCAATTTCCCTAGTGGAATAGCACATCAATGATATTTGTTTCTTAGTTGATATTGATTATACTTATATCCAAGCAGCAATTCCAAGGGTTAGATGGCTAAGACCATTAGGATATGAGCTAAACATTGATGAAGCATCAGTAGCAATCACAACATTGCTTGCAAAGGAAATTGATAAGACTACCAAACCTTTTGGAACATATGATGTTGTGAAATCCAAAGTTGAAATGGGGTTAGAGATAGCCTCTATGATTAAGAGGAAAGATAAACTAGTGAGGAAGTTAAAGAAGAAATTTGGTGAAGGAATTGAAGGGGCGGCTGAAGAAGAAGAAAGTGAAGAAGATGAATAGGGGCGAGGCCCACTATAATTGACACAAGGCTTAGCTAAAGATGAAGAAAAGGAAGAAGGTGCTGAGGAAGAAGAAGTCAAGGAAGCACTCGCTCAAGCCAAGCCCAAGAAGAGAAAAGCTAAAGCTCAGCCTACAACCTAGCCTAAAGCCAAGAAGATTGCAAAGCCAACCCAAACCAAGAAAACTACACCAGTGACAAGAGCCACCACAAAAGCCTCAACTCAAAAGGCCAAGAAGCAAATCAAAGAGAAGAAGAAGGCTACTAAGTAGACTGGTCCAGTGCAAAAGAAACCAAGGAGGAAATATGTTGCACAACCAGAGTTTGATGATGAGGAAAAGATAGAATCTAAAGATATCAGCCAATTTAGAGTGGTAAGCCATGCTCCCAAGTCAATTATTGACAAAATTTGTGATAATGTTAGAAAGAATGTAGATTTTTCTGAGTTGAAAAATATTGAGTTTAATAAACTAAGTAGAGAGGATCAGAATAAGGTAGAAGAATATGTATATGCCATGATGGCAGAATTCAAGAACACTCCTCTTGAATTAGACAATACAATGCCCAAAGAGTTGTATGAAAATGTTGAAAATAAGTTGCATTATTATTTGAAAATGGAAAAAGAAATAAGAGAATCTACATTGGCAAAGTGATGCCAGAATTGACTAGAGGTCAAATTGCTAAGGTGGATAAGAAACATGGGGGCAAGTTTGCACCAAAATATAGAGCCTTCTACATTTTACAAAATTAAATTGAAGAAGTTGTCAATAAATCCACAAGATTGTGGAAGTAAATATATAACTTGACTACTGACAAAGATGGAGAAGAAGAGGGATAGAATACTAAAGAAGATGAAGATGCAAATAAGGTTGAGGCCAGTGAGAAGGAGAAGGTAGAGAAACAAAATGAGGAAAAGGAAAAAGAGAAAGGAGAAGAAGAGAAGAAAGAAGAGGAAGAGGAAAAATGAGAAGAAAAGAAGAAAGAAGAAGAGGAAAATGAAAAAGGAGAAGAGGAGGAGAAAAAAAAAGAAGATCAAATGGCAACAGCTGATCAACAGTAGTAGCAAGAAGAACAAAGTGTGAACGACACTCAATTGCCACCTCCAAGCCATCCACATGTCATCACCACATCTGTAGATACCATAACTATGAAGGATATTCTTGACAAATATTTTTAGAACATCAATCCATTGACTATAGAGGATCTCAAAAAGATCCTTGACCAATCCACTCAACAAGAAAAGCTATGTAGAAATCCAGTATTGGTTAGTGTGGATGAGTTGCAAAAGGTAGTAGCTAACTCAATTAGAGATAAGGTGAATCCACAAGAACCACCTTCTATCATCTCTACAGCTACTAATTTTCAACTTTTAATGTTTCCAATAGTTGACACATTAGGAACAGATGATACCATGTAGCAAAAGCTGACTACAAAAGAAGACAAAGAAACATCAACAAGGCAAACAGGACAGATTGATACATCTACTCCTATAGTACAAATAGAAGGTACATCACAAATAGTTGTAATTGATCTAGGGAGATTAGATGAAGATAAGGACACACCAAAGGAGGAGGAGTAGGCCACCATACAAACATTGGTTAATCTACCAACTACTAGCACTCCTACAGAAGTCCTTCAATAGTCGAGCACTGATGCAATGCCATTGCAAATTTCTGCACCAGGCTTGAGCTCTACCAAGATGATAAGGGTACTTCACTATGGAGACCTAAAATTAGATGAGGAGATAGTCATACCTAGTTATGACTCAAAAACAATAAACATTGAACAAATCACAGAAATGCAAGAAGCATTGAATAGGAGAAAGAGATAGGAAATACTTAGGAAGGAGTATAAACAAAAGCAAGCATTACATGAAATTAAGGACATCTTTTTGGATGCCTTCAACTTGCAGACACCTGATGAAACCAAGGCTATAATGGAACAACTATTAGATATTGTAGAATAGTTGACTAGTGAAGACCAGGAAACCAATGTGAAACTCATGGAATGGTCTGAGAAGAAATTCCAAGGAAAAGTCAATGATAAAATATCTAGTGACATAGCACTTTCACAAGTTGAATTGACAAAGAATATTGAAAAGGCAAAGACTGTACTTGAGAATGTATTCTCATTGTACAAAAAGTTGTGTGATTTCTCATATTTCACACAGGAGACAAGCCAAAAGATACTGAGCTTGGAGAAAAATCTAAAGATTTCCAAGATGCAGCTACCAAAAGATCTAGCTCAAAGTGAAGCATTTTTCTCAAATGCTTCACACACAAAAAGAGTAAGTTGCATTAACAGCAGAGGAGGCCAATATCAAGGCCAAATTAATGCAGATTCAATCTTCTATTACCCCACATCTAGAAGTACTCCATAAAGAAAAAGCCTATGCAGAAACTATTTTAAAGAAAGATCCTAATCTTTCTACCTTAGATGGACTTCTTTATCTTGTAGAAGAGACTTCTATCCAACACAAATTGTTGGAAATTGCTTTGGATAATAGGGATGCATCTCTCAAGATGATTATAGAGGTAAATAAAACATTTTTGGCAAAATATGGTCTTAACCCTTAGCACCCTTTGACATAAGTGTCAAAAAGGGGGAGATTTAATAAAGAGGGAGATAAGACATAGTGTGTAATTAACAAAGGGGGAGATATAATGTTTTGGGAATTTGTAAATAAGAATGGAAGGTAACATAGATACAGAGTATAGGAAATAGAAATAGGGCAAAGGCAAAGAGTATTAGATACATTAGCATGATACAAATTCAGCACAAGAAGTTGTAAATAAGAATGGAAGGTAACATAGATACAGAGTACAGGAAGCAAAAATAGGGCAAAGGCAAAGAGTATCAGATACATTAGCATGAGACACATTCAACTCAAGAATTTTGGTTACAGGAATGGAAATGGCACATTAGCTCAGGGGGAGTTATAAGATTTTTGAGGTATATTGTTCTTTACAAAATTTTGAACAAGTTTTTGAAGTTTTGTACATATGCCAAACAAAATATATATAATGTACTCATAAGATCAAGTATAATGCTTAGTTAAGTATTTTTGACACTCATGTTAAAGCGGGAGATTGTTGGTCTCAGATTGGACTTGACAACTGAGTGTCAACACACTTAACTAATTTTCATATAGAAGTTGAGTACACTGTATATGCCAAGCTACAGTATGTGCCAAGCCAAAATTCCAATAGGTGTTGAGTGACTTCAGGTGTCGAGTGAACATTATGTGTTGAGTGATATATATGTGTTGAGAAAGCTAGAATGATATATGTGCCAAGCAAGCCAGAATGTTATATGTTTCAAGCAAGCTAGAGTGTTATATGTGTCGAGTACCAGTAATCCAATATGTGTCGAGTAACACATAATCAACATATGAGTTTGTGCCTTCACAAACTTAGATGTAAACCATTTTTGGATGAATCATGAAGGATCTTAGAGATAAGTTCAAATCTTTTCTTTTACCTATGCAATCAGCATGTAGCCAATAAGAAAAGTGGAGATTGCATGTAACCTATAGGATAAATCCAAGGATTTGAGTGGGAAAAATTAGTTCGTGGATCCATACCCCACCCTAAGTCTTCGAAGCCTTTAAAAGAAGGTAAAGACCCCGTGATTTAAATTTGCTAAGTAGATGAATAATTGAAAAGAGTGAATTGCAGAATAGGGCAAGTAGTAGGGGTGTCAAAGGCTTAGTGATTTGATCAACAATTGCATATTCAGTTGGTCAGAACAAAGCAAGGGCATCGAACAAATATCAGATCTCAAAGGATGAAGATCAAAATGAGCAGATCCAATGCCTGAATTCAAAAATCTTGGATTGTAATCTATCAAGTTTATTAATCTAATACTCTCTAGCAATTATATTAGAAGGAAAATTCTATGTTGATAGGTTATCTTAACAGCTAGGTTGTAGAACCTTTGACAAGGTGATAAAATCTTTTAACATGGTAGCACTTCAAGTAAAGTGTTTGTAAATCCTTTAAACAAGTCACTATTGACATAGTGTAAAGCCTTTAACAGGGTAGGCCTTTAATAGGGAAGATCATCAGAAGTGGTCAAACATTATTGTTGCAGTGATATTTTGTGGGTATCATCCCCACCCCAGTTTTACCTTCTCATTTTGGAGGGTTTTAGGGTAACCAAATTTGGTGTTATGTGTGTTGATGCATGTGTTTACTTTATGCTTATTTGATATGTTTACATGCATGTAGTTTATTCTTAGTCAAAGGTTTTTAAGGATAGAAATAAATTACTTATGATTCACCACCCCCCCCCCCCCCCTCTCAAAAGTATTCTTCCCATTTGTTAATTCCAACATTGCTAACATAGGCTCTTTGGACTTTGAGTGAGTTCACTATCTTCATTTTGGGTTTCAACTTTAAGCTTGGCTTCTTTTTTTTGTGGCTCGGGTTCATTGAACTCAATTTAAACTAACTCGATAGCTTCTAAATGTGAATCGAGTCCTTGTGACTCAGTTTGCACTTCCTACAACTCGGTAACCATTGGAGATTTGGGGAGCTCAGGAGATGAAGTCTCCTTTCTCTCAAATAGATTTGGTAGGATACCAAGTTTGTAGTAAATGAATCTTTTGTAATCCTCTGGCTCCTTTTTTCTTTCTTCTTCACTCCTTTCTGCAAACTCCTCTATTCTTACATGTGCACTTTCTATAATCTTATGAGTAGACAAATTCAAACATTTGTATGCTTTACTTATGTAGGAGTATCCTAGAAATATTCCTTCATCACCTTTTACATCAAATTTTCCTTTTCTAGATTGTTTCAAAATGTAGCATTTGCTACCAAATACTTTCAAGTAACTTACATTAGGTTTGTAGCCATACCATAGTTCATAAGGAGTTTGATTTGGGCCTTTCTTCAGCTAAACTCAATTCAAGGAGTGAACTTTAGTGTTGATTTCTTCTTTCCAATATTTGATAGCAACATTCTTGCACAATCCATGATGTATCTATTTCTTCTTTCAGCTATACCATTCTATTGAGGTGTCCCAAGAGTTGATACTTGTATTTTGATTCCTCTTTCAATGAAAAAGTTATTGAATTCGTTGGAGATGAATTCAACACCTCTGTTTGATCTTAAACATTTTAGACTCTTTCCAATCTCTTTTTCTACTCTAGTCAGATACCATTTGAATTTCTCAAAAGCTTTTGATTTTTCTTTCAAATACATCATAGTCATCATTCTATAGTAATCATCATCAAAAAGAATGAAGAATTTTTCTCCACTATAATTTTCTATTCCAATGGGTCCACATAAGTCAGTATGCACAATTTACAAGACTTCCTCTGACTGATAGTTTTTTCTCTTAAAGCTAATTTTTTCCATTTTACCAATTTGGCAATTTTTGCACAGGCCAACATTAGGTTTCTTCAAACTAGGGATACCTCTTACTCTTCTAAGTTTTATTATCTTGACCATATTATCAAAGTTTACATGACAGAGTCTTCTATGCCATAACCAACTTTCTTCTACTTCAGCAATGAAACATGATTATTCACCAAGATCAAGATAAAATAGATTACCTTTTGTTTGCTTTCTTGATCCAACCAAATTTTCTTTATCATCTAGTAGTTTCGCCTTTCCATTCATGAATTCTACCTTAAATTTAATGTTGTTCAACTATGCCACACTCAGTAGATTATGCTTTAGTCCTTCAACCCAATAGGGATTATCACATATAATTTCATTGGGTAATGAGATACGACCTTTTCCTTTTATGTAACAAGGTTCATTGTTTCTAAACCTTACACTGCCTCCATCATAGTATTCAAAATGTTCAATTTTTGTTTTATCTCCAGTCATATGGTGTGAACATCCACTGTCAATAATCCATCTATCATTTTTTCTAAAATGAGAAACAAGTGCCATCTTATCTTCTTCATCATTAGATTCATCTTTTACAGCAATTTAAACCATTTCATCTTCACTTTTATCAGAATCTTTAGCCATGAAACAAGTTTTCTTACCTATTTCCCTGTAGGATTTGTGACCTTTGAATTCCTTCTTGCCTTTGTGCTTGTGACTTTTCTTCTCATCCTTTCTTTCTCTATTTGGACACCTAGCAGTAATATGACCAACTTCTTCACAAGAGAAAAAGATTAGAGGGATTTTATCTTATATTTACCTCTTCCTTTTGAATATATCTTTCCAAGTAGGGCTTCAAGAATTTCAAGATCACTATCTGAACTTTCTTTAGTTTCTTCCTCACTTCCTGATTGATTGGCCTTTGATTTCTTGATTTCTTCTTTGAGTGTAGCTTGGCTTCAAATGCATATTCAATATTCTTTGAAGTAGGAACATAGTTGTCAAAGTTGTCTAGTTCAAAAGTTGCCAGTCTTCCTACTAGGGCATCTAAGCATGTCTTTTTATTTGGATCACATCTCTTTTCTTGAATAGTAGATGCTCTAATTGCATAGATAGGAAGAAGAGTTCTAAGTATCTTACTTAAAACAGTTTCCTCTTTGATGTCTCCTCTAGATGCTCATATTGCACTTACACTGGTCTTGATTCTTTTCACATATTTTGCAATGTTTTCATCTTCTCTCATTCTCATTTGATCAAATTGTCCTCTAAGGCTTTCTCCTTTGGCTCTTCTTACATTGTCATCTCCTCCATAGATATCTTTCAGTTTGGTCCACATTTCATGAGAATTTTTATAGTCTTTTATCTCATCAAATTTAGCATAACTGAGTGCAGATGCAATATCAATCATCATGATGTTATGGTTCTTCTTCTCAGTAATATCTTTAACTAATAATGTTCCTATGGGAGTTACATATTTAGCATCAAGATACTTGAAACTTGAATCACTGATAGTGCTAGATGTAGTCTCATAAGTCCTTGCCATGTTGCAAAATTGTCTCTATTGAGTTTTGGAATCTCTCTCTTGTAAGAAATCTTGATCTTTGGCTTAGGTCTTTGAAACCTTCCTACAAGCACCAAAAGCTCTGATACCAATTTTTGGAAATATAAGAGGAGGAACTAAGTGGGGAGGGGTGAATTAGTTACTAAATAAATAAATTTGATTCCCTTAGATGTCAATACAAAATTCTAATCTGAAAATTGAATACTGCAAATGCTTGGTAAACACATATAAATGTTGTAACTTGGTAAATAATGAATGTGTTAACTTTGCAGATCTAAAAATATTGTCAGTGATTACTTAAACTTAATTGCAAGCATAAAGAAATAACATGAGCACATATGACACTAGGAATTAACATGGAAACCCAATTTGGAAAAAACCACCAATTGTAACTAGTTACTATTTTTCACTCTTCTGAAGTGAGCCCTGTTAGGAGCCAACCTTGTTAAAGGTTACAAAACACACTATTAGATGTGACCTTGTTAAAGGATTTAATCACCATATTAGGAGTGGCCTTGCTAGAGGTCTTTAGACAATTCAATTGAACTGCCACCTTGTTAGAGGATTTATAAATGGTCGTTAAACCAACTTTGTTAGGAGATTTAGATTACTACTACAATGGTTAGAGAGTAACAATGAAATGACCTAATTGAATGCAACTGAATTGTTGATTAAATATCTTTTTTTTACCATGTACTTAATCCTTCTTGATCAAATATAGTTTTTCTGCTCCACAAGGATATTCTTCTTATCCTTAAAATTTGCTTCCTCTCTTCATTCCTTGCAATTCATTTGATATAACTTGCACACTTTGAAAATGCAACTTGACCTTTTAATTATACCTTTCATATTGTCAAGTTAGCTCAAATATAATTTAGAATAACTAATATTCATCACCATAGTTGGCTAGCACTAATAGATAAAACAATTAAGCTTCATATGCCAAAATAAGAAAATCTTTCATTAGCCAACCCAGCTCGGTAGAAACTAACTCAAAAGCAATTTCCTATGTTAACCAATAGAAGCTCAGTTAACACTGTAAACTTATGAAAATTCTTTGGTAACCAAGTGATCTTGATTAACACTAACTGTATCCAACGTTTTCTTCATTAATCGAGTGAGCTTGATTAACACTCTTTTTTTGCATGAATTCCTTCAACGCCTGAGTGAACTCGGTAGACATTGTCTCCTGCATAAGAGCACTTGGTAGTCATAGAAAACTATCTTTACTATCCAAGTGAGCTCAGCATGCACTAACTGAAAACTAATATGACATTTGTGTAACATCAAAGACAACACATAAATAATCAATTGTATCCAACAATCTATTCTTTTTTCCATACCCGTCCATAAGAAAAGCTTCTGAATTTTTTCAATAGCCAACGCAAACTTTCTAGGGATCTTAAAAACACTCAAAGCATATAGTGTTAGTTTGTATATTCATGCTAGTGTTTTATCATTTCATGTTAGTTATACAATATCCCATTCTAGGATGTCACTGAGATGCCTGATCTGAGAGAAAATTAGTCATCATAGTTAGGGAGAGATGAGATATTCTTGAGTTGAGAGTGTTGTTGCATTTATATTTGCTTCATATTCTTTATATTAACTCACTCATACATACTCAAACTAAAGTCTCATGAATACACAATTTTCCATTGTGTACAATTAATACTGCATCAATTGATTGATCTTCAACATGCTCTAGTTGATGCATCTCTAAACTTCATTTAGTGAGGTTCAAATAGGGGAATGACCCCTAGCTTCCCTCTTAGATATAGAAATGCATCCTTAGGTAATGGCTTAGTGAATATGTCTACAATTTGTTCTTTAGTATTCACATATTCCAATCTTACATCTTTATCTTGTACCAATTCTCTCAAAAAATGATATTTTATAGCAATGTATTTTGTTTTAGTATGCATCACTGGATTCATTGATATATTAATTGCACTAGTGTTGTCACAATATATAACCATTGGATCCTTGCTCTCTATCTTCATACCTACCAATAGTTGTTTGAACCAAACAATATTAGAACAATTAACTACTACTGCCACATATTTTGCCTCTACTATGGAATGAGAAATACAATTTTGTTTCTTGTTTTTCCAAGACACTAGTTTTTTATCAAGAAAGAATGCTCCACCACTGGTGCTCTTTTTGTCATCAATATTTCTTTCCCAATCAACATCTATGAATACTTTTAAATCTAAATTGCCTCATTTTATGTACCATAAACCATAGTCTTCAATACCTTTCAGATATCTCATGATTCTTTTTATTGCCATCATGTTATTTTCTTTGGGATTTGTTGAGAATCTTGCCACCATACCGACTATTAATGCAATATCAGGCCTTGTATGCACTACATACTATAATTCTTCAATCATTGATCTGTATGTGGTCTAATCTACCTCCTTGGAATCATCACTTTTGGAAAGCTTATGTCCAGTAGACATAGGAGTTCCAACTGGTCTTGAGTCTTCCATTCTAAATTTCTTTAGTATCTCCTTAATATATTAAGATTGAGTAATGTAGATGTCATCTTTCTTCTGCTAGATCTGCAATCCAACAAAGAATTTTATCTCTCCAAACATAGACATCTCAAATTCTTTACTCATTTCTTCCAAAACTTTCTTGCACAAGTTGTCATTTCTTGTAAATAAAGTGTCATCCACAAATATTTCTACCAACACAATCTTCTTGTCTGGTCCTTCTTTGATATGCAAACTACTATTATCATTGGTTCTTTGAAAAGTAATTATTATCAAGTAGTTATGAAGTCCAAGCTCTAGGAGCTTTCTTGAGATCATATAATGCTTTGTGTAATTTGCAGACCATATCTCTTTTGCTAGGATCTACAAAACCTTCAAGTTGTTCTATGTAGACTTTCTTATCAAGAATTCCATTCAAGAATGTAGATTTTACATCTAACTGATAAACTTTAAATCCTTTGTGAGCTGCATATGCTAGTAAAGTTCTAACACCTTCTAATCTTGCAACAACAAAAAAAATTTCACCATAATCAATACCTTCTTCTTGAGAATAACCTTTACATACTAACATTGCTTTATTTCTAGAAAAATCTCCATCTTCATTTAGCTTATTTTTGAATACCCACTTTGTGCCAATTACATATTTATCTTTGGGTCTAGGAACAAGAGTCCAAGTTTTGTTCTTCTCTATCTGTTCTATTTCCTCATTCATTGCTTCAATCCAACTTTCATTATCCAAAGTATGTTTAACATTTATGTGTTCAAATTTAGCAAGAAAATATGTACCTTTCAAGTTTTTTTCTTTTTATTGTTCCATTTGACTTGTCTTTAATGATTTGATCAAATGCATGATGCTTTCTAACATATCTTGCTAACACAAGTACTTTGGATTTGGAGTTTTTTTCACTAATTTCTTCATGATCTTATATATTAATCTTAAGTCCCATTATCTATGGCTCAGGTCCATCAGACTCAATTTTCTCTACCAACAGCTCAGTAGCTTTTGACTGTGACTCTGGTCCTTTAGACTGTGACTCAGGTTGCATTGATTGCAACTTGGTAGCTTTTAGAGATTTTGGGGACTTGGGAGGTGAGGCCTTCTAATTTCTAGATAGATTTGGCAAAGTATCAAGTTCATAATAAACAAATCTTCTATAATCTTTAGGTTCTTTGTTGCTTTCTTCTTCACTCTTTTCTACAAACTCATCAATTCTCACATATGCACTTTCTATGATTTATAAGTAGACAAATTCAAACATTTGTATGCTTTACTTATGCAGGAGTATCCTAGGAATATGCCTACATCACTTTGACATCAAATTTACCTTTCCTAGATTCTTTCAAGATATAACATTTATTGTCAAATACTTTCAAGTAACTTACATTAGGTTTGTATCCATACCATAGTTCATAAGGAGTTTGATTAGAGTCTTTCTTCAAATGTACTTTGTTCAAGGTATGCACTATAGTACTAATTGCTTCCTTCTAGTATTTGATTGCAACATTATTTTTTATCATCAATGTTCTTCCACAATCCATGATGGATATATTCCTTCTTTCAGCTATACCATTCTACTGAGGTGTACCAAGGGCTAATACCTATCTCTTAATTTCTTTTTTCAATATAGAATTCATTGAACTTGTTGAAAATGAATTCACCACCTCTATTTTATCTCAAACATTTCAGTTTCTTTCCAATTTCTCTTTCTACTCTTGCCAGATACCACTTAAATTTTTGAAAAGCTTCAGAATTTTCTTATAGATACATCACAGTCATCATTCTAAAATAATCATCAAAAAATAAAATGAACACTATAACTCTCTATTCCAATAGGTCCACATAAGTCTGTATGTACAAGCTCTAAGACTTCTTCAAAATGATAGTTTTTTCTTTTGAAACTAGTTTTTCCCATCTTACCAATTTGACAATTTTTGCATAGACCCATATTAGGTTTCCTCAAGCTAGGAATACCTCTTACTCTTTTGTTTCGGCTTATCTTGACCAAGTTATCAAAGTGTACATGACATAATCTTTTGTGCCATAACCAACTTTCTTCTACTTAAGCAATAAAACGTCAATACAATAGATTACCTTTTGTTTATTTTCTAGATCCAATTAGATTTCCTTTTCCATCTAGCAGTTTGGCCTTCCCATTCATGAATTCTACCTTAAATCCAATGTTATTCAATTGTGCCACTCTCAATAGATTATGCTTTAGTCCTTTAACCCAATAAGCATTGTCACATCTAAGTTCATTGGTTAATAAGATACACCATTTTCCCTTTATGCAACATGGTTCATTGTTTCCAAATCTTACACTACCACCATCATAATGTTCCATGTGCTCAAACTTTGTTTTGTCTCTAGTCATATGATGTGAGCAACCACTATCAATAATTTGTTAGAATTCTTTTAGAATAACTAAGAGAGGGGGTGAGTTAGTTATTCAAGGTCTAGATGTACCAATAAAACTTTTCACACAACTTAGTGAACCCATTAAACATTCATATTTATGCATGCATCCAAGCTAATCACTCAAACTTGCAAGTTATTGTTAAATCAGCATGCAAAAATAAAACATGAAACGTCAACACACATAACACAGTGATTTAATGTGCAAACCCAATTTGGGAAAAAAACACCAGTAACATGCTACTCCTTTTTTACTCTTTTGAAGTGATGCCCTGTGAAAGGCCAACCTTGTTAAAGGTTACAACACACACTATTAAATGTGACCCAATTAAGGAATTTCAATCACCCTATTAGAAGTGAGCTAGGTTAAAGGACTTTAGGCCATTCATTTGGAATGCCACCCTATTAAAGGATTTTTTAATGACAATTAAGTCAACCTTATTCCAAAGGATTTTACCCTAATTGACAGAATTGTTAGAGAGTATAGTAGAGTATTTGATCTTATACAACTTACAACTTATCTTCCAGATTTTAGATCACAATTCAATCCTCAATTCTACTTGGCTTTCAATCTCTGTAGTTCTAACAGCTTGTTCACTCTTCAAGCTTTTGTCTCCTTAAGAATTTTGTTTGTTGTGCCAATGCAGTCACTTCTATGGTCACTTGACAAAGCAGAGTGTCTGTCTCTATTCTTCCTTGGTCTTCTTTGACCTTCTTAGTGTCTCCTCCTTGACACCACACTCTCAGACTATTTACTTCATGACCAAGCATTCCTTAAATAGGAAATTAGGAAACTTTTCTTGCTCTATTTTCATTCTCCACTTTAGGCTTTGGATGGGTTAGGTAGGATACTGCGTATCTACCCCTTATCTTGTCTCTTCTTGAAAATTCACCAAGAATCCATTTGAATTCACCTAAAAATGGTTTACCTCAAAATTTGTACCACCAGCTCATCATCCTTCACAGACTTCAAGAAAACAAACTTGTGGGCTTATATTTGGCAAATCTTTGACTTTTCCAATAATGCAATAGCTCAACATTATTGATCTTATGATGCTTGACACATACTGCATTGCTTGGCATCTATTGTGAGTTCACTTAGCAACAGCTACGTCTTACTAATGCTCAGCACCTATTGTATTTTTCTTGGCACCAACTATGTTACTCAACACACACTAGAATTTTCTTTTGCTCGGCACCAACTAATTTTTTTCTCATCTTGAACTAATTTTTCTCAACACCTACTATCAAGTTCAGTCAAGCTTTGCAGATAGTCTTAGTATTACTTGTTCTTCTAAAGTTCCTAAGTGTAGCCAACCTTTGTTTCTTCAAGTAGATTATCAATACATTATTTCACCATTGTCTTAATTGATCCTTGTATTTCATTACATAACCATAACTCAACCTTTCCTCTAGGTGTTGTTGTTACATCTTATTGATTAAATCCTCTTCATCAATCAACTAAGTGATAGTACTTGGATCTTATAAGAAATTTTCTTACCAGCAAATAGCACATTTGGCATCAGTGACAAAATAATGATTGAAACATTTGTTCTACTTCAACAATCTCCCTTTTTCAATAATGATCTTTTCAATCAGATTTCAACAATATCCCTCTTTGGCATTGATGGCAAACCAAACTGATCAACCAAGTCACCTATATCATAAAACATTTTGTTTGACTAAACTGACTAGGTTAAAATAGTAAGGCAATACCAAAAAGAAAGCTTGTCTCAAAATTGTTTCTTTCATCAGCAACTTCTGATTAGGTTGCAAAACTCTTTCTTATGACTCCCTTTGAATTTCTTCTCTTATAGCTTCCTCTTACAAGATAGATTTTGATGTTACTCCCTCTGGTCAACAACATCAGTAATTATCTCTTTCTCTTTCTCTTTTCTCTTTTCTTTGATCTATCATCCTAATTAGTTTTTGCTATTTATCCCTCTTAGCTGCTTTTTCTCCCTCTATTTCTTTTGATCCTTCTTAGCTTTGATCAGTTTCTCCCTCTTAGCTTCTATTTCTCCCTCTATTTTTTTTATCCTTCTTAGCTTTGATCAGTTTCTATTATTTCTCCCTCTTTGACAACAATGCCAAAGACTTATAATCTTAACATTTTAACATGCATATATAGAATTTGTAGTATCTCTAATTTCTCCCTTTATCACCTTGCTTGTGAAGTTATTTTGGAATTTTAGCATTCTGATTACTTTAGGCAATATCTAAAGTAAGATCCTCTACATCAATTTGTGACATTTAGCAATCAACCTATTTGATGCAGGGTAGTCCCTATGTGACTTAAACAACCTTTGATAAGGGTATCACCCCTAACTTACCTCTTAGATATTCATATGCATCCTTAGGTAATGGTTTTGTGAAGATGTCAACAATTTTTTCCTTTGAATTGACATACTCCATCTTCACCTCTTTGTCTTCAACTAGTTCTCTTACATAATGATACTTGATTGCAATGTGCTTCGTCTTGGCATGCATTACTGGAATCTTGGATATATTTATAGCAATAGTATTATCACAATAAAGTATCACAAGTTTTGTTATCTCTTCCTTCATACCTTTGAGTAGATGTTTGATCCATACAATGTTTGTGCAGTTTATAGTATCAGCAGCATATTCAGCTTTAGATGTGGATTGTGAGGTACAACTTTGTTTCTTACTATCCATGTAACTAGTCTCTTGTCTAAGAAAATTGCTCCTCCATTGGTACTTTTTTTGTCATCTATATTTCCTCCCTAATCAACATCAGTGTAGGCTCTTAAATCAAACTTTTTATTCTTCTTATGGTATAGGCCAAACTCTTATGTTCCTTTCAAGTATCTCATTATTCTTTTCAATGCCATTACTATTGGATTTGTAGAAAATCTTGCAACTATCCCAACAAATAATGCAATATCAGGTCTGCTATGTACAACATATAGCAATTTACCAATCATTGACCTGTATATTGTTTGATTTACTTAAGCAAACTCATCATTCTTATATAGAGTGTGTCCTATTATCATGGGTGTACTTACTAGTTTTGAGTCTTCCAATCCAAATGTTTTTAGTATTTCCTTGATGTACTTTGAATGGGTGACAAATATGTCATACTTCAATTCATAAACTTGCAGACCAACAAAGAATTTGATCTCACCAAACATTAATATTTCAAATTCATGCTTCATCTAATTTGCAAAATCATCGCATAAAGCATCTTGTCCTTCAAATATTATATCATCAACAAAAATTTGAGATAACAGAATGTCTTTACCTTTTTCTACCTTAATGTATAGATTTTTATTATCATCAGTTCTCTCAAATCCAATCTACACAAGATACTTATGAAGTCTTTCATACCATGCTCTTGGGGCTTGTTTCAAACCATAAAGTACTTTATGCATTTTACATACCATATCCTTGTTGTTATCATCAACAAATCCTTCTGGCTATTCTATGTAGACTTCTTCTTCTAGTATGCCATTTAGAAATGCAAACTTAACATCCATTTGATAGACTTTGAATCCTTTGTAGGCAACATATGCAAGTAGAGTTTTTACTCCTTCCATTCTTGCAATAGGGGCAAATGTTTCTCCATAGTCTATTCCTTCTTTTTGTGCATATCCTTTGCAAACCAGTCTGGCTTTGTTTTTTTGTGATTTCACCATTTTCATTTAGCTTATTCCTAAACACCCACTTGGTACCAATCACATTTTTGTCATCTGGTCTTGGAACTAAACTCCAAGTTTTTTTTTTCTCTATCTACTCAATTTCTTCTTCCATGGCTTTGCACTAATCATCATCTTCTAGTGCATCTCTCACTATCTTAAGTTCTTCTTGGCTTAGTAAGCATAATTCAGTTCTCAGTCTATTCCTTGTCATTGGTCTAGCATCTTTGTTTCTAATCATTTTTTTAGTAGGATGATGTCTTCTAACATATTTGGACAGTCTTGGCTCAGCTCTTGTTTCTTCATTTTGTCTTTCAACTTCAGAATCACTATGTACCCTTCTGTTAGGTATCTTAGCATCTCTTTCATGTATACTAATTTTAGAATCAAAATGTGTAGTTTCATCATCTATAACTTGGCATTTGAATGTAGCTCAATTCTTGAATTCAATTTGGCATTCACTGGCTATGGCTCAGTAGTTACTAAAACTTGTTGTTGGTTCCCAACTTGATTGACAGTTTCTTCTTCAACAAGCATTCCTTCATAGAAGTATACAAATGATTTGTATTCTTCTGGTCTTTCGATGGGTTCAGCATCATGAACTTCTATGTATTCATCAAAATTTACATTTTCACTTTCCATAATTTTTGTAGTGTTAGTATTTAAACACTTGTATGCTTTACTTCTTGTGGAGTAGCTAGGGAATATACCTTCATCACTTTTTGCATCAAACTTACCATTTTTAGTATCTTTAAGAATATAGCATTTACTTCCAAATACTTTGAAATATTTTACATTGGGTTAGTGACCATACCATAATTCAAAAGGTGTTGCATTTGTACCTTTCTTGATTTGCACTCGATTGAGGGTATAGATAGATGTACTTACAACTTCTCTCCAGTATTTTAGAGCAACATTCTTCTCTATCATAAGTGTCCTAGAAAAGTCCATTATTGACCTATTTCTCCTTTCAGCAATTCCATTTTGTAGAGGGGTCCTGTTGGAAATATTCAAGATATGACAAGTTACTAAGAGGGGAGGGGTGAATCAGTAACTTTTAAAATTTCAAACAATAAAATTGCATACTGATATATTCACCATTCATCCAAGTAACCTACTGTAAGCATGAAACAAAATCATTTGCAACACTTGAACACACAGATTTGGTGACCCAGAAACCTTCCAAATAGAAAGTAAAACTGGGGTGGGGATGAAACCCACAAAGCTTCGTTACTGCAGTATGAAGTTGGCCGGTTAAGGCTTACAATGACCACTTCTGGTGATCTGCCCTGTTAAGAGCAGAAAGGATTGCTAGATCCACCTTGTTAGAGGATTTACAAACATACAATAAAGTATGCACTCTGTTAGGAGATTTACAAAAGACTGTTAAGTCTACCTTGTTAAAGGATTTACAAAAACTGATTCACCTGTTAGAATGAAACAGTGGATCTGATTACAACTGATTGCTGATAAGATCCGCTATGCTCTGATTCACCTTGATGTGATAGATAAAACTTTTCTGCTCCAAAACTTGACCTTGCTGAATACCTTCACAACTCAGCACACATACTTTCGCACGCATGTATTTCTTTCACACTTTCACATTTTCATTCATTACCATTACATTTGAATGATATAATACATTGCATATATATACCATCCAAATAAACAATACATGCAAGGTCAGCCAAAACAACAAGTGCAAATCTCTATAAAAAGTTAGCCCAAGGTAAAAACTCGGGTTCATTGAACTAACTCGGTGTCCTTCTGATACTCGGCATCCACTGCGTTACTCGGCATCGTCATGCACTCGATAGAAGTGAAGGCACGGTCCATACTAAACACTTTGATTAGTTCTGAACTCAGTAACCACTGGAGACTCGATAGAAGAGATGTCACTCGGTGAACACTTCTATCTGAACTGTAGCTCGGTGATCAAAGGAAACACTCGATAGAACCTTGTGACTCAGTGATAGTTAGTTTCCTTGATAACCGTTTGAGCTCGGTAAAATTAATTTCCTTGATAACCTCAGGAGCTCGGTTATCACGAAGTTCTCGGTCAATACTAAGTACATCTTCACTCGATCAAAACTGATTCCTTTCTTTACCTCGAACACTCGGTAAACACTGAGAACTAGGTAAAAGCTTGGCTTACAAAGGAATGTCCGGTGAGAGCTCGGTAAGCATTCAGAATCCAATAAGTGTTGTAACTAATGACAAAAATGTATCATAATGCCAACAGGTCCTTGGTGCAAAAGTCTGTCTTTTGATTCCTTTATCATTACAGAACATCTCAAATTCTATTGATGTGAACTTTTCTCCTCTGTCTGATCTTAAACATTTTAGATTTTCACCTATGTCTTTTTTAACTCTTGCCAAAAACCACTTAAACATTTGAAAGGCATCATACTTTTGCTTTAGAAACATGACTATCATCATCCTAGAGTAATCATCTACAAACAGCGTTATATACTTGTCTCCCTTGTAACTTTGTACTTCTATAGGTCCACACAAGTTAGTATGAACAATCTTTAGTATCTCTTTAGAACTATAAGTTTTTCTTTTGAAACTTGACTTAGTCATTTTGCCTAGCTGACATTGTTTACATATCACATTATTAAGATTTTTCAGCTTGGGAAAACCTCTAACTTTCTTCATGTTGTTGATACTAATCAAGTTATCAAAGTTGACATGACACAACCTTTTATGCCATAGCCACACATCATCAAATTTCACAAGAAGACAAGTAGCATCTTCTATATTAAGGTAAAATATATTGTTCTTATAAATTTTCCATTTGTGTCATATATCTTGGCAATTTTGTTTCCAAATTCAACTTCGCGTCCTACATTGCTTAGTTGTGACACACTCAATAGATTATAATTCAAACCTTCAACATAGTAGGCATTATCACATGAGATCTTTTCTATGAGTGTAATGGAACCTTTTTCTTTTATCAGACATGGAGCATCATTACCAAATCTAACACTATTTCCATCATAATGGGTTAAGGTGACAAACTTACTTTTATCTTCTGTCATGTGATGTGAGAATCCACTATCAATGATCCATTTGTCATTTTTGTTTGCACAGGTCACAAGTGCAGTTGCCTTATCTTCATCAAAATTGTCATTCATTGTAACATAAACTACTTCATCATCATGTTCATAAAAATAATCTTCTTCAGCAATGTAGCACTTCTTTCCTTTGTCTTTGTAATCTTTGATATCTTCATTTCTTCTACCTTTGTATTTGTCATTTCCTCTAAAATTTCTCTTCTCTGGACACCTAGTAGCAATATGTCCAACCTCATTGCAATTAAAACAAATCATGGGTATCTTACCTTTGAAATTGTCTTTTCCTCTATGGAATCTTCTTACTAGTAGTGCTTCTATTTAATTTACATCTTGATGCAAGAGCATCATGGGTTGTAATTCTATCCTACATGTTTTCAGTTTTTATCTTACTACTGAAACTGTGATCTGCTAAAACTGTATTTTTCTAGTTTTTGGGTGCCTATTGTAGACAATGTTACTAATTTTTCTTAATGAATGAAAGTATATACACTTTAAGGATTAAAGAGGCCTAGAATACTATCTATGTACCAGAGTGCAAGTTCTAACTCCTCATGAGTTAGGAGATATGGCAATTCTCCCGAAACATCAATTTCTGGTAGTTTTGCATGATAGTTTTCTGTGCCTAAATTTCAGAGTGCATGTGCACTTTTCCTTATTGAATAAGACTTTTTGCATTTAATTTTTTTTATAGGACCTAGAGAACTACCTATAGTTTGAAGCATGAGTCTTAATTCAATTGGGGCTAGGAGATATCACAATTTTTCTTGGACATCAATTTTTGGTCATTTAATTGTTGTTGCAGTCCGACTTGTGGCATTTAATTTATGTATTTGTATTTGATTTGTGTACTGGGCCAACTTGTGGCTTATATTGGTATAATTAGGGGTCTTGTGGAGTCTTTTAGTCATTATTCAAGGAGATCAAGCAGAGAGATTAGCAAGTTTAAGGAAGGAATGCAGAGCAGAACTGAAAAGTGTGAATTTGCAGCTAGATCTTGGATTTGAATGTAATTGTATTTGATCATAACCCAAAAGGCCTTATAGCTAGGAATGTATGTTAAATATTTGAAGAATTAATGAAAGTATTTTACTCTTCTCCCTCCTTTGGTTGTTGTTTTTTGTGTTTGATTCCGTTGTGTTAACTCTTGCGGGGTGTTTTGGAGAGTTGGGCGTGCCCTTGGCCCTAATTTATTCTATCCTTCTTTGCATTGGGTGGTATCAGAGCATGAGGTTCATCCTTGTGGAGATTGGATCATTTAGAACCTTGATTAATACTTTGTTATAGGGTGGTAGATCTGTGGATTTGACCTATAACTTGTAGAGGGTCATGAGCTTGTAGGAACCTAATTTGTAAAGATGGTTTGTGGTAGAGGAAATGTCAATAATGCTATATTGGATCAATTGAAATAAATTGCAGCTAGACTAGATGCTATGGAGATATCTTAGACGAGAGGAGCACATCTTGAGAATGTGAGTGATGATGAAGAAACAACACTAAACCATAATCTAGAACCTGAAGAAGATCAGGATGAGGAAAGATTATTGAGAGTATTGTCTAGAGAAAATTCAAAGCCTATTGTAGAAGTTGTTCCTTATGATGAAAAATTGGATACCAATGCTATGTTAGATTGGATCTCAAATATGAAGAAATTCTTTCAGTATTAAAACACTTCTAATAATAAGAAAGTGAAGATTGCAATTACTAGGTTGAAAGGACATGCCTCACTATGGTGGGAACATTTGTAAACTGATAGACAAAGGATAGGAAAAGAGAAGATCAAAACTTGGTTGAAGATGGTGAAGAAGGTAAAGAAAAAATTCCTTCCTATTGATTAACAAGTTAGCTTGTTGAGAAAGATACAAAATTTAAAGCAAAAAGACATGATTGTGAAAGAGTATACCAAGGAATTCTATAGATTAGACATCAAATCTAGACATGTGGATGATGATGTTGAGAAAATTGCAAGGTACATAAATGGATTGAGATGTGGAATTCAAGATGAAATAAGTTTTATGAAGTTGGAAACTATGGAAGAAGCATATCAATATGCCTTGAAAGCTAAGGAGATCTTGACAAAGAAGCATAAAAAAAGACAAAGAGGTAGAGGTGGTAGATTCCAAAGAGGTGGAGGTAGATCCCATCGAGAAAGTGGTAGATATGACAACTTGGTGCAAGATAAAGGTAAATCTGAATGGAATAATGATGACAAAGACAGACCAAGTGGAAAGGTGGTAGTTCATACCGAGGAAGAGGTAATTTTTATCCTAAAGGTGGTTTCTGTGGTAATTGTTTCAGATGTGATAAAGAAGGGCATAGATCTCTTCAATGTAGATCTTCTGAAAGTGGGTAGAATAATAGAAATGTTGTGATTCAAGAAGACATTGAGAGTTCACCAAGTGGACCTGAGGCTAGAGAAAATCTGATGGTGAGAAGAACCTTATGTAATAAGGGAAGTGAAGAGGAACATGTCCTTAAATGAAGTCTTTTCAAGACCAGATGTAAGATGGCTAGAAAATGCTGCAAGGTGATCATTGATAGTGAAAGTTCTACAAATTTGGCATCAGAAGAGCTAGTTACAAAGTTGTAGTTGCAAAGGCTAAAACATCCCAAACCTTATCATGTTTCATGGATTAAAGATGAGCATAAGATATTGGTAAGTGAGCAGTGCCTTATGAAGTTCAAAATTGGACATTACTTTGATGAAGTTTTGTGTGATATTATGCCTATGGATTGTTGTCATATTTTGTTGGGTAGACTTGGCAATCTGATAGATATGATGTACATGATGGAAGATTGAATCAATATGCTCTTTGGGTAAATGGGAAAAACCAAATATTGCTACCTTTGATTAAAAGTCTAGGTGAGGTCAGTTGTACTACACTAAAAGCTTGCATGGTTAATGAAAAGAAATTTGAAAAAGAAGTGAATTTAGAATCAAGTCTATTTTGCCATAATTCCAAGAGGACCGAGTATAGGTAGTAATGACTGAACAGAAGAAGTTGGTAACTATAGAGTGACAGTAGAAATTGTAGAATTACTGAATGGGTACAAAGATATTGTTGCTGAAGATATTCTTGATGGTTCAATGTCAGTAAGAAGTATAAGTCATTGTATGGATCTGATTCCTGGAGCTAGTTTGCCAAATAAAGAACCATATAGATTGACACCTATAGAGAATGAAGAGCTGAACATGCAAGTGCGTGAGTTGCTACAAAAGGGATTAATCAGAGAAAGTTTGAGTCCATGTGTTGTGCCTGTTGTATTAGCACCAAAAACGAATGGAGAATGTGTACTGATTCCAGAGATATTAACAAGATTACAGTGAAATATAGGTTTCCTATGCCAAGGATGGATGACATAATGGATTTTTTGAGTGGAACAAAGTATTTTACCAAGATTCATTTGAAGAGTGGCTATCATGAGATCATAACCAGAGAAGGTGATGAATGGAAGACTGCTTTCAAGACAAAAGATGGTTTGTATGAATGGTTGGTTATGCCTTTTGATTTGACTAATGCACTTAGTACTTTCATGAGGTTGATGAATGAAGTTCTAAAAAGATTCTTGGGTAAGTTTATGATTTTTTATTTCAATGACATTCTGATATTTAGTAAGACTAAGGAAGAACATCTTGAGCATATTAGACAAGTATTGTAGAGGTTGAAAGAGGAAAAGTTGTTGATTAATCTAAAGAAGTGTTCTTTTATGCAAAAGGAGATTGTGTATTTGGGATTTGTGATTTCAACTAATAGATTGAATATGGATCTTGAGAAGGTTAAAGCAATTTTGGAATAGCCTACACCTAAGAATGTGGGTGAGGTAAGATCATTTCATGGTTTGGCTAGTTTTTATAGAAAATTTATAAAGAATTCCAGTTTTGTTTGTAATGCTATGACTGAGACAATGAGGGGAGATAAAAAAGAATTCAAGTGGACACATGGAGCTGATATGAGTTTTGAGACTTTGAAACAAAAGGTAGTTAGTTGAATGTGATGCAAGTGGTAATGTAATAGGAGTTGTATTAAGTCAAGAAGGTAAATTTCTTTCTTTCTTTAGTGATAAGTTGAATGATGTTAAAAGGAAGTGTTTTGTGCATGATCAAGAATTTTATGCTATTGTTCAAGCATTGAATAAGTGGAGACATTATTTGATTCCTAAGGAGTTCATGTTGTATATTGATCATAAAGCTTTACAATACTTGAGAAGTCAACATAAATTGAATCAAATACATATGAAGTGGGTTGAGTACTTTCAAAGTTTTACATTTGAGATTAACCATAAGAGCAGTGTTACTAATAGAATTGTTGATGCATTAAGTAGAAGATGTTCTTTGTTGACTAAAATGAAGGTTGAAGTTCTTTGTTTTGATGAAATGAAAGAATTGTACGATGTTGATCCATATTTTTCTTAGGCATGAAGAGAATGTAGAGCACCAAATCTGATAGATCACATAAGTAAGTATGATAAGTATTTCATTCAAGAAGGTATGTTGTTCAAAGGTATTCAGTTATGTATTCCTAGAAGTTCTATGAGGTTGAATATGATTAAGGAAAAGCATAATAGTAGATTAGTTGGACACTTTAGAATTGATAAGACATTGATTTTTCTGAAAGAAAAGTATTATTGGCCACAAATGTATAAAGATGTTCAGAAATTTGTAAAAAGTTGTGGAGTTTGTAAAGTTGCAAAAGGAGTGAGTCAAAATACTGGTTTGTATACACCTATTACTATTCCTAAGAAACCTTGGAGTGACATTCATATGGATTTTATACTTGGATTACCTAAGAAAATGAAGGGATATGATTCCATATTTGTTGTGGTGGACAAATTTTTTAAGATGGTGCATTTCATACCATGTAAGAAGACATCAGATGTTGAGCATGTTGTTGAAATTTTATTTAAAGAGATTGTGAGATTCCATGGATTACCAAGAAGTATTATTTCTGACAGAGACAAGATTTTGTGGAAGAAGATGGGTACTGAGTTGAATTTTAGCTCTACATTCCATTCATAGGTAGATGGATAGATAGAGGTTGTGAATAGAAGCTTGGATAAATTGTTGAGATGCTTAGTTGGGAAAAAAGCCAAGTAATTGGGAGATGGTATTGGCACAAGCTGAATTTGCATATAATAATTTTGTGAATAGGAGTATAGGGAAGACACCTTTTGAGATTATTACTACAATGAAGCCTAAAGGAGTATCAGATTTGAGAGATATTGTTGGTGAAGAAAAGAGAACTGTTGCAGGAGAAGAATTTGCTAATTTTATGGAGTCTTTACATAAGGAAGTGAAGTTGAGGTTAGAACAATGTAATCAGAAGTATAAGGAGAATGTTGATTAATCTAGGAGACATCATGATTTTCAAGTTGGTGATGAGGTGATGGTTCATTTGAAGAAAGGAAGATTTTTAGTTGGAACATATTGTAAGTTGAAGATGAAGAAATTTGAACCTTGTAAAATCTTGAAGAAATTTGATAGTGGTAATGCTTATGAAGTTGAGTTATCTAATGACATGGACATATCTCTTATATTCAATATTGTTGATTTGTACAAGTATCATGAGTTAGATGATGAAGTTACTATATTAGAGGATTATCCTAAGAAGCGGATTGAAGAAGTTGAATAGATATTGGATCATAGAGTTGGTAAGAGCACAAAGGGAAAAAATTATTATGAATACCTGGTGAAGTGGAAGAATAGGCCTATGGAAGATGCTTCATGGATTTATCAATCTGAGTTGGATTCAGCTCAGGTTGTGACATCTCAATGATTCAAGAGAATCATTTCTTCCACCCCTGGTTGTCTGATGCAAGAGCATCCTAGGTTGTACTGCTATCCTGCATGTTTTCAGTTTTTATCTTACTACTGAAACTATATTTTTCTAGTTTTTGGGTGCCTGTTGCAGACCATGTAACTAATTTTCTTTATTGAATGAAAGGTTGTTTAAGTATTGAAGAGGGCCTAGAGTACTATCTATGTTCCAGATCACAAGTTCTAACTCCTCATGAGTTAGGAGATATGGCAATTCTCTTAAAACATCGATTTTTGGCAGTTCTGCATGACAATTTTCTATGCTTGACTTTCAGAGTGGATGTGCACTTTTTCTTATTGAATAATCATTTTCACATTTAATAGTTGGTAGAGGACCTAGATTAATACCTATATTTTGAAGCATGAGTCCTAATTAAATCAAGGCTAGGAGATATCACGATTTTTCTTGGATATCAATTTTTGGTCATTTAATTATTGTTGCAGGCCGACTTATGGCATTTAATTTATGTATTTGTGTTTAATTTGTGTATTGGATTGACTTGTGGCTTAGATTGGTATAATTAGGTGTCTTGTAGAGTCTTTTATTCATTATTCAAGGAGATCAAGTAGAGAGATTAGTGAGTTTAAGGAAGAAATGTAGAGCAGAACTGGAAAGTGTAAATTTGCAGCTAGATCTTGGATCTGAATGTAATTGTATTTGACCATAACCCAGAAGTCCTTAGAGTTGGGAATGTATCTTGAATATTTGAAGAATTAATAAAAATATTTTACTCTTATCCCTCCTTTGGTTTCTATTATTTTTGTTTGCTTCCAATGTGTTAACTCTTGCAGGGTGGTTCGGAGAGTCGGGTGTGCCCTTGGCCCTAGTTTATTTTGTCCTTCCTTGTGTCACATCTTCTTCATCAATGTCACTATCACTAAACACATGTTTTATCTTTCTCTTCTTCTTCTTCTTCTTCTCATTAGAATCTTTCAATAGAAACTTAACCTTGAAAGAAGATTCAAAACTCTCTGGTTTATAATTGTCAAAGTTGGATAACTCAAAAGCAGTGAGTCTACCTAACAGACCTTCAAGAGTTAGTTTGTTTCCTAGAATACATCTCAATTCTTAGATTACTAAAACTCTAATAGCATAAATAGGTGGTAATGTTCTTAAGACTTTTCTTAAAATAGTATCATCATCTATATGACCAGTAGCACCTCTTACTGCACTAACAACTTCTTTAATTCTAGCAACATATTGAGTAATGTTCTCACCTTCCTCCATTCTCATGTCATCAAGTTTACCTCTAAGGCTCTCTGACTTGTCTCTTTGTACATTTTTATCTCCTCCTTAAATGGTTTGTAGGGCTTTTCACATTTTTAGTACAGTGTTACATCCCTTGATGTCATCAACTTCTGCATAGCTGAGGGTAGAGGCAATCTCCAACATTGCCTGATTGTGCTCTTTCTTCTTCTTCATATCTTTAGCAGTAGGAACTCAAACTAGATCAACATGTTCTACTAAAATTAAGGATTGTGCATAGTCTCCTATTCCTCCAAGATGTAGTCACATTAGACTTTGCCATGTAGGGAAGTTGTCTCTGTTAAGCTTGGGCACTTCTCTCTTGGACATCTTTATCTTTATGCTTCTAGTACCTTTAAACTAGTTTAATCAGTAGATGGCTCTGATACCAATTGTTACAATTCTTTTAGAATAACTAAGAAGGGGGGTGAATCAATTATTTAAGTTCTAGATGTACCAATAAAACTTTTCACTCAACTTAGTGAACCCATTAAACATTCATATCGATGCATGCATCCAAGCTAATCACTCAAACTTGCAAGTTATTGTTAAATCAACATGCAACAATAAAACATGAAACATCAACACACATAACATAGTGATTTAACGTGGAAACCCAATTTGGAAAAAACCACCAGTAACATGCTACTCCTTTTTCACTCTTGTGAAGTGATGCCCTATGAAAGGCCAACCCTATTAAAGGTTACAACACACACTATTAAATTTGACCTAGTTAAGGGATTTTAATCACCCTATTAGAAGTGGGTCTGGTTAAAGGACTTTAGGCCATTCACTTGGAACGCCACCCTATTAAAGGATTTTCTAATGATTGTTAAGTCAACCTTAATCCAAAGGATTGTACCCAAATGGATATAATTGTTAGAGAGTATAGTAAAGTATTTAATCTGATGCAACTTACAACTTATCTTCTAGATTTTAGATCACAATTCAATCCTCAATTCTACTTGGCTTTCAATCTCTACAATTTTGACAGCTTTTTCACTCTTCAAGCTTTTTCCTCCTTAAGCCTTTTTCTTGTTGTGCAAATGCAGTCACTTTTGTGGTCACTTGATGAAGCAGAGTCTCTGTCTCTATTCTTACTTGGTCTTCTCTAACCTTCTTAATGTCTCCTCCTTGACACTACACTCTCAGACTATTTGCTTCATGACCAAGAATTTCTTAAATAGGAAATTAGGAAAATTTTCTCACTCTATTTTCATCATCCACTTTAGGGTTTAGATGGATTAGGTAGGATACAATGTATCTACCCCTTATCTTGTCTCTTCTAGAAACTTCTCCTAGAATCCATTTGAATTCGCCTAAAAATGGTTTCCTTAAAGATCTATACCACCAACTCATCATCGCTATCTTCCACCTGGTTCATAGACTTCTACAAAACAAATTTATCAGCTTAGATTTGGTGAATCTTTGACTTTTCCAATAATGCAGTAGCTTGGCATTATTGATCTTATGATGCTCGGCATCTATTGTGAGTTCACTCAGAAATAACTATATTTTACTGATGTTTGGCACCTATTTTATTTTGCTCGGCACCAACTATGTTACTCGACACACACTAGAATTTATTTTTTGCTCAACACCAACTAATTTTCTACTTAGTTTGAACTAACTTTTCTCAACACCTAATATCAACTTTAGTCAAGCTTTGCAGATAGTCTTAGTATTACTTGTTCTTCTAAAATTTCTAAGTGTAGCCAACCTTTGTTTCTCCAAGTAGATTATCAATACATTATTTCACCATTGTCTTAACTAATCCTTGTATTTCATTACATAACCATAAATCAACCTTTCCTCTAGGTTCTTTTGTTACATCTTATTGATTAAATCTTCTTCATCAATCAATGAAGTGATAGTACTTGGATCTTATAAGCAATTGTCTTAGCAAAAAATAGCAGGTTTGACATCAATGATAAAATAATGATTGAAACATTTGTTCTGCTTCAACAATCTTCCTTTTTCAACAATTATCTTTTCAATCATATTTCAACATAATCCATCTATTATTTTTTCTAACATGAGAGATAAGTGCCATTTTATCTTCTTCATCATCAAATTCATCTTTTACAGAAATATATATCATTTCATCCTCACTATTATCAAAATCTTTAGCCATAAAACAAGATTTCTTACCTCTGTCTTTGTAGCCTTTGTAGTTTTTAAATTCCTTCTTGCCTTTGTACTTATTGCTTTTCTGTTCATCCTTGTCTTCTCTTTTTGGACACCTTGCAGCAATGTGACCAACTTCTTCACAAGAAAAATATATTAGAGGAATCTTACCTTTGTACTTTCCTCTACCTTTGGAATATTTCTTTGCAAGTAGGGCTTCAACAATTTCAAGCTCATTGTCTGAACTTTCTTCTTCTTCTTCACTTTCTGATTGATTGGTTTTTGATTTCTTACCCTTTTTCTTGAGTGAAATTTAGGCTTCAAATGTAGACTTAATACCTTTGGAACTAGGTAATTAGTTACCATAGTTATCCAACTCAAAGGTTGTCAATCTTCCAACTAGAGCATCCAAAGTTATATTGCTATTTGGATCACATCTCATTTCTTGAATAGTAGACACTCTAATTGCATAGATAGGAAGAAGGGTTCTAAGTACATTTCTTACAACAATTTTGTCATCAATATCTCCTCTAGATGTCTTGATTGCACTTACATATGCTTTAATTCACTCGGCATATTTTGCAATATTTTCATCTTCTCTCATCTTCATCTAATCAAATTTTCCTCTGAGACTTTCAACTTTATCTCTTCTTACATTATCATCTCCTTCATAGATGGCTTTTAGTTTGATCCACATATCATAAGTTGTAGTGGAACTTTTGACTTCATCAAATTCAACATAATTAAGAGAAAAAGAAATGTCAATCATCATGATGTTATGATTTTTCTTTTCAGCAATATCTTCAACTAATAATGTTCCAATAGGAGTCTTGTATTCACTATCAAGATATTTACAACCTGGATCACTAATAGTTGTCAAATGTAACCTCATAAGTCCTTGCCATGCTACAAAGTTGTCTTGGTTCAACTTGGGAATCTCTCTTCTATAAGACATCTTGATGTTTAGCTTTGGTCCTTAAAACCTTCTCTACAAGCACCAAAATCTCTGATACCAATTGTTGGAAATATAAGAGGAGTGCTAAGAGGGGAGGGGTGAATCAGTTACCACAAAAAAAAATCTCAAATCCCTTAGATTTCAATATAAATCAAAATTGAACTCTGTTGTAACTCGGTAAACACATAAGAAAAAATGTTGTAACTCGGTAAACACTGAAATAGCTTGACAAATGCTTAACATGAAAAACTTAAGATATTATCTGTAATTTATATTACTTTAACTTAGTTGCAAACACATAAGATAAATATCATGAACACAATATGTAATGCCCCACCCGGAGATCCTTGGAAACAAGGATGAAATACAAGCAAGATGATTTTTTTTTAAAACAAGTGTAAGTGTACATGAAAACAACATACATGGATCTCAAAGATCACAACAGAAGACTGACAATCATCCAAACACCAATAGATCTCCAAGCATCACCACTAACCAAAATGCAAATGAGAAAACAAAAGAGATCAACCAAGCTAAAAGATAAATGTTGACTCCTAAAAAATTGGCTAAGTATGAATTGTAAAGCCCTGAAATTTCTTAGAATCTTTATCTTAGCCCATAGAGGTCTAGAACCTATCTCAAATGAATCGTTGCATATATTAAAATATATCTTAAGTATAAGAATACTTAAATGATATATTTTAAACCCCAAAGGACTACAACGAAAAGATGCATAACTAGATTTGAATAGAAACAACCTAAATCCAAAATGTGACAAAATAGGGTTGAAGAACACCAAAGAGGGTATCCAAAACGCTTCCCAAAAAGTGCCTACTGCCCACCTGCATAGGTTTTTGCAAAAATCTAGGCAATACTTTAAATCAGCACTGGGTGATACTTTCCAGTATTGTGTGATACTTCTAAAGAAGCAGGGTGACATTTTCAGGGACTGAGTGACACTTCTGTCAAGGGTGTGTGATACTTTTCTAGTATCATATGATAGTTCTAAAAAGGGAGTGTGATAGTATTGCACTACAAAATCCTAATGGGCATGCGATACTTTATTGTATCACACCATGCTAACACATGGTCACCTAGGTAAAATAGGAAACACTAAAAAGATAATGAAAAAGGTAAAATAAAGTATAAAACCTCCACACTGATGAGTACTGGATCCACATTTCGAGGCAAGAACACTTGAACCATAACTGAAGAATGGAAAGCTAGAAATAACATCTAACCATCTAATACAAAGGAAAGGATAGAAGGAAAATATCATAGTGTACTAAAAGCAATATCACAATAACAAAACAACTAACTAAGTACGCAGATCCTCCCAACTATCAATAACATCATAAGACCATCATGGGCCCTAGCCAATCCCTGCATGTAACATCCCAAGCCACTGGCCAGATCATTGATACTATCGTAATAGGGACATCACTACTAAACATGCTATAACAAAAGCATAAGGAAATCTAACATGCTAGAATAAAGCATAAGATAATCCTACAACAAAATAACATCATCTATCACATGTTAATCATCAAAGTAAAGAAATGCATCAATAATTAATAGCATCTAAAACATGATATATGAGCGTTCCAATGAAAGCATAAATCACAAGAAAGCATCCTCTGGAAATTGAAGTACCAAGTGAAACATCCAATCACGATCGCACTAGAACAATAGACCGTCTCTGTACACTGGTCCCTAGCAGTGGTGTAGGTAGTTGTGCTTCCCAACCATATGGCACCTATAGGTCCACACCCACTGTGCTGATGGAGATAATGATCCAACCACAAACACACAAAAATAATATTCATGGCTAACACACACGCCAAGCAGTATGATGACTAAATCAAAGACATAGATAATGCATAAACTATAGGTCCTGGTTAGACATCTCAATGGGCTACTATGTAGGGACTGACATCATGGAGAGTCACTTGGCATTGACAAGCCCAAGCTCGGATCGTGCAAATACAACATCCCTCAACGAAAAGGCTCTCACACGTATATTTTATTATCTTTAATTTTATTACCACCCAATATTTTCTTTAGTTATCACTTAATTAAAACTCCATTTTCCATACTTGTGGTGTCATGACCACCAGGCTATGAGATAGAAGCCCCCTCCATATGCTACTCTACCCTACCCATGCTCATCCAACAATGAGTGCCTGTAGGCATGCAAACTCTCAACCCAACCCCAATGATCATAACTTTCAGAAGTACCATAGAAGATCGGGCCCCACAAGTCACCCAACAATTGTACGCATACGCACTCATGTGTGGTGCACCACCATCACAAAGATCATAACACAAGGACTGGGTGAGAACACAAGCATATAGTCACTCAACTAAAACAAACTCCGGAGGACGGATACAATACAATTCCAATGCAACATAAAAATACAATAAAAGTTTGACCGATATCCAAATAGATACTTTAGATCCATGACCCAACTCATGCCAAGAAAACCTAAGAAAATAAGGTGACATGCAAAACAAGGTAAAAACCTCAAATTTTGGAAAAAAATCTAAGATTAAAACCCATTTGACCTTTGAGTACAAAACTCCCAAAAATCAAAAAATAAATGAAATCGGACATCATATGCAAAAATAGCTAGCATAATGGCTCAAAACCCCAAACCCTCATCCCAAAATAGGGAAAACATTCATACCCGACCAACCAAGCAAAACCAACAAACAGAAACGGAGGAGAACATTAGTTCTCGGCTCCTAACATACTACTACAAGAAACAAAAGTTGAAACAGAGTAAAAACAATAAAATGGGAAGGCCCTACCTAATAGCAAAAGGGGCAAAAACCGAAACCCATGCAATAAAATAACCTGCCAAATCTGTTGAAAGTGACGACAAAGCATAAACTCACTGAGCTGAATCCAAGTAGACCAACCTCACAAAGATCCCACACTTACAACTCCCAGAATGAACAAAAGTTCAATCCTTCAAAAGAGGATTTTGGAAAATGCCCTCCAAATTCTAAAATGCAAAATAGAAAAAGTGAGGAATTAAATTCCTCTTTCAACACTTACTTTTTGAGTGAATAGTCAATTAGGGCAAATAACCAACTATAGTAGCTAGACTCCAAATTCACCCAAATGAAAATAGGTTATTATCCGTAATGAAAGTTCACCTAAGCCAAAGCTGCCAGAAATTAAATCTGAAAAGATTTAAAACACAAAAACCCAAAATCACAGAAAATCACTTAACACTTTCACGACAATGCATACCTCTAAATGCATACACACACTCATTGGTCTAATCACATAATGCAGATGAGTTCGAATTTACTAATCACCTAAAGGTTTTAATTAAAATAATTTAAATAGGGATACGTCGACCATACAGGGATGATATTAGTAAAATATGAACTGTTGAATCACTAACTCCATGTGTCACTGCCAGGGATATAATTCCTGCACACTAAAATACATGATCAAGTACAATTCTATATAATATCATAGCCAAAGCAACATGTATTAAAATATCGATTTAATCCTTTTACATCACTCACGTTCATAGGAAGCATAAAGATACAAGAATGAAGTAAATAACCATAGCATAAAATTCATCTCATAACATAATTAACAAATATGTCCAATAAACCATATAACCAAATATCCTCATAGATTTACTATTATCTCAAAATAGCATCAACATGCAAATATGATAAATTGAATAGTATAGTAGTAAAGCATCTATGGTACTGAATCAAAGTATAACATCTGACCCTTGGCTCATCATAAGGTACAAATAAAAATAAGAGTATCAAGTATCTCTCGAATCAAAATAGACAACAAGATACAAACTACAAACACGAGAGGCACTACACAATATTTTAATATGGAAACCCAATTTGGGAAAAACCACCAATTGCAACTAGTTACTAATTTTCACTCTTCTAAAGTGAGCTCTATCAGGAGCCAACCCTATTAAAGGTTACAAAACACACTGTTAGGAGTGACCCTATTAGAGGATTTAATCACTCTGTTAGGAGTGGCCTTGTTAGAGGTCTTTAGACAATTCAATAGAAATGCCACCTTGTTAGAGGATTTACAAATAGTTGTTAAGCCAACTTTGTCAAGAGATTTAGATCACTACTACAATGGTTAGAGAGTAATAATGAGATGACCTGATTCTTGATGTAACTAAATTGCTGATGACAGATCTCAATTCTAGCTTGTATACTTGATCCTTCTTGATTGAATGTATCTTTGCATCTCAACATGGATATTTTGCTTATACTTCTAATTCACTTCCTCTAAGCATCATCAAATCTTCAATTTTTTTCTTCACATTCAATCCTCAACTTGACCTTATAATTATATCTTACACATTGTCAAGTTGACTTGAATACAACTTGGAATAATTAATATTCATCTTCTCAGTCAGCTAGAATCAACAAACAATTCAATTGAACTCAATATGCTAAAACAAGAAAATCCTTCGTTAGCTAACCCTACTCGGTAGATACTAACTCAAAGCAATTTTCTTGTGTTAACCAAGTGAACTCGATTAACACTACATATTCACAAAGTTCCTTTGGTAACCGAGTGAGCTCAGTTAACACTGGTTCCATTCAACATTTCTTTCATTAACTAAGTGAGCTTGGTTAACACTAAACTTCTGCAAACTCTCCTTTGCCGCCCAAGTAAACTCGGTAGACACTGTCTTCTAAACTAAGAAAACTCTAGAATGCTCGACAGACATAGGAAACTATCTTTAATGCTTGAGTGAGTTCGGCATACACTTACTGGCAATGATATGATATTTTATGTAACATCAAAGATAATACATAATTAATCAATTGTTTTTAACAACCATATGGTTGCAAAAATCCATTTTAGCCTTCATAAATCCATATGTGGTCCCAAAAATCCATTTTAGACATCATAAATTCATATATGGTCCCAAAAACCAACTTTTAGCCATCATAAATGCACACATGTTTTCAAAAATCCACTTTTCATCTTTGTAACTCTTTATGTGCTCCCAAACATCCATTTTGGCCTTTATGCTTGCCCATTCAGTCTCCACATTCCAACAAATCTCGCATCCTTCCCCTTTTCACTATTACCAAATCAAAAACATAAAAAATAGTCAAATATCATCAAAAATAATTAAAATAGTCAAATATCATAAAACAATAAAAAAAAAAACCAAAAACAATTAAAAGTAGTAAAAAATAGCAAAAAAAATAAAAAGGTAAAAAATAAGCTAAAAATAATAAAAAGAGTTAAAAATTATTAATAAAAAATCAAACAAACGATCAAAGGCATATCACAAACATGTTAATTATACATGAATTATTTTTTATGTTTTTCAATCCAATGATCCATTGATTTCATGTTGAGCTGGCGTCTGTCTATAATTACCGCTCCTTTGGAATAGGTTTGCATACCTCGACCTATTTTATATGAAATCAATGGTGAGGCCCCTAAATTGAAAAATATTTAAATATTTTATAACAAAGTCATTTTCCTATTACTTCTAACAAAGAAGTGAAGACGAAACAAAATTAATTAATTAAGAAGTAGTGTGGATTATGTCTTGAAACATATCTTGGAGCTTGGGAAAATTTGGCACAATGTAGATAGCTGAAGAATTTTGCCTCTATTCTTCTTTACATCCTTCTACTTCACAAGGAATATCAAAAGGGTGTTCAAAACTTATTTATGTTGTAGAGGCCATGATTGATCTAATATCCTTCAACAAATATATCAATGCTATCCTAAACTACCTTTTCGACCTCATATCTTATCTCTACGATTTAGGGACATGTTGCTAATTCATGCATCACTCAGATTGCCATAGATATCTATCACACTCTTTCATCATCCTCCAGTTAGGTCGTCATCCTATTACACAACAATAATGTTGCTAGCACTCTACATGGCTAGTCTACTTCCCAATCGTAGAGAGCAATACACAAAGACTGAATGTCATGCAAGTTTAACCGTTGGAGCCAATGGGGGCACAGAATAAGTAAGCATTTGAGAGACCACAACAACCCCCAAATGCCTTTTTTCCCCCCCTTGCACATTCTTTTTAGGCCATCCAATGACTTTTGTAGGCCCAAGCACCCCTTTTTGGGCCCCCTAGTACCTTTTTAGGCCATCTAGAACCTTTTGTAGGTTGAAACACTTTTTTCGAGCCCCAAAGTGCCTTTTTAGGCCCTCAACTCCCTTTTATTGGTTTCAAAATAATTTGTCTCAACCTGCACCTACAAAACAATACCTATTTCCGCTCTAACTTGTCTGTAAAGGCTATCAATATACACATAAAAAGAAAATTTTGGTTCTACCTGCATTAGCACTTCCTTCTTTTTCCAGCTTCCAAATATTGTACAAGTTCATATACATCTTTCATTATGAGCTTGCCTTCAATTCTTTTTAGCATTCAGTTATAGCACATAAGTGAAGGTTAGTTTTCCTTTAATTGTCCCTCATTTACACTTTTTTCCATAGCGACAACTTTCCACTCTTCCCAAAATATCAAAAAATAAATAAAAATAAAGCAAAAATGTCAAAAATGTCCAAAACATACACCAAAAATATCAAAAATATCAAAAATTCAACAAAAAACCAAAAATATCCAAACCAACCACCCAAACTACCAAACAAGATTAAAAATTAACTCTTGCAACATACCAAAATAAAACAAATCTGACACTTTCAAACAAAGTGTCCAACAAGGTCGCTTACAACCTTACCAAGACACATTTGTACATAGACAAGTGAAGCATACAAGTTACTCTTTTTGTTTGTCATGGACAAGACACTTTTTATTTATTATAGTGTTTAAGGTACAATTACATACAATGCAACACCTAGAAAAGCACTCATTCTGACCTTCCTCTTGGAGGTGGCATGGTGGGGTTTTTGGCTAGGAGCATTTCCCCTAGTGTCATCCCAGAAGATGCAGCTCCAAGTGTTGATTCCTGTCACACCCAAACAATATTCATTAGTATAAAAAACTTCCCACTACGTAGTTGAGCATTCAACAATTGCAAAAATTGCTTATCCACAAACTATATCTCCCATCGCCACTCCAATGGGATCGACTAATAATATAGCCCCATATAATATGTGGCTTCCTAGTGCACTTTCACAGTCCTTCACATACTCACAAAGATATTTTCCACTAGCTTATTGATACCCAATGTAGTGATTGCTCATTGAGCCACATCATGCTCTTATTTCATCTATTCAGCCACCATTTTCCAGTGCTCCACATCTGCTTTCATCTCACCAAGCTACTGTTGAAATTGTCTCACTTTTGCCTCACTAGTTGCCAAATGCTCTTGCAGTTGCATTGACACAGTGTTCATTTTTGACATTGCATCCTTAAATTACTCTAACTACACTTGCAGTAGCACCAACTCATTCTATGCACTTTCCAAACCCGCTTGCGCCATCCTTAGAGAATCCTATAATCTTTGCACTCATGCTCGCTTGGCCTAAATCCCTACCTCATTTCCCTCTACTCGTAATCTTTCCACCTTCATCACACCTTCCAAAGATTACACTTAAGGTTGTTGTAGACACTTAAAATTGTCCTAAACACTATATTAATTCATTTAATATTTCCTTTGACATCATAGATAAATATTTTCTAATTAATTATATTTGTCATATTCTTCTACTTTCTTAATATATTTAAATTTAATTTAAATACTCCCCCCCCTCCTCCCCCCCCTCCCCCCCAATATATTAAATTTATTTAATGCATGATCCTCCATAAATCCCCTTCTAAATAAATCTTATTTATTTAATTCCCCCATTTTCATTAAATTCTCTAAACCTAGGATTAAATTAAATCCTATTTAATTTAGTCTTAAACCTAGCCTAAATCCTAGTCTACACCCATCACTTTCATCCTTCTAAGCCTACCCACTACTTAGTCCCACTTATTTATCCTAAACACCTTGTTAAATCCCTTTTATCTCCTAAGTGTGTGCTCACACATGTGTGAGGAACCCTTCACACCTCCCACACCTTCCACACTTCTTACACATTTTTATCTCACTCCTTCCTTCAAATTTTCTCACACATGTGTGAGCAAACTTTGAATGTTGACCTTTGCATGACTTGTCTATATGTCTCCTTTGTGGCACCTATGTGAATGCACATAGATGCCACCTCCCCAAGGTCTCTCTCAAACCTATAAATAGAACCCTTGTCTCAAGCATTTTACATGTCTCTCATTTGCATTGTTATCATGCTAGTTTGATTCTAGATCTTTTAGTTGTGATTTGCATATTTGTTACTAACCTTTGGTAGATGTTAGATTTCTTGCACTTATGCTTGCATCTCATATTAGATTATCATTGTTAGTTTGGTTCTTTGCATTTTCCATCTCGCATCCTAGAATCCTTTAAGGTTTGGCCCACTCATAGCCATTTCTTGAAGGGATTCTCCACTTAGTTAGTCTAGATTCATTCATCTCATATTGCATTTTTTACCAAAGGATTCAAATAGTTGTGTTTTAGGAGAGCACACCCACATCCCTCCAATCTAAAGCACACCAATAGGGCCTCTTAAGCGTACCTTTCTTGTTTTGAGGTTGCATGAGGACTTGTCTTCTCAGTTGCATTGAGCTGCAAAACTCAAGCATAATGTTAGTTATATTTTATTTTGTTTTCAATATTTGATATATGCATGTAATTAACATTTTCTTGTTTACACGTGCTCCCAATGGGCTAGGTTTTCTTGTATACATTTTGGCAGGTTCAATGGAATACATGTCCCTATTCCATCTTCAAAAATTTTCAAAACCATTAACTTGTTGTTGAAACCCATGCACTGTCATCTCTGCTAGGACACAGTGTCGTCTACAAAGATGCTCTATCATTTTTGCAAATCAGCATCTCCGTAGACCAGTGTTTGTGTAGATTGGTGTCTCCACCACTATTATTTTAAAATCAACCTAGTATCTCATTAAATCTAAGTTTTAGCATCTCTGAAGTTTGTTTTGTTGTCTCTGCCTACTATACTGTCATCTCCGCAAATTTTTGTCTCTGTCGTTACCAAAAAACTCTTTTTTTTTTTTTTCGTCTCTGATGTTTTGTCATCTGTGCCTCTACTAAATTGTCATATCTAACATTCTGTCATATGCGCTAATCTATTATGTCATCTACATTGTGGGTGGCCAAAAATCTATAATATTTGTTAATTATCGTCTGCAAAATTTGGTGTTCTGTCGTCTGCATATTTTGGCATCTCTAATCTATATTCAGTCACCTACAATCTACAAGTGTAAGTATCAGGTATATCACACTTCTTTTTATTCTGTCATCTCTGAGCTTTGTCATCTCTATTGTCTGTCATCTCTACCTACAAACTGTTGTCTGTGATTTTTATTATTTAAAAATATATATATATAATGAAATTTAACTTTTTGTGGTTCCATAGGATTGGATTCATTCTAATTTTTTTTACGTATAGAAAAAATAACAAAAAAGGTTAAAAAAATTTTCCATAGTTAACTTTCTTTTTTTTTGGAGCTAATCAAGTGGTTTATTATAGCATTACAGATGGGAGCATGTTAAACACCTAACCATGTTTTCTTGCAGGTTTTGCTTAATATTTTATTTCTCTTGGGAATGAACTTGAATGCTTAACCATTTGTCTTTGAATGAATGTTGCACTTAATAGGATAAATCAAACACGCTCTTGAATGGCTAAACATAAAATAAGCAAATCAAATCTTGAATGCATAATCAATTGAACAAAACCTTTCATTTGGATGAATGTTGTTAAAACACAATCTTGAATGTCATTAAGGAATGAATAAGTTTTTCATTGGAATGCATATTTAGGTTAGTCAAACATAGTCTTGAATGCCATAAGAAAATTGACATGCTTTCATTTGAATGAATGTTTAGATAGAAAATACACTCTTGAATGTTTAAGGTCAATGAAGCTTGCTATGAAACATTTGGACTTGGTGCTTAAAATGAATTCACTCAATCTTGAATGACTTAATGGAATTGATTTCATTTTCAGCAATTTTCTTATGTTCATGATCGATTTACTTTTGTTGATGAATCCTTATTTTTCATTATATTGATGACATTGTCAAGTTGGAAAGAACACTACATGCTTAAACACAAGTGTCTTCAAGAGTAGATTACAAAACCTAAAGCCCAATTGGAAAAGAACACATGTCTTTTAAACCCAAGACCACTTATGTATTCACTCCTCTCACACCTTTGGGTGATCTTGAGTGCACAAGAAATAAGTGGTCTTGTTTTCTTTTTCTAGGAGGCCTGCTTGGAGATTTCATCACCCCTTGGGATGACCTCAACTCTAGCATTCTAGTAGAGTATAAATATCAGGAGGTAAATTGAAAGACACCTCTCTTGGAAGCAAAATTTTGTCACTCTTGGCTAAGCCCCAAAGAACTTTATACTTTTGAGAAGTGAAGGTGGAGAATTGGATTACCGTCTCCTCCTGGCTGTGTGGCATTATTTTCTTTCATCTACAAATTTGGGCCTCACATAACTTGTGTATATCGAGGACACCCCTAGTTGAGCTTGTATATCCTAGTCAAAACCTTATAGGATTGTTGGTGTGTTCAATCTGCTAAGTGTTCAAAAATCTCCCCATTTGAAGGGGACATGCCATCTAAGATTGTTCTTGTATATATATTTCATTGTATGCTTTGCATGTTAAGTTTCAAAAAAAATCCAAAAACATCATAAAAAATTAAAAATCCAAAAACATTTCAAAAAATAACAAAAAAAATCTCTAGTTTTCCACATCACTTCTTCTATCCATCAAATTCATCACCATCAGGCTTCTCTTGTCTTAATCATGCAAATCAATCCTCAAAATCTTAATCTTCTCTAATCATCTAAATCATTTCCTCATCTTTTTAATCATTCAATGAAATACATAATCTTTATCCTAATCATGGTTCATAATCCAAATCAAGATCCAATTCCCTCATTCAATGATTCATCCACATGATTCTTAAATTAATTCCCTTGGAAAATTCATTCTTTTCTAATCAATTCCTAAGTCAATCCATTTACATATTCAATCTAAAATCAATCAGTCTTTCTTCATCTATTCAAATATTCTTCTAATTCAATTTTCATAAAATCTTCTACTTTGGACTTAGGAGCACCATCATAATCCTTGGACTTTAATTCTAGTTATCTTGAATGAACCAAATCTTATCAAGGTTATCTCAAACCTTCATCTAAATATTAAAATCAAATCAAATCCAATCAATATCAAGTCAAATCCAGTTCAAATCAAGTCAATAAAAACTCCAAAATTGCTCCTAGTCCTAAGTTCATATTCCATCCATCATCAATTTTTTTAGTACTCTTTGTCTAAGATCCATGGATAAGAATTGGCTTAATCAAATGGTTGAAGATCTTCAAAGGCAATCTGCACTTATAACTCCCTTTCAACCTACATATCAAATCAATCCTCAAAACTTCATATCCAATTCTAATTCATCTCATGTTCATTATTCTTCTACCTTTGACAAGGGAAATCCACCTCATTATCCTTCAACCACATACGATTCCATTCATAGCCCACACAATTCCTCAAATAGAAATGTCATTGCCAAAGAAATTGAGGAACTCAAGAATTCTATCTTAAGCCTAAACAATTAAAAGTCAAAGTCTACCTTCCATGACATATGTCCTCTTCCCCCATGTTTTGAAGTCCATAATCCTCATGTCCCATCCAACTCAAATCCTCCATGTAATTCCCCATACTTTTAGCTTAATGTCTAAAAACATCATCCCAATCCCCTACCCATACCTCCACCTCCACACAATCCTAATCCTCCAAAATCAACATCATCGCCACCTTGTAATAGGTTTATCTCACTAGAAACTTTGTCTAAGTACAAAACTAAAAATCAAGTGATCCAATCACCCAAAATCATACACCTAGTGCCATCTCAAGACCTTACTCCAAAGCATGTCATTATGGATTATGTTTCTCCTCTAGATCTGAGCATTTCTCCATCTCATCATTCCTTTATCCCTCAATATCCATTTATCCCTCTTAGTCCATCTCATGATTCCCTTCATAATCAAGATCAAGACATTCCATGTACTGTGCACATTACTAATTTCATTACATCTCAAGAGTTAGCATCCATAGATCCTCCACTTCATGAAGAGGTTCCTTCCACTCCATCCACTAATACTCCTCCATGTCAAGATCAAATCACTCCATCTCATGGTTTCATTCCCTTCACTCCATTGTATGATTCTATTCCATCTCATGATCCACTCATTCCACTACATGATCCTCTTTTAAGTCAAGATAAAAGTACCCCTTCATTTTCCTTTCATGATCCCACTCCATCTCAAGATCCTATTATCCTTCATAATCCCCCTCATAATCTTAATCCTCCACATGATCCTACCACACCTATCCAATCCACTCATGAACCCCATATACATGGACTCACATCTTGTATTGAAAATGATAAGTATCCCATTGAAGAAATAATGTCTCAAGATGTTGGTACACCTTCCACTCCCTCCAAATCCAAAATTCATCCATCCAAACTCAAATGTTCCCAGCATCCATATTCCAGGTCCATTTTGGGACCTTATATCCATCATTTTCTTCCTTCCTCTCTTCCATCCATTTTGGGTCCTTATGTTCCAAATCCAAACCCTTCATCCCTTCCATCCATTTTGGGTCCTTAGATACCTCCATACACCATATCTAATTCTTCCACATCATCTCGTCATGCTCCTAGTAAATATCAACAAAGGCACACATTCTTGAACTCATTCCCATGTTCACCATCCATAATTTCATCCATAAGCTTTCCATCCCGTTTATCCTCATACACTTATAACATGGCCAATGGAAGCAAATTAGATGCCAAAGATAAAGTGAATAAAGCCAAAAATATGCAAAAATCCAAGGATCAACATGTCCCCTCTAAAAGACGTGTTCAAGAAAAGAAAATTTTGATCCAAAACAAAACTAGAAGGCCACAAAGGCTAAAAATGAAAAATGAAAAAAAATTGTGGATTCCAAAGCTACTTAATGAAGCAATGAATCTCAAAGAAAGATTCAAAATGATATCCAATTTTGCTAATACAAAGGCTTCCCTCATTCATAAATCATCCAAGCTTCCATTTTCCAAATTCATTTTGGGTCCTTATATACCCAAATCCACCATCCTAAATCCATCATCTCCTTCATCCATTTTGGGTCCTTATATCCCAAAATTCAAAATTTCTCCTACATATCCTCTAAAATTTCCTCCTTTCCATCACCCTTTAAGGTCTGTGTCAATGAAGATCTTTCCACCTCCTTCATCCACTCATTAACAAGTCTTCCAACCTAGCATCCATTAATCATGTCTTCCTCCCAACCATTCCATCCCCTTAATCCAAACTTTTTCATAAGTCATTGTCATCCATTCACTATCCTACCAACATCTATGAGAAAATAGTCAAAAATCCTTCAAAATAACAAAGAAAAAAAAATGAAAAGATATCAAGGGATCCCATCCATATAACTAGATGCTTGAGTCCTCCTTTTATTTTTCCTATCATGTATCCATTATCTTCCAATTTCGCTTATCCATCCATTCACTTTTCCTCTTCCATTTGCACTCTACACTTGGGGCAAGCTCCAGCCATACCACACTACCTTACATATCTTCCATACTACCATCTATCATTTATCATCCTTTTGCATCTTTGATCTTGAGTATCATTTCTTTCCATCCATTCATATGCTCACTTGACATATCCCTTGCACATTATCCATACATTATGTTAGATACTTCCATAATCCTTTCATGTATTTGATCTTGACATTCTATCCACATCTTGCATCCCATAGTCCTTCTCATGTTCATTTATTCCATCCTCCATCCATTATTCTACATACTTCCATCCCCCTTTCATATGTCCTTGGTCTTGGTTATCCCAACCATTTCATCCACTTCATATCCCACATTTCATCCATACTCTTCATATCATTATCCCTTTTTCATACCCTCCCTCCCATATCCCTTATTCATTCAAATTTCATGCCTATTCTTATGATCAATACTAGAGGCACAATAACAAAAGGTTCATACATGCTTTGGAAGAACACATGCCTTCCCTTCCTCCATACAATAGCCTTTACACCATCTTTCCATTTCCATGCATCCTTTCCCACCATATTTCCTTCCATTTTCCTATCCTTGGTGTGGGACATTTGGACTCCTTTGAAACATGGTCCTTGGCTCCCCATTTTTTGATACCATATCCTTTGGTCCTCCATATTATTCCTCCATTCAGATATCCCCACCCTTCCCATCCATTTACCATTCCTTGATTATCCCTTGTCATTGATTCTAATATATTCCACCTTCCATCAATTTCTACTTCTTCCAATCCATTCCATCAATTCATTTCTCCTATAATCTAATCATATTCCCTTCTTCTAATCATTTCATTCAAATCACTTCCATCATCGATTCCTTCATTTTTCCACCTATTTGCATATACCTTGATCACATTTCTAGTTTTCCATTAAGCAAACTTTCTTTCTCTGACATTCCTCTTCCATTCCAATTCAATTCATCCATTATCTTATCATATATTATCCAAATTCTTCTATTTATCTCATGACATATAGCTTCAACTCATCAAACTGAGCTTATCAAATAGTGATTGCAAACAAACTTACACAAATTCACACTGAGACTAAATGATTTAAGAACATCGTTCCTTTCACCATAATTGCTAGTGAACAATCAAAAACATTTCAATAAAATCCAATTCAACAATCAATTTTTTCCTTATAGGATGAATCCTTCCTACATAGGCTTTACTAATTCACCATCAAAACAAAGTTCATGGCAAAAACTATGAGCTAAATTACTACTTGGTCATATGGTCTTTTGTTGATTTTATCTTTGTGTGTCCATGATAGCCTCTCCATGTATGCCATGATCTTCAATATCTTGGTATCATTTGAATGGCTTAACCTGATTACACATGTCATTTTGCAATATGATCTATTTTCATGATTGTTTAGCACATCTCTATTGATTTTTGAGTTATGGTTATGCATTGCTCACTAGGGGCAATGGGTTAGCACACTTTCCACCAAGATCCCTAACACGACTTTGGGTGCCCAAACCCCTCCAATGTGTATATGTCATTTATTCCATCATGACTCTGAAACCTACATCTATTGTGTTGAGAGTCTAGTCCATGCAAAGGAATCTTGCCATCTATGCTACTAGAGCATTTGATGCATAACTCTTCTTGTAATATCAAACTAGGGTGTGCTCTCCCATTTGAACATAACTGAATCCCATTCATTCATATAGTTAAGCTAAATTTAGATTAATCATTATCCAATTCACCTTGCTTCATTTTGATCTTACCAACAAGTCATGCAAGGCCTTCTTTTTAAGCTTTTTTTCCTTCCCTTTTCCTTCCTGTGTCTATTTTTGAGAAAATGGGGCAAAATATAGTCATTTTTCACCCCATTTCCTCAAGGGGGCACCCTCCTCCCTTGTCCTCACTTCGACACCACTCCTAGGACTCCTATCCTTTTTGGGGCAACCTATATTTTCTTTTCTTTGATATAATGTCGTCCTAACATCACATCAAAGAGGGGCAAAATGCAGACACTTAAAATTGTTCTAAACACTATATTAATTCATTTAATATTTTCTTTGACATTATAGTTAATTATTTACTAATTAATTATATTTGTCATATTCTTCTACTTTCCTAATGTATTTAAATTTAATTTAAATACTCCCCACCACCTAATGTATTAAATTTATTTAATGCATGATCCTCCATAAATCCCCTTTTAAATAAATCTTATTTATTTAATTCCCCCCATTTCAATTAAATTCTCTAAACCTATGATTAAATTAAATCCTATTTAATTTAGTCTTAAACCTAGCCTAAAACCTAGTCTACACCCATCACTTTCATCCTTCTAAGCCTACCCACTACTTAATCCCACTTATTTATCCTAAACACCTTGTTAAACCCCTTTTATCTCTTAAATGTGTGCTCACACATGTGTGAGGAACCCTTCACACTTCTCACACCTCTCATACCTTCCACACTTCTTACACCTTTTTCCCCCACTCTTTCCTTCAAGTTTGCTCACACATGTGTGAGAAAACTTTGAATGTTGACCTTTGCATGACTTGTCTATATGTCTCCTTTGTGGCACCTATGTGGATGCCACATAGATGCCACCTCCCCAAGGCCTCTCTCAAGCCTATATATAGAGCCCTTGTCTCAAGCATTTTACATCTCCCTCATTTGCATTGTTATCATGCTAGTTTGATTCTAGAGCTTTTAGTTGTGATTTGCATATTTGTTACTAACCTTTGGTAGGTGTTAGATTTCTCGCACTTATGCTTGCATCTCATACTAGATTATCATTATTAGTTTGGTTCTTTGCATTTTCCATCTCACATCCTAGAATCCTTTGAGGATTGGCTCACTCGTAGCCATTTCTTGAAGGGATTCTTCACTTAGTTAGTCTAGATTCATTGATCTCATATTGCATTTTTTACCAAGGGATTCAAATAGTTGTGTTTTGGGAGAGCACACCCACATCCCTCTAATCTAAAGCACACCAACATGGCCTCTTATGAGTTCCTTTATTGAGCTACTTTGAGGTTGCATGAGGACTTGTCTTCTCGGTTGCATTGAGTTGCAAAACTCAAGCATAATGTTAGTTATATTTTGTTTTGTTTTGAATATTTGATATATGCATGTAGCTAACATTTTCTTGTTTACGCGTGCTTCTGACAGGTTAGGTTTTTGTGTATATAGTTGTTTTGTATTCAACACCACTTGGAGTCATCTAGCTTCTATTTTTGCTCCTTCCTTAAGGACTCTATCTGAAAAACCTAACAAAAATGCAACTTCTTGTTCTGTATTCTCCACTAGGACTCTCTCCATGGCCAACACTTTCTATAGTTGCTCCACTTTGCATGTTGCTTGTGCCACACCCTCAGCCTCTAGCTTTGGCTTAGTCACACCCAATACTCCCATCTCCTCACTCGTTGACCCTTGTATCAAGATTTTGAGGTTAATTAACTGACTCACTATGCCCATCACCTCACCCACACTAACATCCTCAGTCATCCTCTATACTTTTCTTGCAATCTTCCTAGGGGAGTCCATCTCCCCTACACCCATATCTACTTGTGGCATGCTTTTTGTCACCCCTAGTGGCATCATAAGAAAGCCACCTAGTTCCTCCTACAATGCCTGTCATGTTGCATTCCCTAACAACATTAACAATGTTGAAAAAGGAGATTCTTCCACCCTGACTTTTGAACCCCTAGAATGTGTCTTCACTAGATCTATTTGACTCAATTCACCATACTCATGAACCATGCCTAGAGCTTAGGCTGATACACCACTTCACTTGACATGCAATAGGTAGGCTTCACCCTCTACCCTTCCCTCACCCATCCTTCCTAATTGACATCCCCCATCTTTGCTTCCTATTGTGACTAGTTTAATGATCCCACCATGCTCACAAGCTTACACTCACTTCACCTCTATAAAAATTACACCTATAACAACTATGATAATTATCCCTTCATCATGTTCCATCTTGTGTATGCGTGCTCAACTATTTATAACCATCACTCAAAAAACATTACACTTTCCCCACCTTGCCACACATTCACTCTACACAACTCGTTGCACTAGTAGCAAGTACACTTGATGCTACACTCTAACATTATTGTGCCATGGTACATGATGGGGACACGACCCAAGCACAGAATGGACACAACAGGAAGGGGAAATTTTATTAACTTTGTAAATAAGCTAATACATCCAGTACAGATAAAATAGACTTCAAAACATGCCCTATGGGCTTACAATAGCATAAATCTAGAGATAATTTCTCCTTTCAGTACCTCCTCTCAAACTCCGCTCCGAACTACTTTTTACAATGCCAGAAATGTCCTTAAATAGACCCCAGAGGGTTAAGGACTAGGAATATATTCTAGAAAGTGCTAGTTGGCATCCACCGACCAAATAAAAGGCTCTAGAAGCTGTGTTAGAAGTCAACGCAAATCTAGAAGAATCCAGAAATAGTAATCGAACTTTTGAGAGGCATAACTTTTGAACCGTAGCTCTGATTGACAAACCGTTTACATTTTTGAAAAGCTCTTGAAGCACGCTATAGCCCAATGGACCAGCTTCGCTCATCCCCCATTTTTTGGCCCTTTTCAAGGTCATTTAATGCCCCTAACCTGACTTTGAAGCATTCTTAAGAGGTCTCCAAAACTCGAAAAACCGTGGGGCCTTTTGACCTGATTCTTTTTTTGGAATGCTCTAAATTACAATTACATTCATCTAGCCAATTTACAGCTCCTAGTTCACCAAAATGATGCCTCAATTACATACTCCTATTTTTTTAGCATTTACACGTATCCCAAGGTGTTCAAATACTCTATCCTAGAATACTGATAGTGGAAGTGTGAGAGTTGGAACCTTTATTTGATGCAAATGGGTATCCAAAAATGAAAACACATGAAACAGAAACTAAGTCTAAGTACATTTTTTTTGGGTGACACAGGATTGCCCTTATACCTTTGGATGCTCCTGCATCAGTACATGTACTCATCCACCACCAACACACATTTTCAAAAGTTATCACCATACATCCTATTGAAAAATCACCACTGTTACACTCCATGGATTGTTACAAGAAACATACAATGGTTTTAATCCATAGAGAACTAAACAAACTTGGCACTATTGCACACAATTGTTGGCATAATGGTCCATAAATATTGGCTTTTTCACTGTCATGTGTTTCTAGTACCTTGATGATGTATTTGACTAGCGTGGTCAGGATGAAATGTCCATGACATTTTACTTACCTTCTGCTTTCACCACTTGAACTAGTGATCCTTTGATTTTTATGTGTTATTGGTGTCCACTTATAAGTGTCTCCTCTTGACTGGAAGGCTATAGGTAACTTGACCAGTTTCTCATAAAATTTCAATTGAGGTTCCTTATTTGATGTGTATCTATATGTGTGTGTACTAATCTTATCTCTATGTTTTCTTGTATTGTGGTAGACTTTTGTTAATGGTTACCATATTTTCCATGTACATTATTCACTTTCTTTGGCACTGCTCAGCATGATAGAGTATTCATATTACTATAGATGAGCTAGTGGTGATTATACTATATCCCTTTTATTTAGGTGGTCAATGATGAAATTTAATTTGCATCTCTTTACAAGATGTGACAGTTAGATGCATTCATGTAGATTGCATTTCATATGGGGTCCCTTAAACAAATGGTTGGCACACAACAAAGAATAAACAAGAAATCTCACACAACATCATTTGACAGATTGATAACAAAACTGAGACATGGAAACAAATAACTGACACCAACATCACCATCATAATGAACTTTCACCATTTAAGTATTGTGGACTTTGTTTTTCATCAACACATCACTATATTTAACCACACTTCACTACCTCATTTTTTCATAATTTTCATTCTGACAATTACATTATGTGGCCTTTGAATCTAAAAAAATTAGGTCACACTTCACTCTCATCAACTTCATTTTTCATCTTCGATCATGTTTCATTCCTTCATTACTTCACACTACTCATTAGTCTCATCACTAGTGCCTCGATAATTCTTTATAGCCTTTGAATCTCAAACATTTGAGTTGCACTTCTATCTCACTACACTCATCATCCATTATTCCATATCATTTCATTCATCCCTTCCTTACATTATCATTTCATCTACCCATTTTCATCTCATCCTTATTTCACCACTTTAATGGTTTCATTTTTTCTTTCCCCTACATCATCTTCATTTCATCATGTTCCATTATTTCATATTCTTTCCATTTATTCATCTCCATTTCAACATATTTATTCATTTCATTTTAACTTCATTAATCATTTCTACCTCATTTTCATTTTATCATATTTTTATCACATTTATTTTTACTTAATCACATCATCTCCATATTCACTCATTTCATTTTAACTTCATTAATCATTTCCACCTCAGTTTCATTTTATCATATTTCATTACATTCATTTTTACTTAATCACATTATGTCCATATTCATTCATTTCATTTTGACTTCATTAATCATTTCCATCTCATTTCATATTTCATTATAGTAATTTTAACTTAATCACATCATCTTAATTTCATCATATTACATCATTTCATATTCTTTCCATTAATTCATTTCCATTTCATTTTAACTTCTTTCATCCTTTTCATCTCATTTTCATTTTACTATCTTTCATTACATCCATTTTTACTTACTCTAATCATCTTGCTTTTTTTATTTCACATTATGAACATCTCAATCCATCACATCATTTACTTATTTCATTCATGTTTTCTTAATCCATTTTCATTTTCATCATTTCAAGTCATCATCTTAACATACCTTATCCATTTTCTTATTCTCATTTGACTATTTTATTAAACCACTTTTCATTTACACACCTTATCACCTATGTCATTATCTTATTTTTGTTATCCATATTATTTGATTACATTGCATTTCATTCATCCATTTCACTTATCTTTTCATCATCTACATATTATTTTATCACACTAAGCATTTATTCATCTACACATCAACTACATTAAACATCCACATTACATCAACATATAAAAGAATCATAACAATAAAACAAGATATGCATATCACATAAAACCATCCATCACATCACTACGTGCCACTGTCAAACATATAAATTTCATGACGCAAAGATGCAAAAATTAAACCTAAACACAAATGTGCAAAAGCTTGATCTAAATGCTCATATATTGAAACATCATCATCAAAACATCTATGATATGTCTAATATCCAATACATGCAATACAAAATGATACATAGGATCACTCCTAAGTCTCACCACTCATGTCATCTACCCCATCTATTTGTGTCTGATTGAGAGGTACCAAATCATTGGGGGCACTCATCCCATCTCTCAAAGCTTGATCTGATGAACCTATACCCTATGTCCATAGAATGGATGGGGAAACCTAACTAGTGGTTGCCCAATCTATTCTTGGTGGCAGAGGTCGAGGTGGAGGCTTTAGTTTCATAGACACTATGAATGCCTACATTGTACTTGACAACTAACTAATCTGAGTGCCAATCAATCCATCCTGTGCCTCTACAGCACTCATACTGGCATCCATATTAGATGACCCATCTAGTATAGTTATCAGTGGCACTAGAGCTATAGACACTTGTGTCTATGAGCTCTATACCCATGTAGAGTGATCATGTACTCAAGGCCTCTGCCTCCTCACAAACTAGATATCATCTAGTAGCATGGATCTATGTTGAATTGTCCTACCCTAATCCAAATCATCTGCCTCATGCTTGGCCCTACTCCACTATCTAAGCCTCTCTCGCTAATCCCACCAACTATTGTACTACCCATACTATCTCTTTTACCTAATCTCACCACCATCCCACCTCGTCAATGGACCTCTCTAGGTTTATCACCACCCACATCCCTTGGCCTCTATATCAGAACCTATAGCTGAACTCTCCACTATGGCAATACCACAACCCTACCCCCACCTCCATACCTCCCTTATCCTCTGGTCCTGTCTCTGGCCTTGCTTCTATCACTCCCTCTCCCTTGCCCATACTCATCATCATCATCCTCACCCCCACTCAACTTCTCCTTAATGTCAGGTATTGATTGTGTTAGATTTGTATACCTCAAAAATAGATACTCTCTATTAGCTACTTAGCATATTCCCCCTTCATCCAAGCATCCACCTCCCCATTCCTTAGTGACCATCTCTGAGGAGTCCTTGTCATTTGACTGAAAGTCTCTCAACATGCCTCATACTCCATGTAGGACCCCATACTAGTCTCTCTACCTAAACACAGGCATAGTATGCCAATCCTTATGGCATCCTTTGTTGGTGACCAAACTGCTTGACTACTATCATGAAAAAAAATCTCTCTGTCAATGAGGAGATCTAGCCAAGAAAATACCATAGACAAAAGAAGTACACCATCTCATCATCATCCTCTATCCATGGCTATCTAAACTTTTAAGGCCTCCACATGACCTCATTCATTTCATCCAACATATGTGTCCAATACCCTATCTTGCCCTAATGGGGTTGGAAAATAACACCTGAATACAGACATATATATAAGGCATACCATGTGGTCATTGTCACACACATATAGGTTAGGTAATGTGAAGATGCTCCCATGTCCATATCTATAACAACACCACACCCACTGAAAGTGATGAGCCCCCAAATATACCACCTAATGTAAATCATGATACAAGTGGGCCATAATAAAACTCCCCTACAAAAATATTTGGGGTTGGTCAATCATTTCCTGAATAATGTGGCCCCATCCAACTGGACATCTGCACCCTCACCTATCTGGCAAGAGAAATCCTCTTATCGATCAGGCCAACACCTCAGGTAAGGGATCATACTAAAGCATTTGGAACCACAAAACATTATCATCCCCAATATCATCATCTACAAATAGATCTCTGAAGGTTGTCTCATCATCTGTCTTATCATAATATACTAGATCCCCCAATGTAGGGATCATGAGAATCTTGTATACATCCTCTAGGGTAATCGTCATCTCCCCAAGTGGCATATGAAAGGTGTTGTGGTTTGAGTGACACCGCTCGACTAGAGCTTTCAATAATCCTTTGTTCACCCAGAACTGAGGCATCTAAAGAAGATATGTGAATCCACATCTATCAATAATCTGGTAATCAACCACTGAAAATCTCCTAATGGACTCCAGTGACCATGGATATAATCCCCAAACCATTAGCTTTCGCCCACATACATGTTTCACAAAACAATCAAACAATGGTGTCAATTTTTCATTACAAGTGATTATCCTACATCAGTCTAAGTCAACATCTAGTTATCTAGCTAACGGTTTGATCTTGACCCTGTTATTTGTCCTCCTCTATATCTTGAGATGCACATGATAGTTTTTCCCTCCACTGTATCCTGATCAGGGTGATTTTTCTATCTAACATACTTGATTGATCCTACATATCACTTTATGACTACACAACCCTATTATTTTGGTTATTTGTGTGAATAGGTTTATAGGTCGACATCAACCTTATCATTATCCATTGGACATCAATTTTGTGCATGTTCACATTTACCTATCTAGATACTTTGTTATTAAACAAACACCACATTAGCCCTTGCTATACCAATTCGACCCTCCTAACCCCTTCCACTACTCAAAAGTGCTAAAACAAAGAATGACAACATTGTAAACCTTAGAAGAACTATTCAATTGATCAAATGCTTTGTTAAATACCACAGATGCACTATCAGGTTCCTATGTGCTACTAAATACAATGTATGAACGATTTGCTCAAGTGGATGCACTACCAAATTTTAAAATGCTATGAAGTTAACCATGTGTGCAATGAAATTAAATGGATGTGCTATAAAAAGTACAAGTATTATGCAAAATTACTTATGCGCTACAAAAACCCTATTAAACATACCTATGTTCATCATCCTAGACCCAAACATTCTAAATTACAAATGCGTTATTCTATCATTTATATGCGCTATTATAAAATTCATATGTGCTACAACACTCAAATGCACTATCAAAATACATATATGTGCTACTTTTTTAATGTATGTGCTCTTTTACTATGCTAGGACATCTTTAAAAGGGCTATCATGGGTCTCAGATGAGGTATTACATTTTATGTACATATTAAAACAATTTAAATGTGCTTCAAAAATACCTATACATGCTAAAATGTTGATCAAAATATACATTTTCTAGTTCAAATGGCACAAAAAAGCACGGATTCCTACCAAAATTCAAAAACTTGGAATTATAGAGATTCTCGATGACTTATCGAGGCTCCATAGTCGGTTGGACACTCGTACATATGGCCTCTCTCAAATCTATGTTCTCATAAGGGGACCACCATCTTTGTTAGCTCAGAGCTCAAAATAGAGACAAGTGAAATGGCATGCAAAAATGAAGAGGGAAAATGGTCTTTTGACCTATTTAACCCTCCCTATGTACATTTTACAACACATTTGAACATTATTCACCCTATTTCATGTCATTAGATCCATTTTCTAGACCACGGTATTGTTCCATCAAATTCATTGACATACCAACAACCCAATTTATCTTCAAACTTTGTCATCAACATTTTTTAGAAATAAATTTGGATTCTCCATATCTTGCAGATCACCTTTTCCAATTTTATTTATGAAGAGGCAGTATACCTATATCAAAGTGGGGCATCAAAATTTCTCAAAAAAACATTCCACCCCAGCCAAAATTCAACTTCAATCAAAATTAACTGGGGCATCTAAGAAAACTTTTCTAGAAGAAGTGTTTTTGAACAACATTATATCAATATCAGGCATTAAATCACCAACAATCAAGCATCATACTAACTTTAAATCAGCAATTAGACACTCATACATCAAAGATTGGCTTACGAACCAAAAATTGAGACATTCTTTGAACTAAAATGCTTTGCATATTAGCTCAAAGAGGGGCATTTCTAGACACCCTTAAATTGATAAAAACCTAAAATAACATGAATTTTGATCCAAAAAAAAGAAGAAGACAAAATCAGATAAACGAGGAAAATAATGGACTTTTTCAAATCAATTACAACACCAAGTCATTTGAGTGGTTAATTAATTAATCACCTAAACCCTTGATCAAATTCAAAAAGACCAAAATCACTTTTAAAGAGAAAATCCAATTCATAAATTTTTATTTTTTTTTAAAGGAAAAAGATAAAGACAAAAAGTTGTAAATAAATGCAATATTGAATAAGTTAACTAACATCATTTATCCCCTCCAAAGTGAAATTCACTCTTTTTGGAATTTAAAAGAATTGAAAATCCCTATTTATCCTCACAAGTCAAGTCTATTGGACTTTTCCTCTTGGGGTTTTGTGTAGTATTTCCAGTTTCACCTTACCCCTGGTAAAAGGTAAACTCCAAATCTTTACCCCAACCCCCTTTGAAATCCTATAAATATAAGGGAAAATCAAGAACAAAGGGACCCAAGTTTTATGCATCCTTTTTATAGGCATATTGAGCTATCATTTTGATTGTCTATTTAACATCATTGTTATAGAGATTTTTGTGTCATTTTAGCATCATTTTATTATTATTTGGCATTTTTTAGTCTCATACATACACATATTTTAGCATTTTCATATTTTTATCTTGCACTTCATATATTTCTCATATAGATTTCCATAGATTTGCACAAATAGCATAATCCCATTCTAGAACTACCACTAACTTGTTGGTCTGAGAGTGATTTTAGTTGTTGTAGTTAGGGAGACATGAGATGTTCGTAGAGGCATTATTTAGTAGTTGTTTCTTGGGTCTATCTTAGTTTATTGTTATTCTAGTTGTACTCTACACCAAGATCTCATGAATATGCAATTACACTATGTACAGGGGTCTCAAGAGGCAATATAGAGCCTATTGGATTATGATGTATTGTACATTCTGACAAGTTTCTTGGATTTTTAAACATGGCAATCCCTTAGGGTTACTCTCTAATAATCTAGCAAAATTAGAGGCCTTGATCGAAGGTCTAAAACTTAGTTTGTAAATGGACATTAGAAAGTTAGCCATTGAAGTGCATTCAAAAATATTTCTAAATGCATTAGACAAAAGAAATACTCCTTATTGGGTATTAAAATCCAAACTTGAATATGCACCAAAGATAGTCAATCAATTTGAAGAAACTAGTATTAAGCATATATATCGAGAAGGAAATAGAGAAGCATATATATATATATATATAAGCTAACAAAGGAGCAGATGGTGAGGATTTTGTCCTAAAAAATAATTAATCCATCCTAAACTTATAACCCTAAAATAATAATCAAATATATCATTATTAATCAATTCAAAAATCTCCCTACATGAATGCATTCAATAATAACTCTTCCTAAATCAATCTCCAAATTAAGACATTAATCAACGATACACCATACATACCAAGGGATAGACAAATTGTGTTAATAAGAATACAACAAAGATTAAATTTTAGTCATTTTTAAATCTTAAATATTACATGGCCTTGATTTCTTGTTAAAATACTTTCTCTGATAATTCAAGGGTGACCTTATACAATTAAATCTTTCAGTTGGTTAATCTAACAATTACCTTGGTCAATAAGTAATGTTTGCAAGTCATTTTACAAAGACAAGAAACAAAATATGTAGCAATAAAGGGAAGCCATAACCATAAAAAGCATATACCAAAGTTACAAAGGCCATTATCAAATCAAGAATGCAATCAATGAACTCTTGATGATGCAAATAGGCGAATGCCCCTAAATTATTCATGAACTACGTAAATGGATTAAGAACTCTCTGATTAATCGCATGAACCATACAATTAATTAATTAAAGGTTTTGGCGTAGGCCTTCTGCTAATAATGGGAATAAATATAGGCTATGATGACATAATGGAACCTCGATTTAAGTTATGTACACATTGTTTATGGAAGAAAAATAAGTACTTTATTATATGAACCCTATAATGTTTTTTGGGTTGTATTTTGGCTTTAAGTTTTGAAGGTTTATGGCATTCATCTCTGTATTTTAGAAGTGCTTCAAAATAAAAATTATAGGATGGGTGGTGATTTTAATAGGATTGAGCCTACTACTTGTAAGAATGTTCTCAAAGACTCGAAGATATGGAGCAAATTAGTGAAGGAGGGGTGATGTCATTCATGGAAAAACTTAGAGGGCATCACAGAAATATCATAAACATTTTTGTGAGGGAATGGGATAATGGTGCTATCAAAATTGAAGGAATGAGCTTCATCATTAATAGGGACCTTATCACAAAATCCATGAGGTTGTTGATTGATGGGACAAAGTATTATAATGATAGGAAATTTTTTTATTACGATTTTATTAAGTATCCCAAGATTCAAGAGGAGAGACTCTATTTGGACGAAGGTAGTAATTCCTTCTATGACCTAGAGCAGCTCAAAGCCTTTTAAAAGAAAATATCTAGAGTTATTGTAGAATTCTTCACTTTGGATGATAGGTTCACTCACCTTCATATTTTTCATTTCATTCTCCTAAATCACTTTAGCCATAAGTATTACATTTCCTTTCCATTTTTCATTATTGCTATATTTGAATGTAAGCATTTATGACCATAAAAAGAACTATAAGAAGATGGTCTTACATCAAGGACTTGGTTTGATTTTGTATAACCAGTTGAGAAGCAAGAAGGTTGAAAACCCCAATTTGAGAATTGGTGATGGTAGGGAAGGAAGGGGTCCCTCCCATGTGGATTTAGAAGAGGGTAGTATGTCTAAAGATTCAGAGGGTGAGGGGGATTCTAGGGCTAATAAAAATAAGATTAAGAAGAGAAAGACTCCCTAGAAGAAGGTTTGTTGGGAAATATTGAGGAAGGTACTGAAGATAGTGATAATGACTTTTCAAAGGAAGAGAATAAGAAGCCCCATTCCAAATCTATCTATAAGAGTCCCACTTTTAAAGAGGAAGAGGGAAATCACACAGAGGACAATGAAAATGTGTCATCTGCTAAAGTTCCCAATGGTTGGCCCTCCCCAGATATCTTTTGTGATATTTAGGATGTTGTCAAGGGAAGCCCATGAATACTGGGCTTAATTTAATAGAGATGTGTGTTGGCTCCAATGTTTTTAAGACTAAAAAAGAGGTGAAATATGATGTTGACTCTGGTGATAAGGATAAGGATTCAACTACTAAAAGGAATACTATTTTTCTCCTTAAGGACTTCACCAGTAACCTTATCCACGATGTTCATGTTTCTTCACCGAATCCTGATGAGGAGGATATAGTGAGACCCAAAGATGTGGTTGTTGATTTGTAGTATACTAATTTATAGGACAAGAATGAACCTCCTTTTTGGTGTGTTATAGGCCGTGAGGCTATTATTTTTGAGTTCCTACAAGATTAACATGTGGACTTTTCATAAAATCAAGAGTCTAAATCTAAAGCATAGGGCTCTTTCTGCCAAATTTGAAGAGATGATGAATGTAAATAACAAGGTTGTTAGTGATGGGTATAATGATGGATGAATTGCACATGAGAAGAAACTAGTCCTTTATTCTATGGAGGCTAAGGATGTGTTGGGACTCATTATTATAGAGTAATTTTTAGTACCATTTTGTGAACTTTGTCGAACTAAATCCCTATAAGAGATTTTCATGCATATGTACACAGCTGTCATTTTGAGGCCTATGATGTGTTAAAAGTTCCTATCACCTTTCATTTAGTATTTGCATGTGTTTCATGATGATAAATTCTCATTCTAAGTCATTTCATGAAGTCTCATTTTGAGCATTTCAGAAATCTGGAATTTTGCCCAAGTGTCAAATAGAATTGGGAAGCATAGTTTTCATTCAAATATCATTTATCTAGTAACGTGTCATGGCTCACCACTTTGGCAGTAGTTAGTATGCACATTGGAAAAACTATATTCCAGTTTTCAAGTCATTTCGATATGTTTTGATAGATTTTTGCATTCCTCAAAGTTGGTTGTATATTGTTGTCATGTTGATGCTCATTGTTTAGAATTCAAGGAAGCCTTGATTGACATTAGATATTTCTTGACCTATTGAGTTTTTTGAAGAAATGGTAATACTCCTACATTATAGTCATAAATGACATCCAATGTTTACAATTTCAATGCCTAATGAGTCCGTTTGATAAGTTTTCCAAGCTGATTCCATTTGCAAAAGGTCAAAATTGCCTAGTTGTCCATTATGACACTTTACCAATAGCCTACTTTGCATGATTGTAACTTTGAACTAGTTAACCCAAATGAAGAAATTATTTTTCTGTTACATTTTAGGGCTCAAAGATATGTTATGTTCCATATTTAATCCTATGACGAATCTATTTGACTAGTTTTCAAATGTGATTCCAAATGTAATTTTTAAGGTTTTATTGATGTTCAAATTTGCAAATTGATCAGGAGGTCTGTTCGAAATGTTATAACTTTGAATCTATGATTGATGAGCCTAAAATAATAATACCCCTATGTTCCATACTAAAAATACTTTCCCTATACCAGATTGAAAGTCATGAAGAATCCATTTGCACACTTTTTTGGGTCCATTTAGTTTGCAAGAAACTTTGTTTTACAATGTATTTAACTCTGCAATTCCCAGAAGCCAACTTCAAACACCTACCAAATGTGTCCTATTATTAATCATGAGCTGAAATTTTAAATTCATATTATCCATATAAAATTCTACCTATGTTCCAGGTTTTGTTCCCACAAGTGGTCTTTTGACTAGTTTTTGGAGTCAAAACCATATGCAATTTCTTGTTTCTAACAAGTTGTATGTGGTGCAGGCGCACCTAGTTAAAGCCTCATTTTTTGTTTCTAGTTCGATTGGATTTTTGGCATGTACTTACTCTAGTCAAGTTAGGGTTTTGAGTGAGTTTGGACCTTCTCAAGGTCATTATTGTGGGTTGCAATTGTTCCTAGGTAGATGGTTTTGGTGTGTTTGTGAGTGTAGCTTGTGTTAGGGACGCATTGGGCTAGCACCTTAGAAGTATGAGGAAAGTGTGATTTAAATGAAAATTATCCTCCATGAGGTTTTTTCATCATTTGGCATGGATTTGAACTCCTAACATGTCATTTGGGAGTTAGAAAGCAAGTAGATGTCAAAAGATGTCAAACTGGGCAACAATTGGAAAAAGTTGTCAAGGCAAAAATGGCCTAAACATATTGATGTCCTAGGGCATAAATAATGCCTAGAAATCATGTATGGGTCAAACTAGACAAGTTTGGAAGTTCCCAAGTGAAGGAGAGAAAAGTTGCTCAAAGATGCCATAAGTTGTCAAGATTGTGCAACTTTTTGAAAAGTTGCTTGACAACTTTTTGGCAAAAAAGTTGCAAAATTGAAAAAAGAGAGTTTGATGGTTATTCTGAACACTTCTAACCTCTTTGGGAACTTATAAAACCATAAATAAAACATATCCCAATGGTTGGGGTTGTATTATGCAATTTGGTGCAATTAAATACACAATTTTCCAATTTAGTTTTAGACAATTTTTAGAAATTGGATTGCCTATATAGACAAATGGATTGAATCATTAAGTATGGGATTGGATTTGTGTTTATTTTGTTAGTATAGTTCTTTTCTATTTAATTTCCAAGTTTTTAAGTGCTCATCTAAGTAGCTTTTAAAATTCTTTTCTAAGTATCCCATGTGTTGTTTCAGTTTTGACTACCTAAGAAATAATGGCTCCCCCATGAGTTCCTACTATGAGTTCTTCATGGATTTAGGGGACATGGGAGTAGAGCCAATTTAAATATTGTATATAATTTTTGGGGCCTTAGAAAGCATGGCAAGATTTTTAAAAGTGATGCCCTAGGTAAGTCTATTATACTTGGTTAAGTAATCACAGTATTGGGAAGAGGGTTTTTGGGGTTTAAAAGTGTTTGATACTTCAAACCAAGTGTTGCAAAATGAGGAGGGGTGAGTAATGTCAAAATATACTAGAGGAAAAGGTATCATAATAGGCTTTTTTGAGGGAAAGATCATGCCTTAGACAAAACTGACATCCTTCTTAAGAAACCCTTAAAAATACACTTAAATTTTGTTTTTGGGTGTACAGACATCTTAGAGACCTAAGACCAATAAATCCTTCGAGGTTTTCTAAAAGGGTACTCAAATATAAGGTTCTTTTTACCTTCTTTGGGGAAAATTAAGACTAAATCCCCAAAACTCAAGTTGGAGGACTAATTCTAATAGCCTTGTTTGTGGCAGTTTTGGCTTAGGAGCAAAGAACTTGGTGATACCTTGTAAGATTATTGTCCATAAGTAAAAGGGAATTATAAAATCACTTGTAAGAGCCCTCACTCTAAAAATTTGAATAAAATGGTAAATAAAGACTAAAGAAGTAGGTTAGCTAGTGAGTTTGAAGAGCAATTTGGACAAAAAGGAACTACAACCATTGATGTAACTAGAAAGTGAGTGCTTGGAGGATGGTGAAGAAGTCCTCTAGAGATTAGGGCATCAAAGGAACCCTAATAGGCTAAGAGAAATTCTCAAAAAGTCCTTGGGAAGGTAAGGACTAAGAAGAAATTTAACCTAACATTACATCAGTTTGTAGAATGTTTTACGAAGAGGCAACTTCAATGGTCGATATCTTTTGACTTGAAAATCATCACAAGATGAGAATTTTTAGGATAGATGATTGGGGAATAAAGAAAAAATATGCCAAGTGATGGCCCCTGATCAAGAGTTTTTTTCATTTTTTAAAGCCAAACAGAGGGCTTATCAATGCAAGTTTGGTAGTTTAGAGAAGAAGTGGAAAGTGAGATCTGAATGGTCAAATGATGACTAAAACTGATTCCAATTTATGCAAAAAGGTTATTCAGGGCATTTCTACGAGGTCATTTAATGTTTGAAAATAAAAATATTTTAGTTGGACCCTCGGTGGGGCCTGACTGATTTGGTCAGGTTGCTGAGAAAATGTGTGGGAAATAAAAATGCCTTGAAAAGTTATAATAACCATGACCATTCACACTTTTAAATATGCACATATCACCATTTCAAATCAAATAGATGTGTTGATTATACATAGAGTGATAGAGGGAGTTGAACATACCAAATTCACATTTATTGAAATCCATTTCATCAATGACCTTTTAGAAGTTTGTATGCAGTCTAAGTGGATCTTGAATTTTATGGTGGATCTGTGAGCATTGCAATTACATCATATTAAAGAACCTTTACTATTGAATATTCTCTCTAGCTTACACCTAGGGGAGAGACAATATGTTTTGAAGCAACAATAAAAGATAATTGTAACATAAAAGTGTCATTGCACAATTAGTGTTTCAAAAAATGGCTGCTATCTACACATTATGGTGAAGTGTAGTTTTCAACTCCTTAGGTGATTGTATGTGGAATGACATAACCTAAAGGTGAATGTGAATCCTTTTTGAATGTACACGAGTAAAATATTTAACGGCTTTTGGTCACTAAAATTAGTAGAAATAATTGGCAAAGCAAAGAAGAGAACTGATTAAACCTTAGTGGAGGCTCGATAATGGTGACATTTCCTATTATTGTCTAAAAATATCAGCAAGAGATAATGTGTTGTGAGCTTTCCAATAGTGGCATGGACACTAAATTAAAAGAAAACTTTTTGCATCATCTTTGCAGTGACTATATCAAAGTAATCAAGCCCCTATTATTGAATGCTTTTTCCAATCTGGTCACAAAAACCCATTAAACAAATGGATCTTTCCAATGGATCTCCACTATGGACATATAGGGCTCAACCTAGTACCTACGTAGGATGACGAATGGATTTGTGGTTGGTCTTTTACAAGAGAAGCATTGTCATTAATATGTCATGCACTCTTAATTAGGCATTAATGAGTATGAAGCAGATCAAGAAAGAATCAAATGTGTTGAACCCCACTTGTTAGCCAGTGTTGAATACAAAAAGGATTACCTGTGTGAATGAAGAGCATATTCTCTATTTTTGAAACTATGGTGGACATTGACCATTGAAAATAAATAAGAGGCACCATATAAAGTTGTGGGAAACCTAGCATTAACTCTAGAAGAGACACGTGAAGAGAAACATATTAATCACTTTGCAAATTACATTGGCCACTATGGAGTGGCATATATTAGAAATAGAAATGATATCTTTGAAGGATGGAGCAAAAACTGGGGGTGGTGCAATTACAGGGTTTTCAAAATAGAGGCAACAATAGCTATGGAGCATTTCCCAACTGCCAATGTGGTTATTTTCTTGACAAAATCTTATTGGTAGCACATGGAGTAACTAGATCAGGGTGGATACACAAAAGTATTTTGGCCAACCTAAAATCATTTCCCTTCACTCTACATGCATAATACCAAAAGACTAGCATGTTTGCATATACTTCACTATACAAGAATGCCCGTATCAACAAAGGATGCATAATGAATCCTATTACTTGATATGTTCATGTGCAATGTTTCAAGTAAAAGGAAGAAAAGGTGCCAACGGTTTGCATCAAGGAGATGGTTGTGTCATGTTTGTGTTATGACTGAAATCATGGTTAAGAAGCACCCAATGTTGTGATTTCCCCTCTAATCTTCTTGCACAAAGAATAGACAAACAAACAAGTGCATTGTCTAACTATCCTCCATCACATGGAAATCCAAGTTAATAACGAATATGGTGTCGTATTCAAAAAGTTTTCTCAATGCTAAGGTTTCTTACTTCATGCGAACTTTCAGTTTTCTTGTGTATGGTTCTTCATCTGAGCTTTCCTTCTGTAGGCACCACTTGTCACACCGCATTTACCACGAGAGCTTTTAGGTTAGAATATAATGGCTTCGGCCAATGGTGAACCAATTGTTTCTAGTGTTCACTTTGCTGCTTCGGACTACCATGGCACCACCTCAGAACAAATACCCACGCAAGTTTGTCTCGAAGGTTTTTCACGAGGTAATCCTGACATTATCCTTCCTTTGCAAGAATTTGATGTTGCATGTGACTGGTTAGAGAAACATACCTTAATAGGTTATTTTGTGGGTAGGACTCCTCCTGAAGCTATGCTCAGAGAATGGGTTAACAAGTGTTGGACTCCTCATGGAGTCCGCCTTGATGTTGTGCAAAACCTTACCAAAGGTTTTTTTTAAATTTCACTTCACTAACTTATCGCAAGCAAACACGATCTTTAACAACGAACCTTGGTCTGTGCATTCCTCTTTGCTTGTTTTCCAAAAATGGTCTCGAGACTTCACAGTCTTGCATGATAAAAAGCATAGGGTTCCCATGTGGGTCAAGTTACCAAGTCTACCCTTGCCATGATGGCCTTTCATTGAGTCCATTTCCAAAGCCCTTGGCAAAGTTGTCACCAAGGAGCCTGAGAAATTTTTTAATGCTCGCCCACAGTGATGCATTTGCATTGAAGTTTATCTTTCCAACGATGTCAAGGATTTTATGGAAATCTAGATTGGAGCTCAAACCTTCTCCTAGAAGGTGCTTTACTTGAACCTACCTAACACCTGTTATAGTTGCTAATCCATGGAACACAAGATCAAGGATTTCCCTCTGGCTATGCCTAGGGTGAAGCTCACACCTAAAGAAGCACCTGCCAAACAAGCCGAAGGAAAAAAAGAAGAATGGGTTACTATTGGGTGCAAGGGCAAGGTTACCTTGAATCCCTTGCCCCCAAAAAAATCCTATGCGACGATCACTGCAGTTCCTCCTATCCCCACAGGAGCATCAGCACCAGCTAGCATGTGGATGCAAGTAGCTTCCACAGCACCTATTATGGGGGTTTCATAGGTTTCACACCCTATTGGTATGCAGGGGATTAAGGTGGCCACCAAGGTTTTTGCCTTGGCTAGGGTTCATACTCCTCTTGCAATTTCTTCCATAGTGCCATCAACAACAGGGCAATCTTGCAGTCCTCCTGGATGTACAGAGATACCAAAGGTGAAATGATAGGCTATAAGTTCAGAGGATTTCCCATTTGACTTCCACCCAGTTTCTACCTTCTTGTAGAATAGCTACTCCTCTCTTGAGGATGAGGATGATATGAAAGAGTTCTCATGAACTTCCTCTCATAGAATGTTCAAGGTCTTATAGACCTCCCCAGAAAGTTCTATGTCAGGGATACCTATCATAGACTTGGTAATTTAGATTTTCTCTGCCTGTAAGAAGTTAAGATTTCTGGTTTCATGCTTTCTACTTCATGCCATGTCATTTGGCAAGATGGTGTTATTTTTTCCTCTCAGCATGAAGTTGGTCGAGATGGTGTAGTTACTCTCTTGTCACCTCGCCTTCATTTTGCTATTATTTCACACAGTTCTGACCCCACGCATAGAATTATTTGGCTTTTACTTTCCATTAACAATCATTCTTTTGGAGTCATTAATGTTTATGCTTCCAATGATGATGTGGAAAGGTCCCAAATGTGGGTTTGGCTTGCTGACACCTTGCCTCCAGCTACTTGGGTCATGTGTGGGGACTTCAATATGGTTGAAGTGGCCTCTGACAAAGACAGTATTCTACCTCTTCATTGGACAGCCGGGGAAAGAGAAGCATGGTACTACATACAAAATAAATTGGGCCTTTTTTATCCCAATACAAAATGCCACCAGGATAGTGGGATCTAGCACACTTGGTCCAACTTTTGAGCTAGCTCTGACTGTATTTTAAAATATCTCATTCGTGCTATGATCTCTATGCAATCTTTTTTCTCCTTTTCTAAAGATCGAGATTTGCCTGTCATTCCCCTATCAAATGTGACATTATCTGACCACTATCCCATTTATTTTGTCATTTCTTGGCAAAAAACTATCCCCAAGGTGGCCAAGTCTCAGTTCCTCCTCAACACATTTGTTCTGATGCATGCTTCCATCGTCTCACATATCCAACGTGTTTGGAATTTGGAGCAACGTCTACATTCTCAAAGGGGATGGATTCAATGGTGGAATGATGCTATTACTGAAACTACTCAGTTCCTGCGCATCTATGGGCATTAGCTGGCAATATTCAAAAAATGATCATATGAAGCCAACACCCTTGCCCTCAAAAAAGCCTCTGAGGCTCTCACCTTCAACCCTTTTGATGTGGATCTGCAAATTCAACTTGCCAAGCTTCACCATGACAAACAAATTGCTAACAACTATGCTGCCCGAGGAGACCAAATCAAGGCTCGTCTCCACTAGTCAGAGGTTGGCGATAAAGTCTCGAAGGAGTTCTTTTAGGCTCTCCAAGCCTGTCATACCAATGTTGGGATTAAAAAGATCAAACAGGGAATGGTTGTTCTGTCCAGTCTCCCCGACATCCTACAAGAATCCGTTCATCACTATGAGAACATCTTTGCTTCGCAGGGAAATTCAGTTGCTCAGGAGGAAGCTCTTAGAAAGTGTATCTATATTACTCCAAACTACCTAGCAGTTGAGCAACGTGCTTTTTGTGAGCAACTTCTTTCCCTCAGAGACCTTAAAGAGGTAGTTTACTCCATGGTAGATGACAAGTCCCCTGGGTGTGATGGATTTCCCTGTGAATTTTACAAACACCTCTGGGATCAAATAGGTCCTGACCTGCACAAAGTTTATCTCAAAGCATATCATTCTAAAAGCTTAGGAGTGATTATAAATAAAGGGAATATCAAATTCATACCTAAAGTTGGTGATCCAAACAACATATGCAATTGGAGGCCCATTACCTTTATGAATGTGTCTTATAAGATTATTGCCAAGGCACTCTCTCTCAAAATCAGCGACATATTGCCTTTAATTGTGCGGCCTAAGCAAACTGGCTTCATCAAGTCTAGATATATTCTTGACAACATCATTGTTGTCTAGGAAGGTATGGAATGGGCTTGCAAGTCCAAGCAGAAGGCTATCTTTTTAATGGTAGATTTTGCTAAAGCCTATGATCGCATTGAATGGCTCTTCATCTTGGCTTTGCTTTAGGCTCTGGGTTTTGGTCCCAATTTCCTTTAGTCCATGAAGATGCTCTTTGGTGATGCTAATGCTTGCATTACCATCAATAATTCACAATCTGAGGCTTTTGGACTCTTTCATTCAATTAGGCAAGGTTGCCCTTTAGCTCTAGCACTTTATGTCCTTGCTGCTAAAGGTTTTGGCTATTTGCTAGCTCATTCTATGTCTTCAAGGCTAGTTCATGGCATTTCCTTGCTGAATATTCCTCTTAGTTAGTCAATGGATATTTTGCAGATGATTCCTTTCTTACTCTTCTAGAGGATGAAGAAAACATCAAAAATGCTTTAAATTGTTTGGACACCTTTTGTCAAGCCTCTAGCTCTACCACTCAATGGCATAACATGCTCTGCTACCACCAGTCATTCTTGCTAGCTCCACCTTGGCTCAGCTAGTTTCAGTGGAAATGGGTTACTCACAGGGAAATCTTCTACTTTCTTGGCATTCTCTTTGCCTTCCAGGCTTCTCCTATGGAGCTTTGGAATGTTGTGCTTGCCAAGATTAGCAAAAAGCTCGATTATTGGATCACCAAGCTGCTTTCTCTTGCTGGTAAATTCCAAATTTGTTTGAAGATTTTGGCAGCCACTCATGCGTACTATTCTTCCTATTGGGCTCCGTCCAAAGTTTCATATCTAAAGCAAGAAGGTTTGCTCCAAGATTTTCTCTGGGCTTCTGGTTCTGATCATCATGGTTTTCACAGAGTTGCTTGGGATTTTTGTTGTCTCCCAAAAGAGTCGGGTGGTCTTGGCCTACTTTCCACTTGGAAACAGGGCCTTGCTCTCTGTGCAAAATGGATTATCTGAGCTATTTCTAGAGATGAAGCCTGGCTTCCCTGTTAATAGGCCTACGTGGAAGGGGATTGGTTTTCAAAACCTTCTCATCATGCATGAACCAGTGGCCATATAGGGCTCATTTTTCATTAAGAGCATATGGAAAGCCTGTGAAGCTATTAAGCCTTGGCTTCGTTGAGCTGGAGATGAGTTTCGCAATGGACTCTCCTTGGCTCAACAGAACATTTGGTGGTCTCCTCTGTTTTCCATTCAAGGTACTCCTCTCGCCAAGACTCAAGGTACCAGTGCTTTGGGTTTTTCCAAACACGGCATCAAAACTCCTAAGGACCTATTCTAAAGAGTCACCATAAGTTTTAGGTCATGGGAAGATATGTAAGTCCAGTACCGCCTTGTCAATTCAGATCAACAAACTTTTGACCTTCTGTTGTCTTCCATCCCTATGCACTTAGTTCATAAAGTGGGAATTTAGTCTGTTCTTCCTTGGTGGCATGATTGGAAGTGGTATCCTACCACTCCATTTTCCAATTACAAACCCAATATGGGGTACAGATGGCTTTCACCCCATCTTCTGATGGTAGACATGCTTAACCAGTTATGGCATTTGCAATCTTCGCTTTCTCAATGGAGAAGACGTTTTGACACCATTTGGAGTGCTATTACAGAACCCAAGATTGCCCATTTTTCTTGGTGCCTTGCCTTCCAAGGTCTTCCCCTGGGGCCTTGGCTCAAGCATATTGGGGTTCCTAATCCTAGATGCCCTTTCTGTGGACAACCAGAGTCCTTTTTGCATATATTCTAGTTTTGTAAGTGTGCTCAAAATTATTGGCACTAGATTCATGATTTTTTGAAGCCTTTCAGGCCCGAACCATTTTCATGGCACATGATCCTGTTGGATGATTCCCCCAAAATTCCAAGGAAGTTCACCTAGATTTGGCATACCTTCAGGATGGAAATTTTGTTTTCTCTGTGGAAAGATAGGAATGTTGTTTTGTTCACTCACAGTTTTTTAGATGTTAACATTGCTATGTACACTAAGGCATGCATTTGTAACAATGTAATTATGCAGATCTAGGTGCAAGCTAACAAAGTTGCCCTAGAAGTTGCTCACCTATAGGAGTTTCTCAACCACTAGGGCGATGCTCCCTGCACTATTGCCAGAGTTCCTCTTGATGCATCGGTTGATGCCTCGATGCCTCATGGTCGTCATCCTTGGCGCCAATCCTTAGGCTGCCACTCACACATGCCACACTCTTAGGCTTCATGACATCGCTCTCCTAGTGGTTGTGATGGCAAATGGAGGTGGCACTTTGCTTCCCCACCCCGTGGTGGTTCTGGCTGGTCCCTGGCTCCTCCTCCTGGTACTCGTCGGGTGCATTCTAGGAAATATCCTCACCTAGACTTGGCAATTTCTCCTCTGTGGCTAGAGGTTAAAGATGCGGAGGCTACCACTAATCCCCTGGCTACTACTGCCACTAATGACGGCTAGATTGTTCCCAGCTTGCCCCCCAATCCCACAAATGCGTGGGGTTTTCATGATAAAGATGATCCTCCTCCCTCAGTTAGCACTGCTTTGGTAGCCTAAGGTTGCTATATATTTTTTATTATTATGAATAGTTGTTGTTTCTGGTTGAGGTCATGTGTTTAAGTCCAGCTTCGACCATGTGAACTCATTCATGGGGTGATCTTGTATCCCCTGGCCCCTTTTTTGTGAATTGTAATCTTAGTATATTTTTATTAATAGAAAAGGACTATTCGTCAAAAAAAGTTTTTTCTATTTAACAATGCATAGATCTATATATGTAGTGAGAGGCTAAAACATATATCCCACATTCGCTATGTTGTGGGTCTTTAGTTTGTTTTTATCCACAAACTCTCACTTTGAAAGTGTCTTAAAGTGCTCCTCACTTATAGACAAAGAAAGGCTTGTGCGGGCCCACAAAGGGTGATTTGGCATTGATGGCAAGTAAATTTTGACCAAGCAGGACCTAGTGTAGGTGACATGGCAGAAGAAGACACATGATGTAATCTCACTTCATCGTGAGATAGGTGTCAAAGCATGATGATGAAGCGTGGTGTTGACATGTGACATGGTAGGCCCAGGCACCTGGTGAGCAGCTTGATGATGTGGCACTAAGGTGGCAAGAGGGTGGCAGTATCAGCAAATTGCAAAGAGACATGTGGAATCAGAGGAAAGAGATAATGATGTCAGCAACTGACATGTGGTGCAATCCTACAAGGTAACAATGACATCATCATGATGAAGCAAGCTCATGACACATGGTGAGGGTACCTAGCGGAGATAGATGAGGTGGTAGGCTGACAGGGACCTGAGGACCAATCGGTGAGTGCCATGTTGCATTGATGTGGTGGGTCACCCAGAGATGCTGATAGGGAAGATGACAAAGTGATGATTAGGATAGGAGCAACGAATTTCATGCTAACACGTGTCACCTACATGGTCAATTTGACCATTGAGTAAGATTGGAGGGAAATGAGGTAAAGTTTTAAAATTGAAATATTAAAAAGGTATTTCCTCACAAATTAAATGCACATCTAAGAAATATCAGTGGTATTAAAAAAATTAAGTGGACCCCACATTTTAAAATTGAAGGTCATTTTATTATAAAGTTTATACTTTGTAATAAAATCAAATTTTGTGATTATGATTTGCAACATTTTTCTTCTTCAAACTTGGTTTTCAACAAAGCGTTTCTTGTCTAAATCTTAGCCAGAGGGAGGCATATCATATATCGTTGGAAAGGTCTCAGAGTGAACTTTCTAGTTTTGTAGTCCAAACACATGTAGGTGTCAATGGTAAAAAGTTATTCAAGGTTTTGTCTGAGTTGGTCTTTCTCAGGTATCTTTCCTTCCTAGTTGTTTGTTGCTCCATGATGATAGTTAGAGATATTTTTGTTGGTGTAAATATGTATTTACTATTTACACTTTACTTAAGTTTACTTAGGTTAATGCATTATTTTATTTATTAGCTAGTCACCTAGGAGTATGCATATTCTTGTGAGTTTTCATGTTGAAAACATAGGAGTTCACACCTCTTTTTAAGCACATGGTATCTACAACACAGGAGTTAGCACTCTAATTAAGCACATGGTGTCTACAACATCTCTACGTGAGATACACCTTGTCATACTTATCCTCTCATCTACCATGAAGGATAAGACGTGTGCTTAGTTGTCATGCTTATCTTATCTCTTAGCACCTTCTAGAGACATTCTAGATGTCTCTAGATGCATCTTAAAGGCCTTTATAAGCACACACTCGTAGTTTGTATGTACAAAATTGAACATTGAATGACAATAAATCAATTTTGAATATTGGTATTCTGATCATACCTTAGTGGTCTACTGTTGTGCTTATGCTTGAGTTCCTTGATCTTGGTTGATTTTTCCCTAAGGAAAAATCTTATTTGGTATCATTGCTATACCAGATACTTACATGGTATCAGAACTTGGGGAATTTCTCTTCACATAGTCATTCAAGACCATCTTGTTGCTTCAGCACCTCGACCCAGATCTGGAGTATCATAGTCATTGGGAGCATCTAGAGCCAAAGCAGACCTCGCAATTACATCTAGAACATTGATTCGGAGAATTTTGACTATAAATTTGCCTACCCTAGGCCATAGTCAAAATTGAGGCAATTTTTTTTGCAAACGGGCACTCAAAGGCGCAATTTATAGAATTGGTATGATCATTTCATATCTATATATTTTATCATTTGCATCTCTGCTATTTTTTTCAGATCTACATTATTTTTTGAATTTTTTTTGCCCATTAGGCCAGTAGGAGATATTTTTTGTAGGAAAAGATTGGAGCTTGCCGGTGCTAATCAGATATTGGCATCATATTTAGAAGGTTAAAAAAACCCAAAATTGGACATCTGAGGCCAAATCTAGAGCCATTTGATTTTTGCAAGTGCAACGACAGCGATCTAGGAAAAATAACAATAGAGGTGATTTTCAACCAGCAATATCTCCCTCATATGGACTCATTTTTTCAAACAATTTTTTTTTGTTTTGGGGAATAATTTTGTGATCTACACATTGGTGCAAGAAGTTTGACATCTCTATTCTTGAATTTTTTTGCAACTTGAAAATCCTAATTTTTGCCACTTCAAATGTGTAGTATGGGCTCATCTGGACAAATAATCAAGTTCTATTTTTTTTTGAAAGTGAATATTTTTTCATCTACTTTCCAGATCTACAATCAGATTATAGGCTTGTGTGGATAGAAATACTATTTTTAGAAATAGGCCCTAAATTGGCAAGTGGCTATAAAGTACCGAATCATACATTGGTGGGGGTGGGGGGTTGTCTATTTTTTTTCATTTTGAGGGGTACATTTATTAGTACATCATGGATGAGGAAGATTTAATTACCTTGACAACACAAAACTATAAGCAGTGGAGTCAATTGGTTCTCACTTATCTTAGTTAACATAATGCATTGCCATATGCAAAAGGATTTTCATACAATGGCAACACTGGTTCCATCATTTGTTGTGCACTCTTTCTGCATATGGATATGTAGGTTATGGATTCACTTGTTGACATAAAGTCAACTAATTTATATGATATTTGGATCTATCTTTGGGAGATGTATGGAGATCCACACATTCCTCCATTCCCTAAAGATCTTTTACCTCCACCTGTAGCTACATCCTATCCAAATGAAATCAGACCTCCTGATGCTCCTGTTGCTACTAGTAATCCAGTTCTAGCCACAGATGCTTCTAATTTAGTGTAGCAAGAACCTCCATGTCTTCCTACTTCAGCTTCATGGCATGACTTCCTTCTAGACATTGCAAGGATGTTCGTGGAGTCTCACATTGAAGATGTAGGAGACATCATCGATGACATTCATCTTCTCCTTGTTGAGGTGAATACTTCATCAATTGCCATAGTGATCGATTCATGTACTTTAGCACAATAGGGTACACTTTGTCTTCTAGTTCTAGCATCTGTAGATGACTTCTTGACAGACATTGAAGGTTTGTTTGTGGAGTCCCACACAAAAAATTTGGGAGACATCATTGATGATATACAACTTCTCTTTGATGAAGTAGATCCTTCTTCAGTTGTCATGAGGGCTCACTTTGACCCTCCTGTCCATTCTCTACATGATCGATCTTCACAGATTGATGTGATTGTGGATCCTTATGTGCAACAATTGCAGGAGGTCTCTTTATCATTTGAGGAGACAATTTATTCTTTGGGGCATGTTCTACATCCATCCTTACTCGATTTGCACTTTTTTTTTTGCAGTATTGGAAGAGGCGACCATCAGTATCGACACAAGGACAGTTGAATAGGTTTTAGAGACACCCTTCATCTTTAGGATTCTTTTTGCACATAGGGAAAGAATCTCACCAGTACCTCTGTCATTGTTTCTTCCAAGGGGGAGGAACATTATTCAGTGGTCATGAATCAACTTCTACATTGGAGTAGCTATCATTGATCGACACACTACATTTAGGGGCAGGGGGGGGGGGGGGGAATACCTTATCTCCTTCTTCTTCTCTTTTATAGGGGGGACTTTTTCCTCTTATGCAGTTTTGTCCTTCTCCCACTTCTCTATTGTATATACGTGATGTATGTTGTAATGGGGGAGTCTTGATTACTTCATCTATCCATGCATCTTGTCTTCTCATCTCTCTTTTTGGGGGAGGGTTTTTCCCATGAGATTTTCCCTCTTTCTCCACTTTATGAGATATTACATTTCATTTTGTACATGGGTACCTAACATGGCCTAGTAGCCGGGACCCATTATGCATTTCATCCTAGTTTTTGTGAGCTTAAGTGCATTCCCCTAAGTTCCACTTAAGGGGGGGTGTTGGTGTAAATATGTATTTACTATTTACACTTTACTTAAGTTTACTTAGGTTAATGCATTATTTTATTTATTGGTTAATCACCTAGGAGAATGTGTACTCTTGTGAGTTGTCATGTTGAAAACACAGTAGTTCACACCTCTTTTTATGCAAATGGTGTCTACAACATAGGAGTTAGCACTATAATTAAGCACATGGTGTTTACAACATCTCTACATGAGATATACCTTGTCATACTTATCCTCTCATCTACAATGAAAGATAAGGCATGTGCTTAGTTGTCATGCTTATCTTATCTCTTAGCACCTTCTAGAGACATTCTAGATGCATCTTAGAGGCCTTTTATATAAAGGCACTCCTAGTGTGTATGTACAAAATTGAACATTGAATGACAATAAATCAATTTTGGATATTGTTATTCTGATCATACCTTGTTGGTATACTGTTGTGCTTGTGCTTGAGTGATTTTTCCCTAAGGAAAATTCTTATTTGGTATCATAGCTATACCAAATTCTTACAATTTTCTTGTGAAGCCACCATCTGGGTAGCAGCCAAACTTCGTGAAGTTTCTCCTATCATCATTATTTTGTCATCTCATGCATTTGGTGGAGTTTTTAGCATTAATTTTAGTAGCATATCCGATCTTTTCTCCAAGAGGGGTTTCCATCATTTTGAGGAGATATCTTCCAGTTTGTTGCAACAATAATGAAGATCAGATTTAGGTTTTAGTTGTGGAGAGAGGAGAGAATCTTTGTTTCAATTGAGGATGAAGAATCAAGAGGACAAGTGTTAGTTTTAGATTAGATCCAACCCTTCTTGCTTCTTCTACATATTCTTTTATCTTCTCATTTTGTAGGGTTGGCTCCAGTTTATTGAGAAAGGCTCTAGCTATGATTTCACCAATTCTTCAACATTTTCTCTTTGTTTGATCAACAATAATGAAGTCATAGTGATAAGTTATGCTTTATTTGGTGTTTTTTAAGTTATTTTCAAGCATCTTGAATGTATCTGTCTCAAGGAAATGAATACAAAACTACAAATGGAAATAGTTTTATTCTAATTTTTGTCTCATATCTCTGATGTCTGCAATCTTTTGTGATTTATGGACAGAGAACATAGATCTCAGTTGCAACTTGTTTAGGTTTGTATGTATTAGTATATTTTATTGTTTACTCAAAGAATCAAATAAATGTTTGACATATTTTGATAAGGATGCATATTTCATGGAAGGATTCTAATAAGCATGGGATTCATTGTGAAAGTTGATGTCTCATTCACAAAGTGAATAGATAGATCACAAATTATCTTGATGCATGTTGTAGTTTATGTAATGCCTAATGGATTAGGCACTGATCTCAGTTAGAGAATGCATTCTTTTTTGTTTTATATCTAGGTTATGTTGAAAACATTCAAATATCAAAATTAGTTTCCCTTTTATGTTAAAGAGCTGAAAGAAGATCCCCCACATAGCTTGTGAATGTATAGATCATGTTATTATCTATTTGATACCTTTTTTATTACATGATTGAAGAAGAATCAAGGGTTAATCTACTTTGTTTAGATTCAAATATATATTTTGCACTAGTCATATTGATGGATCTAAGGTCTACATGCCTAGGTTTTGCAGAGCTTGAAGTGTAGGAGGAGTATAGCCTTATAGTTGGCCTAGGTTCTAATCACAATGCATCCATCATAGGAGTTAGCTTCTTGTAGATGCATTTTGTTTTCAGCTTCCTTGTAGTTAATATCACTGTCAAATCAAGAGCCAATAGAGTAATACCAAAAGAATGTTGGGAAAAAGATTGACACCCTAATTGTTCGTGATTGAAAAATAAAAGACATGCTAAGGAAGATCCTAGAGCATAGTCTAAAAATCTTGAAATCTTTTATGTACAATATGAATATGCTTGTTTAGAAATTGGAAGGAAAGATGGAGAAGAGGTATGTGTTCATTGATGCTGACAAAGACCAAGATGACTACGAGGGCATGAGAAAGTGTACCAGATCCAACAAAAGGAAGATGATGACCATGACTCATGTCAATGATTTGGATAACCTTAGGAAGGTGGTCAAGACGATGACATTGGTGTAGATGTGGCTAACACCATTAAGGAGCTAGTCTAATTTGGGGTTGCTTGGTGTTTTGTCTCTAGTTGGTGTTTTTTTTATTTTTGTTATTTTTTTGTGTCTATGTCTTGTTGATGGCCTACTGACCTTGTTATAGTGCTTATTTTTTGTCTCTTCCAATACAGATGATCTATTTGGAACTTAATGCCTTATTATTTGATATTGTAATGAGTTTTGGATCCCTATAAAACATACTTTTCCCATAATAATAATAATTTTTTAATAATTTACAAAACTTCTATTTTCCTTCTTGTTTTGATTAAGTAAAAATAGGTTTTAAGGACCCGCAACCTTATTACAGAAGGACAGTCTCAGAAAAGATAGATCATTTAGGAACAAAAACTAAACAGACCTTCGAAAAGAAACATAAGAGGTCACAAACAGAACTACTGAAAAAAACAGCAAAGAAACAACACTAGGAAAGCAAAAGGACAGCACAAAAGACAAAAAAGAACTAGCTACGTGGCCTTAATCAGGTCCAGAGCCCGATCAACTAGCATTTGCATGTTTTCTGCCATAGCCTTCACCTCATCCTTCTTGGCTGTATCATCAATCTTTTTAGAATGGGCCCTAGTGTGTTTGCTGGGACCTTGGCTATCAACCACCAGAGGAGAGTCCTGGCCTTTATCCATGTCTAGTTTCTTCAACAAGGTAGACACATTATCAACCATTTTCTTAATAAACTTCTCAAGGTTGCACATCTTGGCTTCCATCATAGTAACCTTCTCCCGATTCGCATTGAAGTCTCTGTCAATATCCCTGTTCTTAGCCTCCAGTTGCGGAATCTTTTGCATAAGATTTTTAACATCCTCAGTGCTACCAACCACATCCATGAGCCTGTCAATATGTTGGTCGAGGGCATGCTCACCACGTACAATTTTACTAACATGCATGCCAACCTTCCTAAGTTCCTGCATATCACTGCCAAGTGTTTGAATTTGGCTCTTCATGACCCCAATTTCTTTCAGTATAGCACTTGGGTTACCATGCATCCCTTTCATAGGCTTAGGGGTACCTTCATGTCTATTCTTCCAACCCTCATGAATCCCCTATTCCTGGGAGTCCTCATCACCCAACTCCCCTTTATCTCCTAACTCCTTATCAGGGTGCTTGGATGGGTATCTTTTCTTTTCCAAGCATCAGGCTAGGGTATCATCATCATCAGAATGGGACAAAGCCTTCTTCCCTGGACTATCCTTAACCCTCTTCCCTTTTATCGTAGACTTCTTCTTATAAAACCTTAGCAGATCCTCCTCAAAATCACTCTCTTTTTCAGAGTCAGAGTGACCCGTGACTCTCCTTTTCTTCTTATATCTATTGCTAGTTCCCTTAACCACATAAACCTCATCCCCATCAGCCTCATCCTGGGTTTCAGAGTCATAACCCTTCTCCTAGGCACTCCCTTCTATTTCATAGTCAACGTCTTTAATTCGACCCCTGCTCCTCACTATTCTTTTGGCCTTTAAAGTATTCAAAATAAACACCATTAGACCCTCATGGCAGACATGTTCACCATTTGGGTCTTTTTGTAAAGCTTGGATAGAGATAGTGAGAGACTGCTTCAGATAATAGGGGAAATTAATTTTCACATTACGCCTAAAATGAAATGTCCCTTTACTGGTTTTGTATGATATTTCAAGCCTCAAATCAGATTTTAAAAACCAAACAACCAATATTACAAAGATCCACCAATTTCTCAAATAAACCCAAATCGGGTATGTCCGAAATAGTGCCAAAAACTTCACAACTTTACAAATTATTAATAAATCTGAAAATGGAAATTTTTACATAAATTTCAGCAGCATAATAGCCTACAAAATGACATTTCCAGATTTTTATAGCCTTTACACAACAGCTCACAAATGTAGGACAAAACTATGCTTAATCGGGCTCCCGAAATTAACACAAAAATGCCCGGAAACACCACAAAAACACTCATAAACTATCTCAGAAGTTTAATCACATCCCAATACATATATTCAGATCTATTTTAACATCTTAAAGTCTGAAATACAGCAGCAACCCAAACTGATATGAAACACTCAACTGAAAACACCAAACTCAAACCAAAAACAACCCCGAAAACCCACAAATCGGCACTATTCAACACAAAGGCAAACTCTGTATGAGCATGCACATGGAATGGCTTCAAACTCCCATCCTTAGCCTTCCTAGAAACCTACAAACTCCCATTCTTGGGTCTTCTTCTCCACAGGTTTGGCAGCCTCTGAAGAACAACAAAGAAAATCAGCAAAAATCAAGTTCTAGAATTTGCCCAAAATGCCTCCAAACCCCTTAAAAGAGGGCATAACCATAACTCACGTACAAGAGAGGTTAATGAAACATATTTTAATAATAATTTTCATTTATTAGTCCAACGGTTTCCAAAGATTAACCCCCTTTTTCCGAAACTTCACTTTCTTGGGCCTGCCTGCCTTAGCAAAGATTATTATTTTTTAATTATTTGAAAAGGGGACATGACAAGTCCTCCCCTCCCAAACATTGCTTGTCCTCAAGCAATGGCTGAAAAATAAACCAATCAATCCACCTGGATCCCAAATGTAGTCATGAGCTATACTACTACCAATTAACACAGGCTCCTGCAATATCCTCTGTAATATGACCAAGAGGAATCCATAATCAAACTAATAATTATAGCTCAACCAAACTCCAAAATCACCACTACCACAGTCAAAAACCCATGAGACAAACTCTTAGAACATCAGAACCCAAGTAAAGTGGACAAATCAAACTACCAACACAGTAAATACCATCAACGTATCCCACTGGCCTATACGGAATGTACAATCCAACTCTGCAACAATGGTGAACGCTCTCGAATAAAACTGTACCAAGTATGGAGAATCCACACACTGTACAACTCTTGCAGTCAACACAACTTTGTAAATCACCGGCCACTATCTCATAACCATAACTCCCATGCACTGCTGATGGTGAAAAGACATTACAAGATAAAGAGTAAGAAATGGAATCCAAACCAAATTTTCCTGCCATCAACTCCTCAAAACAAGGATCAAATGCCAACTGATGTACATACCCTGCAATATAATGTTGATTAAAAAAACCAACCTCAGTCAACAGCTCACCATGAACAAGTGATACAACCCACTGTGACTGATCACTAGCTAAGTCAGGAGATGTCGTAGCCAAAGGAGTAGAATCAATAACAACACCCACTGAAGCATCACTCCCAAACTCCTGCTCTAAGTCACATATTATCAAGCTGTCAACTGCAAAACCTATCACCATGTCATGCCCATCACAACTCTCATCTTGAGGCATCAAACTGTCCCATAACTGATGATAAGCACTAGGAACCAAAGTACATCTCTGTATCATCATCTCATCAACATGGTCATCAAAGGTAAATTGATGAGCGTACCTCACAGTGTAATGCCGATAGAATGCGCCAATCTCAGTCAGTGGCTCAGACTGTAATCCAAATGAAACTAACTGCAATTGATCATTAACCATATTGGAACTGACTACTACCTCCGAAGATATCACCAAGGGAGTAGTATTACTAGCAGGAACCATGCCAACTGCCGACTCACCAACATCACACATGATCTTTGATACATCTCTAGTCTCCGTGCCATTAGTACTAGAGGCCACCACCATGTCAGGCATACAACAATCTACTACAACACCCAACTCAACTGAACCTGACTCTAGTGGGAATGAACCTAATATACCAATGTTAGTATCCAGAATGGATGCATCCCCATCTCCACTGTCTCTGACAATCTCGGCCATGGACATCCTTGGATCACCAAACACCATATCTTGTGACTGTATAGAATCAGGTAAAGATTGTAGTCGCTCTAACTCCATGGTCACCTTAGCCAAATGAAATTGTGACTCCTTGAAAGCCAACTGTGTACTCTCAAGAATCTCAGAAGTCACCTCAAGCTGCTCAGTAAGCTCACTCACCTCATCTTCCTTGGCCAACAATGCATCATATGCTGTACTGCCCCACTCCATAAGATAATCTCTGTCGGCTACCAACTGTATATAATTCTGTCTCAAAATCCAAATAGCCTCCCATAAAGAGTGGATCTCTGTCAAGGAAAGATAACTGCCTTCCTGCTCATCACTAGTAGGAGAACCCCATCCATAAATTGCTAACAACTGACGAGCAGCATCGAAATGCTGGCAAGTGATAGCAATGTCTCGGTCACTAACTCTCAACTGATTAGACACATGATGGCATTGGCTTGACTATCTCCTACAAACCTCCTCTGATGCACTGTCTAAAGGAGTATCCTCAAAGTTACTAGTCTCTAGAGTATTACCATCCATATCCTGTGAATCAAATCTAAAGCTCATATCAACATACAGAGTATCGAAAACATTAGCATTGCTGTCCAACTCCTCTATACCCAAGGAAACTAAGTCTTCAAAACTGCCCACTGCATCCTCCTGGATGTCATCAATGCCAATATGATCCTGGGACTCATCTATACACACTGCCAAATATGAAATATCATCAACACATTCCAGCAAGTATGGTTGACTGGATATATGAACAAAGCCCAACATCAGTGTATAAAAACTAATACCAACATCGGACAAGATACTGGCACAAGAAAAGACAACACCATGTAATCTGCTAATCAAATCCATGATAGCACCCAAACAATCACTGCTACCAAAAAGTGTTAAAGATTTCCAGTCAACTGAATCCCAAATGCCAATACAACAATCTTGAGTCCATATTCGTAAACTATAATCAGCTTGTAACTCAAGCAAAATCCTCACCTGAGTAATATGACCAATACCAACTAATTCCACATACCTATTTGACATTATCCCTATATCCTGGATGTGAATGCAAGATGAACTCGCAACATTATCAATGTCCACATATGATCTACCATTCACAGAAAGCTGAGTATTAGGAGTGCAAGATGAAACTAAACTCAATTCCATGCCATGCTTATCCCCATGTCTCTCCCAGTCTTGTAATGCCAATGGAGTATTCACCAAAGAAGCTCGAGTGTCCTCCAGCTCGTGAGAAGCCTATCAACTTCCTCCTCCTTCCTCCTCAAGGCATTTGAATAGTCTCCGACAAGGCTAAGAAGATGGTCACGATCTGATAGAAGATGTAAATAACTCAACTTCATCATTCCCATTGCTTCCCTAATCACTTGTAAGTCAACACAAGGAGACTTTGCCTGAACTCCCTTATGTCTACCCTGTAACTAAATCATCTGAATGTGATCCTCTATCATATCCTGCATCCTGTCATGATGAGATAATGAAGTCACAATACTATCTTTGTTCACCTTTAGCTGGCTGGACAAATCATGTGAAGTACTACCTACCTCAACCTCATGTGATGAAGCATCTAACTGTGCCTGGTACTCTTTCTTAGCAAAGTCATGAATGCTTAATGTCTGCTCATCTCTACCAGGTATCTCACCATCATGCACAACAACATCCTCATAATCATCATCTAAACCCACTACCTCCTGTGGCAGAGTAGAATCTGAGACCTTTGTTTGGCTATAAGCTAGTTTCTCAAATTCCTCATGCAAGTTCTTGGTAATTGTGTCATCTGCCCTGTGAATAAATCTGCCAAATAGAAATCCAGTCAACTTATCCACCTTAGCTGGGTCGGACAACATGTCATTCATTATACGGTGGTGCTCAACCAACTGTTTAGACATGTCATGGCTTATTTTTATAAGTTTATCTCGAATGTCTAAATAACCATCCTTTCTACTGTTTTGACTCTGGATATCAATTGTCCAAGATCGTGTCCTCTGAGACTCTGTACTATACCTGTCCATTCTAGATAAAGTAGAGTGTAACCCCAATAGGATATAACTTCTTCAAACACCAAGAACTAACATGCAAATGATTAGAAGTAGCATGCAACCATAGATTTTGACATGCAACTGATTAGAAGCAACATGGAACCACCAAATTCACCAAGAACTAACATGCAAATGATTAGAAGTAGCATGCAACCATAAATTTTGACATGCAACTGATTAGAAGCAACATGCAATCATAAATTATGACATGCAAGATCTGGGTAGTTGTCAAAACTGACATGCAAACTTCTACAACCACCAAATTCACTAAGAACTAAAATGAAAATGATTAGAAGTAGCATGCAACCATAAATTTTGACATGCAGCTGATTAGAAGCAACATGCAATCATAAATTATGACATGCAAGATCTAGGTAGTTGTCAAAACTGACATGCAAGCTTCTACAAACCCTCAGGCTGGCAAGATCATGGCTCTAATACCACTGAAATGTCCCTTTACTGGTTTTGTATGATATTTCAAGCCTCAAATCAGATTTTAAAAACCAAACAACCAATATTACAAAGATCCACCAATTTCTCAAATAAACCCAAATCGGGTATGTCTGAAATAGTGCCAAAAACTTCACAACTTCACAAATTATTAATAAATCTGAAAATGGACATTTTTACAAAAATTTCAGCAGCATAACAGCCTACAAAATGACATTTCCAGATTTGTATAGCCTTTACACAACAGCTCACAAATGTAGGACAAAACTATGCTCAATCGGGCTCCCAAAATTAACACAAAAATGCCCGAAAACACCACAAAAACACTCATAAACTATTTCAGAAGTTTAATCACATCCCAATACATATATTCAGCTCTATTTTAACATCTTAAAGTTTGAAATACAATAGCAACCCAAACTGATATGAAACACTCAACTGAAAACACCAAACTCAAACCAAAAACAACCCCGAAAACCCACAAATCGGCACTATTCAGCACAAAGGCAAACTCTGTATGAGCATGCACATGGAATGGCTTCAAAATCCTGTCCTTAGCCTTCCTAGAAACCTACAAACTCCCGTTCTTGGGTCTCCTTCTCCACAGGTTTGGCAGCCTCTGAAGAACAACAAAGAAAATCAGCAAAAATCAAGTTCTGGAATTTGCCCAAAATGCCTCCAAACCCCTTAAAAGAGGGCATAACCGTAACTCACGTCCAAGAGAGGTTAATGAAACATATTTTAATAGTAATTTTCATTTATTAGTCTAACAGTTTCCAAAGATTAACCCCCTTTTTCCGAAACTTCACTTTCTTGGGCCTGCCTGCCTTAGCAAAGATTATTATTTTTTAATTATTTGAAAAGGGGACATGACAAAATGGTTGGCCAGCATGAAGTGGTAACCATAAAATTTTGTAAATCTCCCATCCAACGTTAAATATTCCATGATAACAAACATGACGAACTGCCATGGGCGGGATATTGAAGCCGTGTTGATGAAGGACTTACCAATTTTAACTAGGCGAGCCTTCTTAATCTTAGAGTCCACAAAATCATCCACGGCTTTGTTAGGTAACTTTCGCTCCCTGTAGAAATTGAGACCCTCAAGCTCCAGGCCTGTAGCCTCAGCAATCACCTCCTCTGTGATCTCCATGCACTGGTTACCCACCATATCGACCCTCAAGCTCCAAGCCCGTAGCCTCAGCAATCACCTCCTCTATGATCTCCATGCGTTGGTTACCCACCATATCCTCCTTTGTGATCTCCATGTGCTGGTCACCCACCATATCGAAATATGGTGGGTAACCAGCGCATGGAGATCATAGAGGAGGTGATTGCTGAGGCTACGTGCCTGGAGCTTGAGGGTCTCAATTTCTACAGGAAGCGGATCGATATGGTGGGTAACTAGTGCATGGAGATCACAGAGGAGGTGATTGATGAGGCTACGTGCTTGGAGCTTGAGGGTCTCAATTTCTACAGGGAGTGATAGTTATCTGACAGAGTCGTGCATGATTTTATGGACTCTGAGATTGAGAAGGCTCGCCTAGTTAAAATTGGTAAGTCCTTCATCAACCCGGCTTCAATATCCTGCCCATGGCGGTTCGTCATGTTTGTTATCATGGAATATTTAATGTTGGATGGGAGATTTACCAAATGTTATGGTTACCACTTCATGTTGGCCAACCATTTTAGGCCTAATGTGAAAATTAATTTCCCCTATTATCTGAAGCAGTCTCTCACTATCTCTATCCAAGCTTTACAAAAAGACCCAAATGGTGAACATGTCTGCCATGAGGGTCTAATAGTGCTTATTTTGAATACTTTAAAGGCCAAAAGAATAATGAGGAGCAGGGGTCGAATTAAAGATGCTGACTATGAAACAGAAGGGAGTGCCCAGGAGAAGGGTTATGACTCTGAAACCTCCTTGTTATTGTCTTATATTGTCAATAATTAGTGCAAAAAATATGAATTTTAATTAAAAATGATTAATTTCTCTATAATTGTAATTTGCAATGTAACACAAATTTTTATTTTTTTCATCATAATGAGTTGTCATCATTTGACAAACAAATATCCACAATAATATGATATAAGTGCACATCATATGTGACATAAAAATAATTCTTGACAGATAATACTATTCTCTATATTCATTGCCATTCACTTTTTAATCTAACATTTAAAAAAAAAAAAGATATTCATTTGAATCAATCATAGTATCGAACTTACAAATTTGAACAAAAAGTCTATAGTTACATTTTCTCATAAATTAAATATAATTTTTTTTCTCTTTTTAAATTAGTTTATGTTGTGAAGAACGAGTGCAAAACACATAACTTTCAATTAAAATAATTTAAATTTCTCTATAGTTGTAACTTGCAATCTAACAAAGTTTTATTTCCTTTTCATCATAATGAGATGTCATCATTCGATGGCAAATTATTGATAAATAAAATGAATATATGTCTACATTAAAAGTGATGTATAATTAAATTCTTGACAAATAATACTATCCTATGTATTCAATGTTATTCACTTTTAATCAAACATATTAAAAGAACGAAAAAAACTATTCTAACAAAAATTATTTTGTGCTCATCCTCATTTTCTTGCTTTGATACTTTAATTTTTGGTTACTCTTCTTATTGTTATGCAACTAATACATTTACACTCTATTTATCCTTCTTATCAATTTGATTGCTTCATAACTTCTTTGTTTGGATGCTTTGCACTAACAACATATGTTGTGCTTATTTCCAAACTAACTTGAAACACTAGAATCCAGTTTCTTTCTAGAAGATGCAAATCTTTCTCTTTTATTTTCTATTCTTTCTTTCTCTCTCACCAATTATGTAGTCAGAATCAACCACTTATTTTTCCCACTGTATGTTCTCAGAGTTGTTGTAACACCCCACTAGGGAACCCAAGAGAAACTAATCTATAACAATGCTAAGTTTGCCAAACAATTTTTTTTTTAAAGATAAAAGTATACAAGAGATAGCAATGTGAAAGTATTAACTCAAATACACATCATATAGATACATAAGCAAAGTACTAACAATTACATTTCCCAAGGGTTCCATAACATTGAATCACATATGTAAGTTTTATTAAGTTAATTTTGATAACTAAACTAGTCCATGACATTAGAATGACTACATGTGCCAAAATCTCACAAAATAATATACAGTTAGAAAAGGATGCATAATCATCCACTACACATGTCTAGGGTATGGGATGCTAAAATACTATACATCATGATAAGAACATCATCCCATAGGATCTCAACAAATGGAGTACAAAATATCAGAGTAATAACATGCAACATAATCATCAAGTAGAAATAATGAAATTTCTGCATCCATGATATAACTAGCACCGATGTCTAGCTATTGAATCTCAATGGAAAAGAATCACTATCTCCCAACCTCGTGGAACCTAAGTGGCCCCACTGGCATTGTGCTAAGGAGATAATCTCAAGACCCAAACCGGTATCAATCCAAAAGTCATGCATGCAACAATAATCTAATTCTCAAGATCCTAAAAGCAATCTATCTCAAAGGTACTAAGCACACAAGGAACATCTAATCCCAGAGGCAACAAGACACGTAGGAAACCTAATGTGCATAAGGGAAAGTTTAATCACATGAGTCAACTTTAAGGTTATATTGGCAGCCTCTCAAGGCCTCGACCCCCTAGTGACTCTATGTGGTATCAACATCCTTTCACACAGACAAGGCATACCGATGAAGCAACATTACAACCAATCACCCTCTCTTACTCCCATCCTACTTTGTACTAGAATTCGAGACATGGGCGAGGTATGAAAACTGACATCTTGTTAATTCATTTTAACCTCATTAGTGAAAATGTTATCATTTATTAATACTACTTACAATGAGTTATCCAGACAACCTCTTTAGGGCTTTGGTACCATTGTAAGCCACTTCCCAACATACACATAGATAACCTACTCTAAGCTCACATAAATGCATCTGATGAACATTCACCATAAACATATTAGTTCTATGCAATCAACTGGAATTACAAATAGACCATAAATCAAAACCCTCAATAGGTCACATCATAGAATCACAACACATGAGCTTACATAGAAGTATTGATTCTTGTCACATAATACATGAGTTTAGAACAATGGTTGGGAAGGGAATTATCGTCACTAAAACATCACACAAAATCATCATAAAATAAATTACCCACTTCCCAAGCCTCTGGTAAACTTTTCTATTTGGCCAAACTACAAGGTTTCCCCAAACCCATAACAAGAATTAAATATAACATCACAACTATTTACTTACACCAAGTATAGTTTTCTCATGAAGTTTTTAATAAAATTCCCTAAGTGGATTGAAATAATAGTTAACATTTTTGTTTGCAAGAGTTTTCTCAGTTGATATAAATTTCGAGTTTAGTGTATGTATGGGGGTAAGTTTTGTTTTCAGATATTTAAATTCTAGCTTTTCAAAATGTAGGAGGTGTTTATATGAGCATAAAATAATTAACTCCAAATGATAATAATCATTCCACAAGTAATTGTTCTATTTAGTTATTGCGTACACAATTCATACTTGATAACATTTTAATTCTAATTATAGTAAGACTAAATAGAAAATACCCATATTAAAAACATATTAAATTCCATTAAATAGATAACTAAATCTAATACTTTTATATAATAAATTAAAATTTACTTATAATAAATCAAATTAAATGTCATTATTTAAAATAGATTAAATAGTATTTAAAACTTTTTTTAATAAATACATAATTTAAAAAAGTATTTAATATTATTAACTAATTTATTTTTTAAAAAAACATATAAAATAAAACTTTTAGTAAAAAAATTGTTTGTTTTTATAAAATTTTAAATCCCCAAATTTGGGGTGGTTGTTGCGCGACTTTATGAGCTTGTGCGTGGCTTAGCTACCTTGGTAGCCTCGGTTGTTGTGGCAACCTCGATTGTTGTGACAATCTTGGCAACTTTAGTTTTTGTGGTAGCCTTGCCAGCCTTAGTTGCTGCAACAACCTTGGTAGCTGTCGTAAATGACAAGGAGGAGAGAAGGGGAGGTCGTGGCCCCCACCCTCCCAATTCATTTTTAATTTTTTTTTTAATTATAAAAATTATATAACGAGCCCTAATTATAGAATAGAAGAGATAAACCAAGATAAATATTTACTACAATAATTTTATTTACTGTGGTAAGTATTTATGTATATCTAAAAAAAAAAACTTTTTGCTAGTGGATCTGATAGATGAAAAATTTCATCCATTCAATTTTTTTAGCTTTTTTTTTTCCTAAATAAGACTTGGTTATTAATATATTTCTTTTGTTTTCAAAACCCTAGTTGTAGAACAATTTCCAAATTCAATCTATTTCCAATTGGTTTTCAATTTCTAGTTTTCACAGATGTTTCCAAGCCAAGCACATTCAATCTTTCCAACGAGGTTTTTCCCAATTCTTTTACTAGATTTATAGAAATAAAAACAATGTAAATTTTCACAGATTTGACATAGTAGTTTTCTCATTCTTGCAAGCATAAAGAAGACAAAATCTTTGAGAGAATTTCTAAAATGGAATCTAATGCTAAACAACTAGTGAATCCTTGTGCTCACTGAATTCATGCCTTCAAATACCCACAGAGAAATTTGTTTTTATTGATTCTCAAGTTACTCCTCCAAATCTCTATGTGGAGAAATGGGCTCCAATTCCCAAATAAAGGCCACCAACCCTAGTTAGGGTTTCTATTTTCCAAATGGCTTCCCACTTAATTATTTTTGTTTTTATTTTATTTTAATTAAATATTTCATGCATACTTAGTGCCTTGTATATATTATAAATAACTCCCATTTGTCTTAATTAGCAAGCTACTTTTAGAAAGTAATAGTATTATTGTGATTTCAAATAATATTAAATTCTTGTTATTTAAAAAGCAACTTCTAAATTTTCAAAGACAAAATTAAATAATTATTATTTCGCCAACTTTAGCTTTTTGGCAAATTTAATTGTTATTAATTTCCAAATTTTAGACTCTTTACCCAAGTCTTTTAATCCAATGCTTTTATTTAATTAATTCACAATCAATTAAATAAACTATGGTAATGATTTCTTCTTAAAAAAAAATTGTCTAAATTATTAAATTAATTAATTCCTTTGGCTGACTAATTACACTTGAAGTCAAAAAGTAAGTCATGTTCTTAAAAGAGACTTGACCATCGGACAAAACATAAAAATCAAACTCAAGGCTCATGTCATTGACAAATTGGATCGGGGTTGGAATTGGACTTGAAAACTATCTCCCCTCTTTTACCATTAAGATATTGTGATAGGGCATACTCATCCTCATAATTAAGGGAAGTCGGCCCACTACCTACAACTTCCATAAAAGCCGAGCATGCACACACATAAACGAAACATGCAATGACAAGGAGTGGTATATTGTGTAGATCCCAACTAGTAGGTGACTACAACTCCCTCCCTCAACCACATCAGTCACAACAAACATAAAAGTAAAACAGACACATGCACCATACACATGCAAGTATGGGGTAATTATCCATAGTCCATATAACACATCATCATAAACCTAATTGTAACCATTAAATAAAAGCATCTAAACATCATCACATGAGGAACCATGAATAATAATAACACATGAAATATCCCACACATGAAGCATCTCATCAAATATATAAGAAAATCATGAAGGTAGTATAAATCAACCGGGTAACCAAGTATAACTACATCAAATATCTTAACACAAAAGCTGGCTTAAAAGTATTCGTTAATATAATTGAAAGTAAAACAAGGTAGGCACAACAATTGCTTCTAAATTGTCATAACTAGTCTTTGGAATTTTTGCGATCCTTTTCAAGAAAGTTTGTGAGAAAGCTATGTTTGCTAAGTATTTTCAAGATTAGATGTTTTGCAAAAAAATCCTTCTTGCTCACGAGTATGATGCAGTGCAAGGTAGGAGAATCCCCAAAGGAGATGTCCTAGCCCCCAACAAATAACCACACAGCAGAAAAATAACAATAACATAAAGATTTAGATCCAAATTAATGACAATTCTCATAATTTAATCATAAGATTTACATCCAAATTTCCCTACTATAAGGCCTTCTAGGTTATGGCCAAATACATGAGCAAATACAACAATCGCTTGGCAGGATCTTGCAAGATCTAAACCCTAGCTAGCCCAAATCTGCAATCTGGTAGAAAACCCCAAGAAGAATTTAAATTTGTGCTCACAAGCCACCAAGCAACCTTCCTATTTTTCCAAGCCACAACTACTAGCTCTGTTAATAAACTTCGCTCTTTTCAACTACTCCTCTCTAGCTGACTTCCTCCATGCTGGATCCCATACCGAATGAACAATGACTCTAGATTCCACAAGACCCTCTACTTATACTAAACCAAGCCACAAGTTGGCCTAGCATAAAAGACATTAAATAAACACTCTCATTATATACACCTTCAAGCCACAAGTTGGCTTGGCAACAAATATTAAATACACGAACTAAGGAACTTTCCACTAACTTCTAAAATGCCACCTTGGTAAATGATATGCCTTTTTCTCTATTTTTTCTAATTTTTTAAATTAATTTTTCTTTATTTTTTGTTACTTTCTCTCTCCTCCACAATTTTTTTTTAAAATAAATAAAATGATGCCCTATTTTATTTTGTGATTCAAGATGCTCCTACATTAGGCTCCCCAGGTAGATAGAAAAGTATGACTATATTTTGATGCCAAAAGAAATGTCTGCACACACCTTCATCTTCACCAAAGGTTTCTAATCTATCCCAGATAGAAGAACAAATATGAAAATCAACCATCTATGCTTCATCCACTCAAACACTAGAATCCAATGAATCTCAACAACCCAATCAACAAGTTCAGTCCTAGGAACAAACTGAACATAATGCTTGACCAATAGTCTCTGCAATTGATCACTACTGCCAACAACAAAATCCTCAAACATGAAATCCATGCCAGCAACATATGGTAACTCCCAAACCAAATCAACAACATGTAAGCTCAAACTCATAATAAGAGTAACATGTAAATCCTTAGCCATGTCAACCACATGCATATTAGGAACATATAGGCTTGCAGTATCATGTAGATCCTTAACCACATCAACAACTAGTGAATCCATGCCAACATCATTCAACTCAATATTAGTCAAAACATCCATATGTGAATTCTCACAATCAACAATCTCATCATCCACAATAAGGTGCTCTACAATTTTCATGTCAGATCCATCTAATTGATCATGAAAACAAATATAATCTTCAGTTTTAGTGAAGTCATCCTTTACCTCTTCCTTAACAACAAAGTGTCTTCTCTTCTACACAATCTTCTTAATTGGCCAAACCACTCTCTTTTGGATCGGTAGACTCCAGCTCTAGAAATCTCTACAAAACTCAATTATCCCTTCCTTAACTTGATTGGTTAAACTAGTTTCCAACCAAGTAGTCATATCTACAATCTTCTTCTCCACCATGTTATAGAGATCTACAATCATCCCAAGGTCCAATCTTCTTGTAGGCATCTTCCAAGATCTTTGCAAACCCTCTACAACAAATCCATGCTCTTAACAATCACAAACTAGATCAAACCTTTCGTCAAGATCAAATTTCCATCTTCGCAACCATTGATCCATCTACAAGACCTTTGTAATTGTAAGTCAGAACCACAATCTGCTACCTCACAACTAATATATCTAGGACTCTTGAAGCAACAACCCACCACAAGATCAAACTCTTCTCTGGTACCACTTTATGTAGTGCAAGGTAGGAGAATCCCCAAAGGAAATGTCCTGGCCCCCAACAAATAACCACACAAAAGAAGAATAACAATAACACAGAGATTTAAATCCAAATTAATGATAATTCTCATAATATAATCATAAGATTTACATCCAATATGCATGGGTGTAAGGCCTTCCAGGTTACAACCAAATACATAAGCAAATACAACAATCGCTTTGCAAGATTTTGCAAGATCCAAACCCTGGTTAGTCCAGATCCGTAGTCTGATAGAGATCTCCAAGAAGAATCTAAATTTGTGCTTGCAAGCCATTAAGCAATCTTCCTATTTTTCCAAGCTGCAACTACTAGCTCTACTAACAAACTTTGCTCTTTTCAACTACTCCTCTCTAGCTGACTTCCTCCATGCTAGACCCTATGTCAAATGCGTAATGACTCTAGACTCCAAAAGACCCTCTACTTATACTAAACCAAGCCACAAGTCGACCTAGCATAAAACATACTAAATAAATACTCTCATTTAATAAATCTTCAAGCCACAAGTCGGGGCAACAAACATTAAATACATGAAATAAGGAACTTTCCACTAACTTCTAAAATGCCACCTTGGTAAATGAAATGCCCCTTTCTCCATTTAAATAAAATAAACATTTTTCCTCTTATTTTTGTCACTTTCTCCCTCTACAATTTTTTTTTTTTTTTTTTTAAATTATAAAAATTATGCCCCATTTTATTTTGTGATTCAAGATGCTTCTGCATCAAAGTACTATATGTTTTGATTCATTTTTGCACGAATTTTTGACCTCAAATTTTATTGGCTCATTAACCTAACTATGACATAGAGAACAAATAAAATCATTATATGTATTCTTTTAACATATGAAAATTTTAATTATACCTTTGTGAGAGTATTGTCGAAGTGATTGAGTACAAGCTTTTTTTCCAATATTTTAAAATTTCTTGGAGTTTTGGCTTTGAGTTTTTTTTCTTTCTTTACATTAGGATTATTTAATTTGTTTATTTAAGTTTATATTTAGTCATTTTCTTCATCATTGTACTTCTCTATTAAATCTATGCATAAATGTACAAATTTGTTCATTAAGTTAGACTTGCCTAAATAAGCTCATATTTCCTCACCCCTTCCACTCTTCATCTTTTTCATGTTCCCATCCATGTCAGTAGAAATCACAAACACCTTGTCTAAAGAATCCATGTTTTCGTTTCTATCATCCAGATTTTCTCTATGTTTTTTTCTATTTGTTCGATTAGAAATATAACTCACATACAAATATATTTTACAGGAAACATTCTATTCAACATATTTGATAAAACTATAGGACATGAGATGCTTTTATGATCTTATTTTTTTTTTATAAAAATCAATTGAGAACCATATAAGCCTAAACACTTACATATGGTTGTTTATTCTTGGATCTTTGTCTTTTAGGATGACTAACCACATTATGATGATCCCTTCCTTTGAAATTGTTCCTCTATTTGAACTATCACATCGTCAGCACATATACATTCATGATTTCATTGTTATTTATCATGATTATTTATTTATACACTGAACTTGGTTGTTCACATGACTCTAAATATTCAATCTATTACCATTTGGACAATGCACCCAATTCTAATGTTTCAATTTGTGCTAGGCTGAATAATAGATTCATATTTAATCTTATTAAAATATTATACTCTAACAATATAAGTTGTGAAATTTACTACTATAACTTATATTTCAAAAAATTAAAAATACACTTTGATCAATATAATTTTCTACTAATCAATTTTCAACATATTACATTTAACTTGAAGATGAACTTTACATTTAACTTGAAGATGAACATTGAAGCTTTGCATCCTTGTTCAAAATTTTTCTTTAATTTTATAAAATAAAATAAATTTATTTAGCACAATTTTTTTTTTTGATGGAGGTCATCGACAAAGACATTTTAGGTACGCGATACGGGCCCACGCGTGTTTGAAACCTCTTCGGCTAAGAGCTAAGGACTGAGGAGCATCCACACTGCCAAATTCGCCAAGGGCATGATCCCGACCTCATCCCTTTTTGATGTCTTTGGACCTTGCACTCAGCAAGACTTGATTCCTGGTGGGCTCTTTGTGAGCCATTCAACTTTACCAATAGACCAAGGGCCCAAAGGCCCGTTGACCCGGCACAGATTTTAGGGTCACTAACGTCTCTTGAACAAATTTCTTATGACATTTATCCATTCGAAATGGTCCTTCAAACTTCGACGTACAAATTATTTGTGCCTACAACTTTTCCACGATCAGTTCTAAATTTTTTTAACCTTCGACGTGCTAAAGGGCGTCTTCGATAAATATGGCCACACGGCCACCAAATCTAAAGCTTCGCGAAGAGCACTCTCCAAGATTAGTTAGCTAGGGTTTAAATATACTTGTTGTGGATAAGAGCGGACTGAAGTGCGGAAATGGCTTGCTGGGCAACGTCCTCGCTCCTCTCAGCATTACCTTCCGTAAAATGTGGCTATTCTCCTTCTCTTGCCATTGGAAGGCCCGCTCTCCCTTCCTTTGAACTCCCGATGAGTAAAGGCTTCAAATTGGAGAAGCAGAACCGCACAAATCATTCATGGAGAGCACTGTCATTGTCAAGCTTCGCTTCACTCAATTGTCTTCAATTTAAATCAGGTAAGATGCTTCCTTTAGGTTGCTTTAATGCGTTTACTCTTCTTCCCAATTCGATTTCTCCATTGATTTTGGTCGCCTGCGAGTGCTTTTCCTTCTTACTTCCTCCTTGTTTACCTGAATTCAGTTTTATTTTTGAAAAATCTATTTTCATTCAAAGATAAACCAATAAGGGGTGGGTTTTTTACGTTCAGGCCTAGTCAGCAAGGGGAACGAAAAATAGTAAACACTCAACTTCCAATCTTCTAACCACACTATGCAGTAAAATATACCTTGCCTATCTACTTATTCCTTATCAGAAATTAAGCTGCCATCTATTCAGAAAACTGTTGCTATTTCAATTAAGGATCTCACAGGAGGCTGTTAAACTATATCATAAATGCTAAATATGCTAGACACTCACCAACAATATCCCCCTCAGCATTAATCGACGGGACCTGAACTTGGGACCCTATTTAATACGAAGTTGAGCTGGCTGTTTCTCCCAAAAGATGCATCTATTTATGATTCTTACTGGAGGCTGTTAAACCATGTCCTGACTCCCAAAGAGATATGTGTTGGATACTTACCCACATTCCTTGGGTGCCAGGCTGTCAGCTAGGGTTGTAGGATTCCTGCATGATTAGTAGATTTTCTTTGAAAGCTCACTTCCAAAATTTTACCATCTTTACTTTATTTTCTAAGCTATCAGGCTTTGTGCTACAGCTTTTATGACTGAGCTGTAGCTGTTATTAAGATAGAAATTTGCAATATTCTCATAATCGACATTCAAATTTTGAGGACCTCCAAGATCTAGAAAAAAAGTTATCTTTCTTACCTCAGCTGAGTTGAGGTTTGACTTATTTGAATGTGAGTTCAAGTGCGTTATGTGGCACTAATGCTGCAGGTGTGGGATACTATTGGCCCTAAGGTCATTTAAGTGCTCTACTGATTTTCAAGTGACACATACTCTCTCCATCTTCCTATCTTAAAGTGCTCCTCTCAACCCATTCCTCTTATAGGGACAACTTAGCCGTTTTGGATACTTGGATGGCGGCACTCAGTTGAAATGAAGGTATATAGAGGTCATGGCCTAGCCAGCTTGTCAACCAAGCAAATGAGGTTTCTATGTGTACAGCTTCATAGATTTTGGGTGAGATTATTATATGCATGTGTGTTGGTGTATTGGGGAATATGGACACGAGTATAAGTACTACAATGCAAGAGTTAGTCTTACAAGTATATCCATCAATAATTATCAATGATCATTACTTAACACAAAAACACAAGTCTTTTGGTTATATCCACTATCTTTCTATTTTTACTAGAATATGGTTAAGTAGGAGATATTTTCCACAGCAAGTTTAATTGTGACATTGCTATCAGGATTCAACTGTGGAGTTTTTGAGTCAAATTCATTGACCCATGTTTCATGAGTAGTGGTTCACACGAACCCATCTGTCATGAGAATGAATGGATCATTTAACACTCATTGGATCTTGGTGATGCTCATAGAGGTGAATATTATTCTAAATGCTAGGTGCTTTTTGGTTTGGGTCTGTAGCTGAGGTGCATATAGTTTAGTAAATTTCACCCAGTAGGCATGCAGATGGTATCACATGCCATAAAAGGCTGTTGTGGAAATATCCGTACAACATGAATGTCATCATTGAAGAACAATATATAAAAAGCTCTGAATGGTAGTATGTAATAGTTTTAAGCTTTAAAAATTAAAAAAAGACAGTTAAACAAAAAATAAATTATAAAGGGCTCTCCGGTGGGCATTTCCAATTTATAGATTTGCATTGAGTACATTCATAATACTCAGCACTGTCCAGTCAAACATTGGCGGGCTCCATAACTCCTTATACCAGTGAAACAAACTTAGCAAAAAATGACAATGTTTCTGATAGTGTGTGTCTCAGTCCAAAATGCTTTATAAGATTGCTGCGGGAGCATCACGCTTACAGGATTTCTATTCTGATTCAATGATTTTCGGTTTTATTGTTTGATGTTTTCATGCCTGTTTGTCATTTTATTAGTCTGCAGAATGAGCTTTCAAGTTCCTGTTGCCAGTCCTAACTTCCTATTGCCAATAAGAAAACTATTTGTGGAATTAGTTGACATTTAAAGGAACTGAACCAAATGGTTGGTCAGCATTTGTGGAAAATGTCTCTTTCATATGGGCATAGATTTCCTTGAGCGGGCTTTAGCCAAGAGAGAAAGATGGGGATATTCACAAAAGGAATTGAATGGGTGTAAGGAGTGAAGTCAAGAAGAAAGGCATGTGAAACTCTGAATCTGGCTCAAGAAATCCACACAGACCGATTGAAGGAAATGACTTGAAGTCTTGGCAGTTGATATTCATGTCTGATTGATCTTTGAAGGATCAAAAGTCTCTGTTTCTTTATATTTGTAACTGTACTTAAGTCTGGAATAACAAAATGAAGTTGGAATCTCTGTTCTGAGATTCTTGTTTTGGCTCTCTGCAGAAGCAGCCTCCAGTAAGCATTTGGATTCTGCGTGTCTTCTTTTATCTGGTTCCTGTCTCTCTGTTTCAATTACTGTTTGATTAAGACATCATTGGAATAATTTTGATGTTGTTCATTGTTTCTTTGTCTCTGTTCGCTGTTAAGTATCTTTTGCCCCCTGTTTGTCTTCAAGGCTGTCATCTGATTGTCAGAGCCTTAAGAACTTGGGAGTTTGTGGGATAAATAATATGCCTCCTAGGAGAATGAATAGGGGAGGAGGTAGGAAAGGTCAAGAAGAAGGGACTTTTGAAATGATGCAGCCTATTATGGCAAGGTTGGATGCGATAGAATGGTCCCAAAGAAGAGGTGTAGTGACTGATGAAGGCAGTTATGTTGAAGAAGTAGAGGAACCCCAATCAGTGAGGGTGTTATTGCAGACCCAGTTGGGGAGGATTAGAGATTAATAAGAGCAATTATCAGTGTGGGCGCTAAACTGAAAGTAGAGGTTTTTACGTATTCCAGAAGCCTCATTGGAAAGGAACTTCTTGATTGGATTCGTGAACTCCATAAAGTATTATGAGTTTGAAGGAGTGGCAGAAGAGAAGAGAGTGAAGTTTTCCTGTACAAGGCTCAAAGGCCATGCTGCAATGTGGTGGGATCTGAGAGACAAAATAAGAATAAGGAAACATTAAATCTTGGGATTGAATGCTTGTGAAGTTGCAGGCCAAGTTCCTTCCGAGTGATTATCAAACCAATTTTTTAGAAGATTGCAGAACTTGAGTTAAAATGATATGTCAGTCAAGGACTGTACTGAAGAGCTCTATAGGTTGGTGATCTGATCTGGGCATAGTGAAGAAGACATGGAGAAAGTGGCAAGGTACTTGAATGGGTTGAAATATAGTTTGCAAGACGAGTTGAGTCTTGCATCCCCTAGAAGCCTTGGAGAGGCTTATTAACTAGCCCTCGAAGCAGAGGAGAAATTAATGAGGAAGCGAAAAAAAAAAGAGAGGAAGAGGATTTATAGGAAGAAGACAGGAAGCTGAAAGAGGGAAACAACTGCTAGGTTTAGTGGGGCAGCAAATAGTGAAAGAGGACGTTATCAAAATAAAGGAGGAAGATCATATGGAAGAGGTTGTTTTCACGGAAGAGGAAGAGGCTTTGCTGGTAAATGTTTTAAGTGTAACCAATATGCTGGTTAGAAAAGTTAGGAATGTCCAGAATCTGCACAAGGAGGGCATACCAAGTTTGAAAGGAGCAATCAAATTGTTCAAGCAGACCAAGAGAGCGTGGGGTCATTTACACTGTTACACACCATAAAGATGAACCAAAATGAGGTGAGTAATTGCTGTCTGAGAGGGTATTGTTGAAGCCACCAAAAGAGAGCCCAGAACTGGTTCAAGTAAAGGCACTGCTTAAAACCAAATTGAGGTCAAAAGGTAAGTGCTGCAAACTGACTATTGATAGTGGTAACACAGATAATCCTGTAGCCACAGAGATGGTAGACAAGTTAGGTATCAAGAAACTTGAAAATCTTGCACAATATAAAGTCTTTTGGTTACAAAAGGGCACCGATTATTGGTTTATCAACAAGCTCTTTTGAATGTCAGATTGGCTGTTATAAGGATAATGCACCATGTGATGTTATGCCTATGGATCTATGCCATTTATTTGTTGGAAGATCGTGGCAATTTGATAGGGAGGCAGTACTTGATGGGAGAGACAACACTTACACCTTTGGGAAGGATGGAGTTATGCATACCTTGATGCCTATGCAAGAACAAGATGGGGACAGCAGCAATAAGGTAATGGTGCTAAGTTTTCTTACATGATATGAAGATTGATGAAGTAGGGTTTGCTTTGATTCTTAAACCTACAATGGTGCTTACTTCTACAAAACTATATGATTTGCTAAAAGAAATGCAAATCTCAGAGGAGCATAAAGACGTTCTTGCAACAGAGTTGCTGGATGACTTGCCACCTATGAGGAATATAAGTTATCATATGGATTTGATACCTAGAGCTAGCCTACCAAATAAGGTTGCATATGGATTGACTCCCAAAGAGAATGAGGAGATTAGAAAGCAAGTGGATGAACTACTGAAGAAATGTTTGATAAGGGAAAGTCTTAGCCATTGTGATGTTCCTATTGTTTTGGTGCCCATGAAAGGAGGTGAATGGAGAATGTGCACTGATTCTAGGGCTATTAATAAGATTAATAATTAGATATAGATTTCCAATTTCTAGGATTGACGATTTAATGGAATGTTTAAGTAGTTCAATGCATTTTTCTAAATTGGATCTGAAAAGTGGTTACCATCAGATAAGGACCAAACTTGGAGATGAGTAGAAAATGATTCAAGACTATTGATGTACTCTAAGCACCTAGTTATTCCATTTGGAGTTTTTAATATACCTAGTACTTTCATGAGGCTTATGAATGAGGTTTTGAAACCCTTTTTCGAAAAATTTGTGATTATATATATTCATGACATATTGGTCTTTAGCAGGTCAAATGAGGAACATTTGGGGCGTTTGAGGTTGGTTATGAGGGGTTTCATGAAGAAAAGTTGCAGATTAACCTCAAGAAATGTGTATTTCTTCGACCGAATTGGTTTACTTGGGCACGTTGTGGTGTCCAAAGATTGATAGAGAGAAGGTTCAAGCCATTGTTGATTGGTTAACACCAAGGAGTTGTATGGAGGTGAGAAGTTTCCATTGGCCTCACTAATTTTTACAGGAAGTTCATAAATAATTTCAGTCATATTGTTGCTTCTATTCTGGGAACCATTAAGGGGAGAAACATAAAACACAATTTGAATAGACACATTAGCCTGAGGAAAATTTTAGAAATCTTAAGCAAAAGGTGAGCGAGCAGCCCAGTCTTGCTTTGCCTGACTTTAATAAGCATAAAAGTGGGCAAATGATTAAGATTGCTGATGCATTAAGTAGAAAGAGTTTATTGTTAACAGTGTTGGCTTTGAAGGTTTGAGAGAGTTATATGTAGATGATGCAGATTTCAAGGAAGCATTTGAAGCTTGCAGCAATCCTATCAGTAGAAATAGGGGACCATGGATAGATTATATGTTATAGGAGGGTTTTCTGTTCAAGGGAATCAAATTGTGCATACCTAGAGGTTCTATGATAGATAATATTAAAGGCAAAACATTGTGGCAGCTTCGCTGGTCATTTTGGAAAGGCCAAAACTAATTTGCAGCTAAGTACTCATTATTATTGGCCAAAGATGCAAATGGGTGTCAAGGGATATGTGGATAGCTGTAGAGTTTGTCAGCATGCCAAAGGAAGGAGTCAGAATGCTGGTTTATATCCGCCAGTACTAGCTCCATCTAGACCATGGGACTCTGTAAGTATGGATTTTGTTTATGGTTTGCTCAAAGAGACAATGATTCAATCTTTGTGATTGTGGATAAGTTTTTTAAAAATGGTTAATTTTATACCATGTAAGAAGGTCAAGGATGCTACTAATATTGCAAATTTGTCTTTCAAAGAAGTGGTGAGATTGTATGGTATTCCAAAAGCATGATATCTTATAGGAATACTAAATTTGTGGGACATTTTTGGAGAACTTTGTGGAAGAAATTAGGGACAAATCGGAGTCCTAGTTCAACTTATCATCCCCAAATAGATGGCCAAACGAAGGTTGTTAATCGAAGTTTTGGAAACATGTTGAGATATTTTGTTGGCAATACACCTGCGAATTGGGATTTGGCTTTAGCCGAAGTGAAATTTTCATATAGTATTTTGACAATGCAAGCGTAGGTTTCAGCCGCTTCTACATTGTGTATGGTTTGCTTCCATGGGGGGTATTTGAACTTAGAAATCTTGGAGGTATGGAGAAAGGATGTTCAAAAGTAACAAGGTTTGGATGATAGTTCTCAATCTCGCAAACTCATCCTTGTACTTCGAAAAAAATTTGGTCACCTCAAACTCAAACTCTAGAAAATTATCATGCAAGATCAACAATTGAGGCAACTCATAGGGCCCATGATTAATCCAAATACAAGTTGTTTCTCCAGAATTTCCATAATCAAAATAAAAACTTTCAAACCTTTCATCTTTAAGAGCAAGGAAAGAAACAACCTGGTGTGACCCAAATTCAAATGGAACCTGCAAATTCTCCATGGTCTCAGGAAGTCAAAGTTGGTGGTGAACCCTCCCAATAGCATCAACACCGAACTCATTGGTAGTCCAGGAAGGATCAATCTTGGAATCAAGCTCATGAAATATCACCTTTGGGGGCTTGTCCCTGTGCATAGTAAACCATGAATCCTTGTGAATCTCCTCAAGTGTATCCTCAAAAATCAAGGATTCCTTGATATTCTCCCCATCAAACACCTCTCCAAGTTGCTTGAACACAATATCCAACTGTAGCATCAACCCAAATTGTTCTTTGTTTTCTCTTTCTATGGGAGCAACTTGATCACCATTTGACAATCCTTGCATATCCTCGTCAATAGAAGCTGCATCATCTAGCATGTAATTTCCCTTTGAACTCTCTTCAGGAACATCTTGCCATTCTTTATGTAGACTCTCACCAAATATAGCACCTTCAAGACTAATAGGAGAAACATCATACGTCTTTGTGAGTTGCCCATCAACTCCCATTTCAAGAGGCAAAATTTCTGGAGGTCAAAGTTGATGGTGAATCATGCCACTTGCAACAACTTGATCACCTTGAAAGGCCTTGGGCAATGACTCCTTTTGTATTTCTTCTATAGGATCTTCAAGCATCCCCCCAAAGAATGTGGTGGAGATAGTGCCTTGTATTGGTTTATCAATATTTTCTTCGTGTTTGAACTCTCTTGTGATATCTTGTAATTCCTTGTTCAACTCACCCACTTGATTATCTTCCTCTTTAAGGATATTTGAAACTTCTTGCAACCCATCCTCAAGATTTTCCACTCGAATTATGCATGAAGGATCACCAAAGATTTCCTTTTCGTCCACCTTTCGATGTTCCATTTGTAGTTCTTCGTGTGTGATCACATGTTGACCTTTGCCTACTATCCTTTCTCTCTCTGGGATAAACTCAATTGTTTCCTCAATTTTCTTATCAACCTCTCCACCTCCTGATATAATGTGTGAAGGTTCATCCACTCGATTGTCTTGAACATTAGAATCAACCATATCATCTTGATATATCTCACCCTCTTCATTCTTTGGTGTCCAACTTGAAAGCCAAGAGAAATTCTTACCACCCCCCATTGATATTTCCTCATACCAACCCAATTGAAACTCGACCAATTCGATAGTGTCTTGGCAAGATGGGCAAGTAGACTTTGAATATATGACTATGTGCAAAGCACCAATAACTTTTTCCACATCTGTTTTTTGGTTCCCTAGATTTGATATCCTCTTTGAAAACAAGAAAATCTTCCTCTGAATTGACAAAGACCGCAGGCTCATGTATTTGTGAAAAAGAAAATTTTCCTCTTAACGCCATGTCCACTCTTAAGAGAAACACCAAACAATCCATCTCCCCATGATCCGTAGTGCCATGTATCCTACATTTCTTTGATGCTGCAAGTTGAGACAAATTCAATGGAGGTAACCTTTAGTTCAAATTAGACCAAATGGGATGAATGTCCACTCGTCTATCCATTGAGAAAACTTTCTTCTTCCTTTTTGAATTTTTTTGATTTTTTTGATTTTTTGAATTTTTTGATTTTCTAACTTTTAAAAGAGATCTCTCATCTCAAATCTAACTTTGAAAGCTCATTCCTCATCAATCTCCGCTTCAAATCAACCTTCCTATGAACCTCGATCAGGCCCTCCTTCTAGCGCCAGATAATGTTGATGCGAGTTTTGTATCACTTACATAACATATTAGTAATTGGATATTCGATACGGAGTATCAAACATACAATTCCTCTCTTGAAAAGTGAATGCTCACAAGACATGAGTATAACTCCAATGTTCCTTACACCGATGGAAACTCGCTCAGTTTTATCAATGCGATTTGCTGGTAATCACATAGGCAGCCGTACACTATTCATTCAAGGATGACTTGGACTTTGGTGGAATGAAGGTGATGGTGATGGGTTTGTGAAACATGCGAGTGGTAGATAATGTTGATGGTGGTGATGATGTAGGATGTGTCTACCAATGATGATGTTGGTGGAAAAACAATGTTGGTGGAAGGTGAATAGATGTGTTCTGATACTTGACTTACTTCTCTAACTTCCTTTTCTAAACTTCGACTACTCAGCTACTCACTATTCTACTCCTATTCCTACGAATGGAAGGTTAGCAAATAGACGGGGATCGAACCTAATGAAGGTTAACCAACGACCCCACCTCCATAGATGCAAGGACTGAAAGGAAAGTAAACTAGTGTCCACACAAAGCTTCCCAACAAGCCACTAGGATGCTAGTGGTCTAGTGTTGATCCCTATCAAACATCTAACAATGCTACCCTACAACTATCCATCTACTTTACTCTTGCTTAAACAACTTGAAATGAAATTTGCTTCAACAACTTGAAAAGAAATCTAACAAAGTGGAAGTAGAAAACATGCAATAACACCCAATGTTCTTAATTAACATGCAAATCGCAACAATGAAAAAGAGAGCAATTTTGGTATTATCTTCGCAACAATTTCTCCAACACTTTACAAATGAGAGCAAATGGCCTTATATAGGGGCCAAAAATACAACAGACGGTGGAGATCAAAATAAGATCAATGATCCAGATTGGATCCTCAAAACCCTAATTAGGTTTGCCACCCCATCGGCCAATGAGAAGCCGCCACCTCATCAATGGGCCAATGAAAAAAGTTCAAAAAGTGGCAACCAATGAGAAGGCACCAAAATGGTGGCCAATCAGAAATAGATACTTGTCCTATTCTAGAAGAAAGAGAAATTGCCACTTGGGCTTACATCAAATGATCTTCTAATATAAATTTTCCCTTTTCTTTCATTTTCTTAGCTAAGGCAATGAACTTAGCTAGCCTTTCATTAACTTCTTCCATAGGAGGACAAGGTGTGTGCTTCGCCTTGAGTTCCGTTGACTTCACCACGCCGCTTGCTGCTTGTAGTATCCTTTCATGGTTCTTCTCATATTCCTTCGCAAATCCAATAAAAGCATTGAGAGAGGAAAGGGTGCCCAAATGCCTTTTCTTGATAGCAACCTTTCCTAACTCATCCAACCTTGATCCAAAATCTGTCTCATTGATATCCTCTTTGCCAAGGGGGATTGTCGTTCTTTTAGTTTGTCCTTCATCCGTATCATGTCCACTGCACCGATATTGGTGTCGGTTATTTGCTTCATTTTCGAGAAGAAGGGTGTTTTGGGCATCATATTCTCTCTGTCTTTCTTAGTGTTTGTCCGCTTGGGATTCTTACTCGCACTAACATGCTCCATACTCGTTGCCCTATTATGGGATGGTAGAGTGGTGGACCAGAAGGCAAGTACAACCAAGGGAAGCAATCCTTAGACTAGAACGAAAGAACGATGTCAGCTTAAGGACCCCTTTCAACTCTAAATGATTAAAATTCACCTTAACCAATAATCGTACAACGACTTTTCGGAATTAGGACTAGACCTCAAGAACTTCAAAACCACTTGCAAATTAAAAATTTACCATGTAATTCACCTCCAAATAAAACTACCCAACCTAGGGCAAAAATCGCAGCCCCTCTTGAAAATCATAATTTTATCTTCCACAAATTCGGCTCCCTCAAATTTCGGTCCCACAAAATTAGCCAAGCAAGAAGAGTGCAGATCTGCTCTTGCAAAATCGCCAACACCTTGAGAGGGAGAAGGGAGAAGTGAGGAGGAAATGGGAGAGAGGCCTCCTCTTATACCTAACTTTCTTACTCCCTCTAAGTTGGCCGACTTGGACCCTGGGAAAAAGAAAAACAAATAATTAATGCAAAATTATGGCCCACAATTAAATACTTAACCAAAATTAATTTTGCCATGATGAAAATTGCCTTTTAAAATTGCCAATCAGTTCTAAATTGCAAAAAGAAATTAAATAATGCCTTGGGGGTGTTAAATATTTTCATTTAATGAGGATTTAGTAATTAATACGTCATTAAAGTTGGATTTTGGCTAATCGAAAGCCATTTTTCAATATTAAATTACCAATTTCATTAAAGGCTTAAGAGTTTTCAAAGCAATATTAATCCATTTAAAGCCAATTTTTGTAATTCAATTGAAATCGATTTTACCAAGCAAATAATTTTTTTAACACAAATAAATCATTTCTCTAGAGTCTAAAATCGATTTTGCAATTTGATTTCATCTTCACAAAAATTAATTTCCTCACCGAAAAAAATTCAAGATTTTCCAAATAACCCAAATCTAACAAAATTTTTATTTTTTGAAAATTATCCAAATTTACACAATTATATCCAAATTTTCAAAAGAAAACGTATAAGTACAAAATTTACCATTCTATCCTGCCAAGTTGGAATTAACTTTGAAATTTGTTTGGCCTAAGGATGAAATTGGTGGCTTTGGAAAATCAAGTTGACAGCGGGTGAAAATAAGCTAAGTCTCTCCGACTGGCCTGAAGGTGTCCAAGGCTCAAAATTTTCAAAACTCAAAAAAAACTTTTGGACAACTTCAAAAACTATTGCCGAGGCAATCAAAAAAGGGGGGTCCCTAAATTTTTTTGGGGCGATGGTGTCAAAACCTCACAACAGACAGAAGGTTAGATTTTGGGAAGATGTTTGGATCTTGGACCATCCTTTGATTGAGGATTTTGAGGATATGATCCAGATTGATAAATGTAAGCAACTGTATGACAATCTTGTGGGACATTACTGGTTTAACAATAGTTGGGTTAGCCTTATTGATATTAACCAGGATTTTCATAATATCCAGATTATGTTGAATGCCTTTTGTTTGTATTCTCATAAGGAAGATAAAATGATATGGAGTGCTGATCCCAGTGGTTGTTTCAAAGTTTCATCTGTGTTCAAATCTAAGGAGAAAGGTGCTCGACCTCTGTGGACTAGAGCTGAGAGAAAAAGGTCTTATTCCAAAAATTAATATCTTTTACTGGATATTGCTTCAGAATAAAATTCTTACTCAGGACAATCTGCAAAAGAGAGGCATAAATGTGGTTAACCGGTGCAGCCTATGTAAAGAAGGTTATGAAGATAGAGACCACTTGTTCTTAAATTGTACTTATAGTCAAAAAGTTTGGAGTACTATCCTCAACTTTTGGAATATTGCTTGGGTCCATCATAATAACATTGAACACTGTTTTCAGAGCTGGAATTGCTCGTCTAAGGATAGCAATGCTGGTTTCTTGTGGAAAATTACTCTTCCCCATCTCTGGTGGGGAATTTGGAAAGAAAGAAATAACAGAATATTCAGAAACAAAGAAATGCCTGAATGGGTGCTTGGCCAAAACATTGTCAGAGCTATAAAGGAAAACTTCAAGAGACAGTGCATTGAAGATTTCCAAATTGACATTCCAATGCAAACTACAGGTTCTAAAATGAAGAAAGAAATCAAAGACTAAATATTAAATAGAAGGCTCCTCCTATGGGATGGATCAAAGGGAATTTTGATGGAGCTGCCAAAGGAAATCCTGGCAAAGCGGGATGCGGAGGGGTATTGAGGGATCATACTTGTAATGTTATAGATGCTATTGCCATTCCCATTGGTACCTCAACTAGTCATAAAGTTGAGGCTACTGCAACTCTTTATACGATGAGGCTGGCAGTGGAAACTGGTTACCGTTACCTCTAGATGGAAGGAGATTCCCTAAATATGCTTAATTGAAAAAACTCGATTACATGGTCTATTGAAGCTAGTGTGACGGAAATTAAAACCTTAATGGATAAATTTGATAAAGTCATTCTCTCTCATTCCTACCGTGAAGGAAACACTGTGGCTGACTGGATTGCGAACCGGGCTGTCTAACAGGAAAGTAAGCTAAGGTGGCATGATGACCTCAACAAGAGTGTGGATTTGAAAGCACTTATTAATTATGACAGAACTCATGCAATAGAAGGTAAGATTGCTTAAGATCAGCAATTTAATGATAAACGGAGGTGGGAATACGAAGGACAATGTTATATTCCCAAGGAAGTACCTAAAAGTGATTATTACCTATGCTTGGCATGTAAGCGTTTTAATGAGCTCCTTGGTTGCTTTTATGAGTACTTCGACTCTTCTCAATTTTTAATTTCTCCTAGTCTGCTCTACTTTGGCATTTTACAGAGAAACACAATTTTTGAATATGGGCAGGGAACCGAGAAAACAGGAGCCAAAGAACTATAAAGCGTGGAAGGCCAAAGCCCTTGTTTGGCAGATTTTGGAGAAGGGTAATGTTACTACTTACTTGGAGCGCCTTCATGGCTACAAGCCTCATATCATGGAAGCCTTCTTTAAAAATTGGATCGAAGATTGGGTTTCCATGCATGGTGTAACAATTCACTTAATTGAAGATTTCACCACTGAAGTCACAGGGCTTCCTAAGGAGGGAATAAAGTTCAGCAAGGAAACCAATATTTCTAATGCAGCAATCAAGAAATTTCCGAAGACAGAAGAGGAGGAGAAAAAATTGGAGAAAAACGAAGATTTTTATGAGCTGAATCAAATAAAAGTTATTTGGCGAGACGTTCTCTCTTGCATCCATGAGTACTTCATTCTTGATGGTAGGGCACAAAGAGTTCATAAATCTCATTTTGGTTTCCTGAATCATTTTTGGTACAAGGATAGGATCTCTTTTCCGTTTTATTTGAGGTTTTCCTTATTTCAAAGCCTTCAAGCCCATATGAAAAAAGATTCCCATCCTGTCTTACATGAAGGGCTAGTCCTTTTAATTGAAAATTACTGTAAGAGTAAGGCCATTATTTCTTCCCTGACCTTTAAGAAAAAGAGAGGTTCTGTTAGTGAAACCCATTCAAGGAAGAGTAAGGGAGACAAAGGGGTAAGTGTGAAAAAGAAGAGTCTAAAGTAGGACACCTCATAAAAATGCTGAGGAAATTACCGAATCTGAAAATTCAGACAAAAATGATGAAATGAATATGGAGAACGAGGAGAATACGGAGATGGGGGACTTTAGTTCCAATTTGGATGGCTACTCTGGCAACAAAGGTGAGTCTGGAAAGGTTGAGGTTGAGGACAGCAATGACAAAAATATAGGGTCGGAAGATATTGGAGAAGAAGATAAAAACCAGAGTGAGCAACCCAGAAAGATAGGGAGGAAAATTTGGAGGAAGATACGGGGAAGGAGAAGGATGAACCAATTGGCATGGGTGTTTCGCTTTGTTTCCTTCACACTACTAAGCTTAAGGTAGACTCCTCTTTCCAAAGTGATTCTTGGATGTACAACGAGTTAATGATTGAAAAAAAGAATGGGAAAGATGCAGCAAGACCAGGAAACTGACCGGGCTAAGATCATCCAGATGGAAGAGCAGGTTGGTAATATCCCAGAGAAGTTAAAGGAATATGAACATGAGCTCCGTCTTTTGATCAGAGAAAGTGGTAACAAGATGGAACAAGCCACTTCAAGCCTTTGTGTGGTTGCTGCTAGCTTGGGTAAGAAAAATAATGAGGAAATCATGTCTCTTGGTGGGCCAAGCAAAAGAACAAGACAGAGTTCAAGGAAGGAGGCTGAGGCTACTGGGGGAGTTGGTTTTGCTACTGCTGGCATAATTCAAAACACTGTGGAGGCGGGCAAGGAGGTGGGGAAAATGATCAAGGAACTGCAATAGCTAGTGGTGGTGGTTCTGGTTACTGGTCTCTGGTTGGGGTTTCTTAGGTGGTTTTTCTTCCGTTTGTTTAAACTCTAGGTTCCAGGTCTTTTTAAAACCTGGTTTTGTTTTCTGGTCCTTTTTTGTGGTTTCAGGTCCCTGCAAAACTTGGTTTGCTACTTTCATACTGCAAGTTTCAGGTCCTTGTAAAACCTGGTTGTGCTTATTTGAATATCTTTTGATTTTCTATTAAGGTTTTCAGGTTCCTTCAAAACCTGTTTTAACCTGAATCTAAAACAAAGAAGGCAGACTTTAAACATGAACAAGAAGATTATAAATCATAGGAGAATGACATATTGCAAATGGTAAACTTCTGACTTGAACAGTGATAAAGTTTACGTATCAAAGTCTCAAACTGATTACATATTGAATTAAGCTTGATAAACAACAAGCTGATACACACAAAAAACTGATTTATTTTTCAGAAATCTTAATCAAGGTCCTTAGCTATGATTCTCTCCATTGAGTACCTGATACTTGGGTACGTGTCCCTAGTACTTGGGCATGTTGATACGCATACTAGGGGTGTGGGTACGTGTACCCGTGCAACCTAGTTAATTTTTTTATTGCATATGAATGTTTTCAAGTTTGGAGGACTCTTAATTAGATATGATTGCTGGTTATTATACCTTGGCTGTTGTTTCTTACGTATTGTTTTGAGGGTTGAATCAACATTGTCACCCATATAAGCCATTGGTCTTGAAAACTTGACCCTCCATGCACCCTTGAGAAAACAAATCATTTATCAATAGTACAAGAGTAGGAAATAAGTTTTTATGTGGCTCATTACTTATTGTTACACTTATGGAATATCTGAAGAAACAGACACACTTATGTTGGGGGGGGGGGGGGGGGCGGGGGGTAATTGTTAATTGAATGCATCCACACAAATAAGAGACACAAGATTTAATGTGGAAGCTCTTCTGGGAGTAAACCGCAGTGAATAGCTGCTTGGGTCTAGCAGTGAATAGCTGCTTGGGTAATTGTTAATTGAATGCATCCACACAAATAAGAGACACAAGATTTAATGTGGAAGCTCTTCTGGGAGTAAACCGCAGTGAATAGCTGCTTGGGTCTATAGTCCAAATCCAGCCTCGGCAAAATGAAATCATCTTTATAATAATTTGTATGCACCAATCCATAGGAGACACTAATCCACCAAGAGACACCAGTCTCTTTCAATGAGAGCTACCAACCTCCCAACATCAAAAAATGGAATGCTTCAATGTTCAAATAGCATTATAAATCTATGCGAACTTCCCGATGTAAAACATCTCTAAAATCTGCACATAATCTTGTCCAAGTCTTTGCAAAAACTCTTCCATAAATCTTGTGCAAGTTTGCTCCAATTTTTTTGACAAAAATGAGATTAAATACAACTCATAGATTTGCTTAAAAAACATTTTACGAATCTTCTTGAATGTCCTCTTATTTCTGCTCTTCATACACAACATTATTGAATTTGCTTGAAAAGTAACCCTCAAGGGTCTTTAATATAAACCATGGTTACCGGGAGACCCGTCCCCCCCCTAAAAGTTGTGTCTCGGAGACCGAGACGCGCGTCGGAGACTTTTCGCGTCTCCGGAGGCCTCAAAAAAGGTTGGAGACTTCATGACGAAGTCTCCTGAAGTCTCTTCGTCTCCTAATCCAAAAAATGAAGTCTCCCCGAAGTCCCTTGGTAAAATATAAATGTAAAATATAATATTAAATAATTTTATATATTTTAGCCCTCATTTTAATGTTTGTAATACAAAAATTAAGACCACCGACAATTTAAATGATTAAATCATTTAAAATATTTTATTTAATAAATTAATAACTTTAAAAACATTAGAAACACTTTAAAAAAATTATTTTTATTCAACAATTTAAATGATTAAATCATTTAAAATATTTTTGAAGAGTGATGATTTTTTGGAGAGTATGATAGCTGAAGACCTTGAGATGGATGATCACAACCTTGTGGAATAGATGATAGTACCATCGACATACTAATACTAGATATATTTCTATTTTTTGTTTATTGTACAAAGTGTTCATTTTTGTTTGCATATCAGCAATTCAGCATCAAACTTTACTTTTTTGAATTTAAAATTTGAATATGTAATGATAATCTCAGCGATTATCAATCTGATATGATTGTGATCATATGCACTATTCGAAAAACAAATATGTCTATGAGATACAATATTGTGATCATGTGAGTTTTGAAATCTGACTCTATGAGTCTATTTTAATTTTTAATGTGACATTACTATTATTATTTACTTTAGTCTTACAGTATTACTATTTTCAAATTTTGTATTTACTTTTAGTATTAGACTCTTTAAACTATTAAAAAAAAATAAAAATAAAAAAATTTGCCGTCTCCAAGTACCCCTGTCTCCTATTTGAAAAATTGTCGTACCGGTACCAATACCAGTACCGGAGACCTGAAAGTCTCCCCGTCTCCCGGTGACCTTGATATAAACCATCCACTATGCACTTGTTCACCAAAAGATATGCCTCTGGTTGACTAAGAGGCATGAATATATATATTTTTTATGACCTAATCACACATCATCCATTTCAAATGGGACCCCTTGTCTTTACAGTTTTCTTGACCCTTTTTGGTCTTGGCTCAGAAGCTCTAGCTCTAGTCTTCGAAGATCCTTGTTTTCCTAGTTGAGGAATGGTTAGTTTTTGATTGGGTCCTAAGTTGAGCTTTGCCCCCCTTTGCATTTTTACAATTTCAATTTTGAATTCCTGTTGGACCCATGATTGTAAGGTGAAATATGATTTTTGAGTCATTTTAGAAATAAGCCAAGTTCGAAGTCAAGTTTTGTTCCTCAACCCAAAGGATTCTAGTTTTGAAGTACTTCTTCATTTTGGGTTTTGAAGTTAGATTCCTTAGAGATAGCCTATAAGATCTCAAGCCTTTATGGATAGTGATTTGATGGATTGTAAATGTGTCAAAGTATGTTGGATAATGGCCCAGGAATATGCGTAGTCTCTTCAAAAGGCAGGGACACATTCAAAAGTATGAAAGTGCATGCCTATGTCAATGTGTTCAAAGTTCAACATTCTAGCAGTGCATGGTGGGAGAAAGATGAAGATTGGCATTTGTTGGAAAATCATATGCATGGGAAGAAAAATGTCTGTTTTCTAGAGACTTGAGATAGTTAATGCTAAGAAAGTTCCTTAGGGTTGCTTGTTTAACGACATTATAAACATCTTAAGGGTTAGCTATGTGATACCCATGAATTCAAGGAAGAGGAAACAGTGCTAGATTTTGTTAAGCTAGGTTAAATGATAAGTTTGTTCCTCCTGTCAATTTTTGTTAGAATCAAAGCCTAAAAGAAGTCAATTTAAAAGAAGGGGGGAATAAAACAGTTTTTGGTTAGCTTCGATATGTGAACATTTGAGTAAACATCCAAATGTGCCTATGTACTAAGAAATAAAAAACGTGAAAGTCTTCAACATCGATGACGTGGTTAAAGATGTAAATCTAAAACAAGGAGTATAAAGACTTTTTGCAAATTAATGCAAACAACAAAGATTCCTAGAAGCACATTTTAACATTGGAGTGCTCAAAAGTGCTACCCCGGATGTGCTCCCATCACATCCGAGTGCGATTCCAATGAAGTCAAGGAACTTCATCAAAAATTATTGCGCTCGCTCATAAGGAAGGAAGATTTATGATTTGGTCCTTAAAATTATCCTAAAATGCAGAACTGAATTAGCAAGTTCCAAGGCACGAAAGACAACAAAGTATTGGCCCGAAAAGATGAAACCCTTCGTCAACAGAGAAATGATATCACTATGGGGTACCCAAATATTATGCAAATAATTGTTGTGAAATTCAAATCTATTGTAGTTTAGGAATCCCATTCAAAGTTGCATGAAAATCTTGCCGTTTTAAAGATTTGTGTGGAATAATGAAAACTAGAAATCAAAACATCCTAAATTTCATTACCAGAAAGGCTGTTGATACTAGGGGAACATTCAAGATCAAAATATACTTTTGAAGGATGAAATATGTTGCAGTGTATGTATCTGTGCCATAAAGATTGTGCACACAAGCTATAAATGCCTTTGATGTTGCATTTGGTGATGCAAATCATCCACATGAAGGACTACCCACGTGTCCATTCAAACATAAAGCTTGCTAGAGGGAAAAGGAACACAAAACTTGCTTGTATTGCATTTCCAATGCAATTTTGGCATCACATACATCCAAATATAGTTTTGCAAACAAAGGAGAGTGAGGAATAACAATTACCCATTTAAGTTTGTTGCTAGTAGAGGGAGATTATGCACACAATATAACCATGGATAGTATTTTTGTTTATGGAGCAAGAAAAACACTCTAGTCCTATGGCAATAAACAAGGGGAATGCACTGTGGAGAAGCTACCCATGACAATTCCCAATCGTGCCTTGTGGAAATAAATGTCTACTATAGAGGCCTCAAAATGTGATTCTCGCATTTGGTCTAGCAACAATTGCATACATTCACACCCAAGATTAATTAGTATGGATGAAGAGATTTCTACAAAACATGTATCCATCCCTCAATGTAGGATGCGAATTGTGGCACTTCATACGTAGAACAGAGGAAGGAAACTCATGTGAGGCCCTTCAATTGCCCTAACATGATTTATATGGAATTATCCCAATAGTGCACGAGGAAGGTGGTAGAGAATGAGGAAATAAATTTTTACTTTTAATACCAATGGATGACCATTCACAAAAGGATTGCAACATTGTTTAAGGTAATTCAAAGAAAGACAATCCCAGAATCCCATTCATTGCAAAATCAACGGTGGAAGACAATGCATGCTTGGTGAATAATAGAAAGGAATGAAGGAAAGTTTTTGAATGAGACATGTCCACAAATGTTTTATCAACAAGCTTGAATATATTCTGAAATGAAAAAGGAGGCCTTTGAAGGGAAGTGAGGAGCTCTTTGTTTTCATCTTCATGACATGCAACAAGCCCCAAATTGCACATACAGTGCATTCCCGACACAAGATAAGGAATGAAGTTTCAAAGAAAGGAAATTCCGTGACTACTTTCAAAATAGGCACAAGCACATAATTGCTTTAGTTAAGGAATTGTCGAAAACTCCAAACTCCACCACTACTCCTGAAGTGTGCCTACATGTAAATGCCAATGCAATTTCCCTCTTTGGTTGTGGAATGTTCGAAAGTTTAATACTCCACAACCCTACCAAATGTGCACCCAAGTGCAAAATGAGCCCATTTGCAGAATTTGCTCAAATTGAAAAATTTGGAAATTTTCAAAATTGCAAATCTTGGAGAAATGCAAAAATTCTTGGAGAAAATCAAGAAAAATGGGAAATTTTGAAAACACATTATTTTGTGAATTTGAAAAAGCAATAAAGTTCAAAAATGATAAAAACAAAATAAATTGATTTCTTTGGATTTGCAGAAAATTATGGAAAAACTTCTTTATAAAGACAAAACACTCAAATCGGCAAGTTTTAAAAATTGGAAGAAAAACCATGACAAATGGCATTTATTGTGGAAACTTGGAAGCTAAGTAAATGCAGTTGACTAATTTTAGCCCACAGTTTTTAAAGCAACTTTTTCATATTGGAAGTGTATATAAGAGGTCCTCTCTTATTACATTCCTCGCATAGGTTTAAAGAGGAAGTTGAGAAAAAGAGCTTGAAGATTCAAAAGGCTTACGAGAGGACTCTGAAAAGGTTTTTTTTGAAGAACGTGCAATTTTTGAAGAGAGACAAAGAGTTGCATGAAAAGCGTGAAATTGCTTCCAATTGAAAGATTCAAGAGAGATGTGAACTTTAGGAAGAAAGGGAAATTTCAGTAAGTTCAAAAATTTGTGAAAGAGCACAAATTTTTGTAAGAGACAAAATCCAACTCAAGAGGAATTGGAGAAATTTTTGAATTTTCTTCTTTCTGGAGAAATTGTATCAGCTTTTTTCTCTTTCTATTATGCTCTTATATGAATTTTTTTTTCCATTTTGTTGGGAAGAGAGATGGCAAAGTCTAGAGGAACAAATGTAACCATAAACAATTGATAAAGAACAAACAAAGGGGATTCTATCAAGAATTCAAGATTGTTTCAAAATGGTCAGCAATTGGAGATACCAACCTTAGATGCTTGGACATGAACGAGTTACATAGAAGGATGTTCGGTTCCAAAGATCATCTCCCTACGCACTAGGTTGCTTGGATCGCGAACTGTGGAATTGTAGCTGCAGCTGGATTCCCTCCTTTTCAGCATCCTAAGTTGACCGTGAAATATGCAAAACATTATGATTCCAGAGATAAGACAATCAAGGGTCCAGAAGGAAAGGTCATTGCGGATCTCTCTCCGCTAACCATTTTGGGAGCATTTGGAATCCCTTCATCCAAAAAATTAGTATTGAAGACAAAGGAACAAACAAACAAAGTTTATACCTCCAGGATTCAATGTTGTGAGATTGTCATAAACGATAAATGGATAAGGAAGAACAAGTCCACTTCACCAAATTGCCTAAGGAGCTAGCATGGTTGGATTCTCACCAAGAATACAAAGACTTAGGCATGAGGAAAAATCTTTGGTGTTTCACATTCCTATTTGTTCGAGGTGTAGATGTGGCATTTTGTCAAACAACTATTTGAGCACAATCATGAGAGTTGGGCTGGTAAAATTAGTGCAACCTGGACAAGAAGTTGATGAACCTAGAATAATCAAGAAAGATTTACATGATTTCCTATGTCATCTATATGTTGGCACAAAATACAAGATATGAGGGATTAAGGTGCAAAGGGACAGTTCAGAGTGGCAATCTACGCTTGAAAGTGCATGTTACCCTCAATTACATCTAGGTGCCAAGGATGACTATGTTAGAGTCAACGATGCATTTGCAAAGTGCATCATTTGGACATTGAGGAAAAGTCTTCAACTAAAATCATCCATCGGAGCAATGAAGCTAGTAGAGCAGTATGGAGCATGTTTTATTCAATTCCCCACTTTTCCATACATCTAGTTGTAGGGATTCTCTTTACAACCATATAGACTCCCAAGATATCCAACAGATAAAATGGTCCTATTGGAACTCACTTGGTAGTTGACAATATATGATAGAATTTAGAAAGGAAAGAAGTTGGGGTTGGATTTCTTGATTTTCATCCAAAAAGACAAAGTCAAAATGTGCCTGTGTTTGAGAGTGGCCGAGAGATCACTAGATGAGCTGAATTTCTTCCATTTGCCACACTATCAAGAAAGGTTTGATTTTGATCTTGACGACAGAATAAGAACAACGGGTGTAAGATACCAACACAGAGTGTACCTTGAGGATTCTTGGGTTAATGTTGCCAATAAAAATGGGATTAGGAAAAGGATGCATTCCAAACTCCCCCTTGAACATCATTAGACCATGCAAAATCTTTCAAAAGTGATATAATCCAGAAAGGGAGGTCACACATCCCTATGACTAGCAAAAGGAGGAGATTACAGACCTTGATGCATCATCAAAACCAATCTTGGACTTTACAAAGTGGTGGATTGAATGAAAATTTGATAGGATGACCATACCAAAGGATGAGTGGACATACAAGTTGCTAGATCATCAACCACTGCTAGATGAGAGAGCAAAACAACCTTTGGGAGGAAAAATGGAAGAAGGAAAAATCTTATCAGGACGTAGAATGGAGAAAGGAGAAAAGTGTTGCTCAAGAAACACACACAAAGAGGAGGTAGGAGCTGCACATTGAAGAACCACAAAAAAAGGCAAAGGTCTGAAAATGTTCCATCCTCACCTAGTCGGACTTCTAGTGTACAATAGATAGGCACTTTTGCTAGTTACATAGTAGAAACAAGTAGGAGGATGTAAAAGCAAGAAGAGCATTTGACTAGGTCGATGCATGACATGTTGGGTGTCAATGCTTATTAGAGGCCTACTTAAGGAATAAGTAGGGAACAAGATATGCTCACTGAAGAAAGTCTTGGTGCCTTACTGGGAAAAGAGATGATGGTGGAAGACCTTCCCAAAAAGAAAAACAAAAATTCTTGAAGCAATGGCAGAAAGTCCTATAGTCGTGTAAGAAATTGATGTAAGAATAGTGCAAGGACAAAAGCCATTAACAATGCAGAAGGATCAAAGTGTTGGTGTTCCAGAGTGGGTGAGGCAAAGGATTCAGAGAGATCAAGAGAAGGAAGTTGATTCTATAGTTGAACTACAAGAAATTATGGACCAAATCATCTAATCAAAAGAGAAAGGAAAGGCAATGAAGTTTGCAAAAGTTATTAGAGAAGAATTAGGATCCAAAACTTTGCAAATTGCAACGCTTGCAATTGACAAGACCAAGGATATGCGCCAGATGAGTGCAATGTTACATAAATTGATCTAGCTCATGCCTCGCATGTGCAGGTCATGGAAGAGTTTGACAATTTAATACAAGCTATGAAAGAAAAGATTAAGAAGCTTGAAGAGAAATATTAGAGGGTGAAAGGCGAGATTAAAGCCTTGCATGAATTCATAAAAAACCTACCTCGTCTAGCGAGAGAAGAAGGCTCATCCTTTACCCCTCTAGTTATTCCGATTGAATCAGTAGAGGGCATAGACATGATCAAAAGAGTTGCTTAGAGAGCAGAAGTTTGGATTGAAGGCATTCAAAATGAGGCATATAAGCATACTAAGGACTTCGTACAAGTTCTTGGTAGGGAATTAAATATACTTTCCCTGTTTCATTACATGGAGGAGTCATGGAAGGATGTGCACATTTATCAGGTTGAGAGGATCTCCAACTTATAGAGTTTGATGGAGTCACCTAGGCAAATGTTGGTCAGTGGTAGTGTCATTCAGGAAGGAGAAGCATATGATCTTGCTTAATAGTCTGGTGCAATGCTCATGGTGAAGGAAATGTTTGAACATTTCATTGGAGAGTCTATATGTTTGAAAGGGATAACCGAGAATATCTGATAGGAAGTCTTCAACATCGTTGCATCATTGCAATCACAAAGGTTGGCTGAAGATGAAATAACAATGAGAAACTTGGAAAGCTGATTGAATGATTCCTTCTGATTGAACTTCTTCACGATGGGTGACTTTGAGAACTTCTCCACATTGTCAAATGGCATGCATACAACCCAAGACTTGTTGCTAGAATGGGAGGATAGCTTGAGGAAATTTGAGTGAGCAATGATAGCCTTGGAAATCAAATAGGAATCAACACCAAGTATCAGTATTGATGAATTGAAGACTATATTGGGTAGATTCCAAGAATTCAAACGCCAAGGTCAAAGATAGGTAATGAATGCATTTATTGCATAGTGGTCATTTATTTCACCCCACTCTCTTCCTGGGGGAACATGCTTAGTCGACATTTATTACGAAGGTAGTGGATTTTTCTTGGTTGGTCAAAGTTGACCCGTGCATTAATGTATATTTTCTTTTCCTTGCCCTAACGCTAATTAGGGCTGACATGTCAAAATTTGAGCCATCAATTATTGTATCAATCTGAGTCACCCATTGCAATTGGGGACCTACATAAAGGCCTCACTTCTCATTCATAAAGTATTGGAACTTTGAGATTGTTGCTAAGAGCTATTGAGACAATAGAATTTTTATTGAAGTTTAGTGATTATTTGATTTGCCTTGGTGCTTGCTTGGTTTCATAATTCCCTCATTAGATTAGATTGTTTAGATAAAGTGTTTTGGTTGCAACTGAAAAATACGGTGTATTGATGAATTCATTTGGTTCGCACTTTTGACAGATTGCTGATTGTAAGTTGTTGTGCAAAGTTAGCCTGGACCTCACATCTGTGTATGCTTAACTTTTGTCATTCACGGGCATTGATCATTCTAATTGTGTTTGTAGTGGTAAGAAAATCATTTATGCAAACCCTTGAAGATTGCACCAGTTCACGTATCGTTGTAGTATAACTTGGCGAAGCAGAACTCAGTTATTGAAGAATTTGTCTACCAAAGTAGCATCTATTGCTGTCATTACCCTTAGGAGTAGATTAGAATCTCTGAACCCTTTCCCTTTTATTTCCGCATATTTCGTGAAAACCCCCAAAAAGTACTTCATTGCATTATCTTTCTATAGCTCCCACATCTAGTATGATTTGAAATCAATATGATGAACATATGTAAGGCCCCTCGTGATATTCAGAAAATCACATCAACCAGTGAGCTTATCCACATACAAGATCAAACACAAAATGAACCTTGGAGTCTATTGTGTGATCTTTCGCAATTTTAGCACGCAAACAATTTTGATCAAGAGAGGATAGGATAATTTGGTATTTAGGTATATGGGATGAGCCAGAAATCCGATCCATGAATGCCCTTAGCTCCACCCACCCCAACTATATCTTCCCACCCTCCCCACTCGCCTGGTAGGGGCTCGACAAAGCAGCTTGAACTGTCCACTATAAATCATATCAATAGCATAAGTTATTTTTGTCAATCCTTATAAAGCAAGTGCTGCTCATCTATTCTTTGGCTTATGCAGGTCCCATTTTCTTGTTTTGTAGATAAATAAATTTTTTGGTATTTGTTTTGCTGGTTGTAATTTTTTCAAGGCCAAATACTGGTCTTCATTTTGTGTTAACTTGTTCAATGTCTTTTTGTTTATTTCTCAAATTTCGTGGGCATTTTTTTCGTTGTTGCTTAGAGCAGCTAATTCTAGTCATATGCTTATATAGAAGAAAAGGCTTGATGCTGATGGGCATTGTCATAAACTAACAGGATCTTATATGATATCAGGCCTGGGAAATTAAGTGAAGAATAAATATAAAGTTTGTTGTTAAATTCTTATAGTCTATGAGAAGTAATTATTTACCTTAAAGAAATGCAATGCAATGAGATGGAACAAAAATTTGCAGGGGATCTTAGTACTACTAACTCATTATAATTATATCCACAGTTACAAAGAGCAGTTAATTCTGGTTCGGTAGACATGCTAGGCTTGGTTTATAGAAAGCAAGTCTCGGTGCTGGTAGGCATCATCTTAAACCATTAGGATCTTATACGGTGTCAGGCCTGAGAAAGTCAATAAAAAATAAATATGAAATTGTTGCTACATTCTTCTTGTCTATGAGAAGTACTTATTTTCCTTGAACAAATGCCTATGCAGTGAAAGGGAAATGAAAACGACTGGTAGTTTTAACTTGTTATAATTGAATTCGTGTGTACATTTTCAAGCTAACAGACAGCTAGAGCCTGGATCTACCAAGGATAAAGCTACATGATTTTATCGCTAGGCAAGAGTTGCAAGTCTGCGAAAACTCACAGATAAATTTATTAGTTAACTCAAGATGAGCTCTACCATGTATGAAGCCTTGCATTTGTAACCTGTAGCTCCCAATTTGTAAATTTTGGAAAACTCTTTCACGAGGGTAAGGTAACCCCTAGCTAATCTCCAGGTTGTGCTAGCAGCCTCTTCCATTTTGGCTTGGTAGATAAAAGCAAATTCCTTACAGAGTGCCTCACTTAAAGTGAAATCTGAAGTCAACATGCCTAATGGTGTAATTGTCTATTTGACAAAATCAATTATTATATCACTCTCTTTCTATTATGCTTACTATGGTTTCTAACAATTTGTATAGCATAAGGAGAATACATGATCACTTTGACTTATATTGAAAAAGTTAATTTATGCTTACTCTGGTTTCTAATTATGTTTCATCATTTGTATAGCATAAGGAGAATACATGATCACTTTGACTTATATTGAAAAAGTTAAATTTTCTTACCCTGAACTCACAAATTTTGCTTTCAAGATATTGGATGCTCTGCTGAATTCACTTTATATTATGCTAATAGTGACAATTAGTTTTCACCACTTGGGATGACATTATAGTAGATGTCATGTTCATTCATAAGCTATAGATATTTACTCAAATCAGTGCAATATATCGTGCTAGTTTTAATGGATTGCTCATTTCTTTCCAGAGCATGAATTTTCTAGCTCTAACTTTGATTTGCTGGGAGGAACAAGATTCTTTTGCATGAGACATGGTAAACGTATAGCAAAGCTCAACAGACCTGCTGACCAGAGACGTGCATTGCTGCGGGGCCTTACCACAGAGATTCTTAGACATGGACGGATTAAGACTACAAGAGCCAAAGCCCGTGCCATGAGGAAATATGTAGACAAAATGATTACATTAGCCAAGGAAGGAACATTACATAAACGAAGGCAAGCATTAGGCTTTATTTATGATAAACAATTGGTGCATGCTTTGTTTGCAGAGGTTCAGGAGAGATATGGTGAAAGGAATGGTGGATATACAAGAATTATACGGACTAAAAATAGGCGAGGTGATAATGCACCAATGGCATTCATCGAGCTTGTCTAGTTTCTAGGGCTGATGCGCATATTGTAAACAATATTGGTTTGAGACAAATTGACTGTTTTGTATATTCTTAGTGAATTGGAACTCAGTTTTGTTGCCATTTATTTGGCATAAGCTACTTCTAATGGAGTAAACATCTGCTTTATTTCATATGGTGTTGAAACTCAGGCCATGGATTTGCAGAAAGAATTGTTTTGTATTATAATCCTTGAGCAGCAATTAATTAAGATAGGGCTAAAAGAGAATGTCTGTCTGTATTCCAGTACTTTGATCAACCATCAATTTGGACAGGGCTATAAGGCAGACTTGCAGAACATTGTTTCTATTTTCTTTCCCAAATTCCTAATTTTCATTCTATGCCTGTTTTATAGTGTTAGTATCTACTTACCATGATGACAACCAAAAACTCCAGGCAGCATTCCATACATTTTTTTGGCTCTAACTCATAGTTCTCTAATTATTTTTGTTAAAAGAGAAGCAGCCAGTCTGTCCAGCAAGAGAAGAAAGTTACTGATTTACTTCATTTCTTTGCATTATTTATAAAGACTGTAACTTCCAGATATATACGAGACTGTTATTTTTTAAGCTTTAATTTTGCCGCTTTATGTCCAATCATTGATACATTAATTAAGCCAAAATTGAATTATGTTTAAGAATTTTTTCCGTTAGTGAATGATGCAGGCAAAGGATGAATAACTAGGGCCAAAGGCACACCTAGCTATCCAAACCACCTTGCAAGAGCTAACACAATGGAAGCAAACACGAGGAACAGCGCCAAGGAAAGAGAGAACAAGGATATATTTATTGATTCATCAAATATTCAGCATACATGCCCAGCTGTAAGGCCTTCTGGGTTACGGCCAATTACAAATGTACAACTTCCAGACCTCCAAATCAGCTTTTTAAATCCACATATCTCTTTTCTTTTGAACTCTCCCCTAAAATCTGCCCTAACCCTAAACCTAAACACCCTACTTATACTTGCCAAAATGGCTTATGGATAATTCTAGAACATAGAAAAACCACAAGTCGGCCCTCATCAAATATAATTAACTATACCAAAATTAAATGTGAGCAAAGTTGGCCAAATTGGAACTAGGCAGAATGAACTAATGTGCAGGATTACAAAGAAACCCAGGATGCTCCTGCATCAGTGAATAAGGAAGGCCTTGGCGAATGCCACATTCACCTTGTTGTCTTCCTTAATTAGTAAGCTATCTGCAACATTTTTTCGCTTTTAGTGATGATACTACAACCACTTGCAGGATACACCCACACCCACACCCACACCTGAAATCTTCATCCATACACAAGGGGCTAGTCAGGAAATTTCTGCTCACATCTTGAATTCGTTGTTTTATTTTGTAGTGTACTGTACCAGCCAATACATAAAAAAATGTTTTCTGCAGGTTGTTTCATGTCTGTTGTAAGAACTGAGGAATGCAATGGAGGTTTCGGCGCAGATTGTCTTCATCATATGGAGTAATGTTTTGAGAGGGTTCATTAATTACACATTGATTGTTAAAACATCATAAAACATCAAACACCTATAGCTATATAATGACTACTCAGAAACATCCTATGTAGTATAGTGCATATCTATTGGGTATAACCAAACAATTAACAATGACAAATAAGACAAATCGGGTTAATGTTTTTTAATATAAGAAAGCAAACATCGACAAGAAAACATGTTATTAGCGGTAAATAACTATAATATCACATCTAATTAAATAAATAGATAGGAAAGTGGTTGGTAAGACATACAAATTGCACATTGCACATTGTGTAAAGACGAAATGTTCCAAAAACTGTATTAAGAACGAAAAAAATTGTTGCAATCATTATATGACCATTATTTGTGAGATGCCCATTCAAAGGTATTAGAATTTTGTATTCGAAACAGTACAGTCCTTTTGGCACAGGTTCTCTATGAGATCTTGTATCGAACAACTGCCCATAAAGCTTGTGCGTACTGTTTTAATATTGCCCTCAAGTTGATACAGAAAATTATTTTAAAAATGTTCAGTATTCGGCATTAAAGGTGAAGGGACTGAAGTGAGCAAAGCTGACATTTTGCCCATGCTGCATGATCAGCACATTAACATTTATTTACATTTACCGTTTATATTAATATATGGTCGACTCCATGAGATATTGCAGATGCATAACAATTATGGCGTGAATTCTATTTTGAGCGGCAAGGAGAGAGGGAATCTAAGCTTGCAAATCAGAAATAAGAACGGCTTTCATGGATTTCCAAATGCTTGTCCAAATATACCATCCAATTCTTTTAGATGCTATTTTCTCATTCATACAACGAGAAAGTATTTGTTCAATGCCGTGGCTAAGAGAGAGTTTGGATTTGCAATTTATGTTTTCTTCATGTCTTTTTAAATTTGATTATAAAACTTATTTTTTTGAAGCTGAATTTCTTTGGCTTTAATATTGTTCTTGCACACAAGATCTGACACCTATCCTTTGAACATCTATTTAATGAGCTATCAGTTTGGCATCCACAAAGCACACCATTTTGGAACCCTAAGGTGACAGATTACTAGGTTAAGCGAGCTCTGTTATTGACTCGTTGCTAAATTATTGGCTTCCTTAGTTTTGAACTTGGCATAATATCTTCCTTTATTTTAATCATTTCACGAAGAAACCTTTTTAAGTTTTTAATCTTTTATAGTCGATATTACGCTCTGCGTGCTTTAGACCTCTTCTCTTTTTGTGCTTAAAGATTCTTCCTTTGATTTTAGAAAATGAAGTGTCCCGCTTTTAATTATTTGATTCATCTTTTTTTCAAGGGCTAACTCATGGCAATCAAAGAAAACATTTTTATAGCAACATCAACTCACACAGAGTATGGAACCCAAAAATTTTAAGATCCCACTGGATGTGTTTTAGCCTTATAGAGTGGTTATTTGGTGCAACCAGTGAGCTCAAATGGTTTAGAGGACTTAGAAGACATGTTCTAAAGTTATCTCTGCTTTATAGCACATTCTTCAAGTTTATGAAAACAGCATCTCTTCATTGTAATTTATCTTAATCATCATTCATCGTAGTTTTTGATTACAATGTCTTTTAATTGTTTCATCTCGGGGATAATATTAAGCTATATTTTAACTAATTTTACCAAAGTTGTTATTTTGATTAAAATACCTTATTAGACAATTTAGTACAAGTCCAGGGTCTTATGGAAGGGGGCTTCTTAAAAAATAGAGTTGGAGCTGCTTGCTATTTTTTAAGAATATTTTATGTTTGACATTCTTATAGAGTATGCGACTTTCTTGAGCTTAAAAATGTAAGTAATGAAATTTAGGACGTTGGTGGTCTCTTGAAACTAATAGGTTTTGTCTTTCTATTTTGGCATAAAAATTACTTTAATTTTACCAAAGTTGCTATTTTGATTAAAATACCTTATTAGACAATTTAGTACAAATCCAGGGTCTTATGGAAGGGGGCTTCTTAAAAAATAGAGTTGGAGCTGCTTGCTATTTTTTAAGAATATTTTATGTTTGACATTCTTATAGAGTATGCGACTTTCTCGAGCTTAAAAATGTAAGTAATGAAATTTAGGAAGTTGGTGGTCTCTTGAAACTAATAAGTTTTGTCTTTCTATTTTGGCATAAAAATAACTATAAGTAATTTTCTTTTAATAACCAAAAGTTGAAATTGACAAATGGGAAACAACATTCCTAAGCTGGAGGGGCAATTTCTAGCCCCACCCACTTTTCATCCTAAAACTAGGGGCTCCTATTTTTGTGAAGATTCCAAATAATTCTACCTAGTATAAATAGATCCTCAGATCTATTCCTAAAGAAAAAAGAATTCGTAGATGGTACCTTCTTTGGCAAGTCTTTTGTAGTTGAGGCTAGGCATTGGAAGCTCCTATTGAATTCTTATGTTGGGGCCTTGGGACAAAGTATTATTTTCTAGAACAATAGGATTTTCTTCTTCAACATTGGCATGGATATACAAACAACAGTGATCAAAATCTCAAGTTGTTAGTTAGCTAACCTCCCCTCCATATACCAGGGGCTACCCCTAATAGTTAAAGAGGTTAAAGCTGACTTCTAGTCTACTAGCCTAGAACACTCAAAAAAAGCTTGGAAGGGAAAACTCCTAAACCATGTGGGGAAAATTCAATCGCTGAAATCCTCACTTTAGGGCATACTAGTGTATTTCCTCTCCCTCTTCAAAATTTCAAGAGTTATGGTAGAAAAACTTGAAAAGATTCAATGCAACTTCCTCTAGGTAGGGATAGAGGGGAAAAAGATGTTCTTAGTCAACTGGGACACTGTTTTTCCCCCAAAAAGGTTTGACAGTCTTGGACTAAGGAAAATCAATAATCTAAACAAGGCAATGATTTGCAAAGTGGCTTGGAAACTGAGTTTTGGGGACTTATTTTGTGAACAATTTATTGCAGAAAACTTACCCCAAGGGTTGAAAATCTAGAACAATCTCAACAAATGCAAAACTTTGTTTCAAAAAGATATCAAATGGTAGCTTGGTAATGGGGAAAATATTAGGTTTTGGCTGGACAAGTGGACTGATGGCATGCACTTGGAACAAATTTCTCAATTTTCACAACCTACTTCCTCCTAAGAGAGTGGCGAGGTTCCTAAGCTAGGGGAAATGGTCTAATTTGGTCCAACTAGCAGGTGATAATCAAGGTATTAGGAAGGTTTCTCAAGTTCTTTTGGATGTTCTTCAACACATTAGAATCCCTCAATTTGGAGAGGTTGAAAAGATTATATGGTGCCCCACTACTTCTAGCCTATTCGCCACTAGGTCGGTCTTATGACCTAATTGTAACTTCCACCAAAAAAGTGATGATTGGGTCAAAATTTGGGACCCACATCTAATTCCCAAAATAAATTCTTCTGGTGGACCCTTCTTCATGGGAAAATTCTCACCTAGGATAGACTGATTGAACATGGTTTTAATTTGGCCAATAGATGTATTTTGTATAAAAAGGCGACTGAGGACATCAAGCATCTATGTATCCACTGTGAATTAGTTTCTTTCATATGGCAACAGATCCTCAAAAAACTAGAATTGACATGAACCATAAATGAAGAAGTAAAGCAATTTGTCAGTTGGTAATGCACCTCTACACACCCTCTCATCTGAGTTCTATGGAAATTGATACCTCCTCACATCTGCTGGTGCATCTAGAAAGAGATGAACAATAAGATGTTCAAAAGCAAAGAAAGAACTCTCCAAACCACCCTCCACCTAGGGCTTTGCATGTTGTCGGAGAACATTTCAACTTGTAATTGGAAATATCTAGATTTACCCCCTCGCTTCTGGATCAAGGGATTGCTATAGACTAGAACTTCCTATAGGGGTTTGACATTTTTGACAACTCTAAAAGAGTGGCAAGAGCCACTTTCAGATGGTCTCCACCACCCTTCAGGTGGTGTAAACTCAACTTTGATGGCGCGATAAAAAATCATATGTAGGCAGGGGGAATTCTAGGGGACCATAAACGACAACTCATGACAACTTATGTTGGACCATTAAGGGATCATACGATCAACTAGGTTGAAGGTATGGCCCTGCTATGAGGGTTGAACTTTGCCAACTCTATAAGCATCACCCGGATTGAGGTGGAAGGAGACACACAAATTATTGTTGAGGTTGTCAAAGGTGGAGGTTGGGCTACAAAGTTAATACAATCCTCAATGACTTTGTCGCCCTTCTGCATAGCTTCCAAGGCTACACAATAGGACCCATATACTAGGAGGGTAATGTTGTTGCTGACTCAATGGCTATAATTGGGTTACCACTAGAAGGATTAAGATGTTGGAGGGAAGATAATCATATGTCGAAGGATGCCCGGATCCTTCTAAGGAAGGAATAACACAATGCCAAAAATGTTAACCATGCAGGACAACAATAATATGATTTAGAGGAGCTCGAGTAATGGTAATGATAACTATGGTGATATTTCCCAAATCATTTTAATGATGACTACCCATTATGGCGACACCTAGGATTATTTAATGATGACCTAGAGCAGTGATGGCAATGATCCTTTATTGAATTATATTGATATTTGTTAATCAGGATAAGGCATTTGTAGTGTGTGCATTACAAAAGTATTTATTACGTCATCAGTCCCAAGATTTTGTTTAATAAGAAAATAGTGGCTCATAGCAAAAATGACCCTAAATTTGAAATTTCACACATGTACCATCTTTCGGGACACATTGTGGGGAGGTACTTGTCCAACAATCATTATTACAACAAAAGCGGTGACTAAGACAACAATCAAAAGGCAATTTTAGGTTTTATTAATTTTGAACCTGCTATTTTCATCTTTAGACACATTACGCTATTTTTTCATTTTGCTATCATGGGTGGAGGCAAGCTGTGTATTGAGCTTAACAAAATTGATGACACCTTCAAGAATATTTTGAAGGTTGTGAGGAAGGAGGAACCGAACCCTTCATGGAGTGTATGACTGGTGAACATGACAAAATTGTTTCCAAACAATTTCTTTATTCATGGTCTGAGAGAAGGGTTATAGTGCAGGACATTAGCTTTGAGATAAATGAGGAGGTCATTGGTAAGGCTACTGGGCTCTCCATGGAAGGACAAGAATGGAAAACTGAGCAAAACGTTAGATTATGATGCCCTCAACCAATTCTTCATGCCCCTTGATGAATAACCTATGAAGGGACAATGAGAGTTTAGCAAAGAGGACCTTCCATGCACCTATCCGCAAGTTTACCACATTATCACGAAATATTTCACCTTGGAAGGTAAGTTTACTATCTTCTACTTCTATCATCTCCCTTTTCTCAATCATTTTCACAATAAACAAATCATTTCCATTCCGTTCTTTTTGCTTCATTGAATTGAGAGTAATATAGAGGCTATTTGTAAGGACAAGGAAAATGTTATATTTCATCAAGGCCTTATGTTTAGGTTGTACAATTTCCACTGTGTCCTGTGTCCCTCAATCAATGTCCCTATCATTACAATGAATTAGGCTATCCCTCCTAGCACTACCCATGATGCTGGTCCCTCTCATATTGGTATCAATAGGAAAAGGGCTAAAATCGAGTCTTCCTCCCCTTGGTTTTAGTTAAAAAAACTAGCATTGAGCGTACTAGGTCACTCAAAAAAAGTTAAAAAAAGGTTTTTACGGTTAACTCTAGAGACCCTTGGTGTCTACAGGTCTAATAGAATTGCCAAAGAAAAATGCAAGCAAACCATGAAAAAAACTAAGCCCACGAAGTCTAATAATTCCATTGTTAAAGCCACTTATGAGTCTTCTACCCACTCTTCAAGCAAGACCGTTGACTCTCCTTCCCCTGCTGGGAAAAAATCCACCCCCCTCCTTCCATCATGCTAGCCCTCTACAAAACCTGACCCTAAACCTCTCCCCTACCCCTAACCCCTCCCCCTCGGCAGGTTTCTATTCAGGAAGATACAAAGAACACTATCACCCCTAAGGTTGGTGGGATGATGGGGAACATAAAGAACCAACTGGTGATGATCAAAGGTATTGTCAAGGAGTTGAAGAAGGAGGTTGACGATTTCAACAACGCATTGAATACTCCTACAAATTTTCTCTCAAGGTCATGCATGCATGCTCTGTCACTCTCTACATGATGCAGGAGAGGATAATTGGTACTAATGCCAAGAGTGATGAAGACTACAAGGAATTGTTTGAGTTCGTTAAGGAGGAGCGGACCATTATGCTCTTGTCCAAGCGGCTGTGTGGAAGTGTGAAAAAGTAGTTTTTATGGTTTGTGGTAATTTTTTCTTATCAGTTCATGGAAGCCTAGATGACTTTATAAACTTTTTAATTAAGACTGTTAGTACCCGCCTTGCATGGTGAAGCATTTATATTTAATTTCATTTTAAAGACTTTAATGTTGATACCTTTAATTCTTCGCACTGTGGTTCGTATTATGTTTTTGATAGCAGTAAGAGTAGGGTTGCTTTCTTTTGCTGTGAATGTGCTAGCTACAGCTAATGTGCTATTAATGCGCTAGTTCTGTTGTTCCAAGAGCCAACACCCTCTTGTTTCTTTTATAATAAAAAATAACTACCAACCGTAGAGAGGGGTCATTTGAAGGGAAAGAGAATGTTGAGGGTAACAATGAAGGTGTAGGAGTTAAGCGTCTCTTCTCTTTTATGGGATTTATTTTATCAAGTGCAAGAAATTTGAAGTTTAGGTTGCTTAAAGATGCATGCAAGTGATTCATCAGTTTTTGATTGCGTACAAACAAGTTTTGAAGGGGCTCTAAAAACCTATTGCAAGAGAGAGTTAAAGATGGCAACCATTAAAGCTCAGTAAGAAGAACAAACCTAGACTCGAAACAGGCTAGGCCAAAGATAAAAGCTAGCTAGGTAGAAAGACAACAATAATAGAAAGGGCCACACCCACCAAATAACTACAAACCCAAACACAACAAAACACAAGAAAAGACAAACTAAAGCACAACTACCCAAGGCACTTCAACAACTCAAAAAATTATGCTCCAACTTATCCATCTCTATTGTCACTTTCTTTATCTCTTTAACCTTAGTGGTAGCGGTAGAGTCCTTCCTCTTAGTGCTAGCTTTAGTTCTTCTGCTAGGGCCAACTTGATTGTCCACATGAGAATCATTGTCATCAATGACCTTAATGATTACTCTTTCCATAATGAGGTTCTCTAGTTTCCCTAGAAGGATCTTAATATGCTCATTCGAGGCCTTTAGAATCTTATAGCTTTGGTCAACAATGCCCTTTAAATAAAAACCAAGGCTTGAAATCTTATCTTCGAACGCTAAGAATCCAGGTGATTCTTTAATTTGGTGTAGGCATTTTGGAAGATATGAGAACAAAACAAGGTTGTCAACAAGTAAGACTAAGGCTTCTTCGGAAATGAGGAACTATTGAAAAAATTCACATCCAAACACAAATTCAAAATTGCTACAATTTTGTTACACCCTCCATGCTCATTTTCTATCATAGTGGAGATTAACTTGTTAAATCATTAGTGCCCTTGAGTTGGGGAAGATTATAGTGTTTTGCAACATGGTTAATCACTAAGCATTGTAGTAAGCACTAACTATTGAATTTGATCAAAACAAATTCACATAACCCATATAATACTTGCATGCAAAAACCTGTCATAGAGAAGTAGAGAAAAGACAAATAGATGAGTTTTTCTTTGACAATATCCAAGATTGTATTATCAACCAAATAGAATGAATGAAAAGTACAATAGATCAATCCTTATAGAAGGAGATAGAAAAACCTAGTAGGAAAACCTAAAGGTAAAAAGATATTTAATAATTAATTTAATTACTAAATGACTAATGCAAGTGCATGAAAGTGAAATCTTAAGAAGGGAGTAAAGTTAATTTAATTAATATAATTAAAATAATACTTTACTCTAACACCCCCCTTAAGATGAGAAACAATGCAACTATAAATAATGTAAGAAGAAAGCAAAGGAACTCCAATGTTGAATGCAAACTTGGGTCCCGAAAACATGGCCTGATGAGGTACCCAATCATAACCAAATCTCTATGAAATGGAGAAATAGGGAAAACCATTTGGGAAAAAGCCTACTCCAGAAAGAGATAGAAAGATGTTGAAAGTTGAAAAAAAAGGAAAGCAGACCTCATAGAGACCCCTAAGGACAACTTTCTTCACCCTAAGCATAGAACACACCTGAAGATACCATGCGGATGCAAAGGGTTTAGTAAAGATGTCAACAACCTACTTTGAAGTGGAAATGTACTCCAAGCTGAGAGAACCATCTTGAATCAACTGCATTATGAAATGTGTATGGATCTCAATGTGTTTAGTTTGCTGATGCTCAATTGGGTTGTGAGAAATATGGATGGCACTTTGATTGTCACACCAAAGAATAGTGAGACTATTAGGAGGAAAACCAAACTCTTTCATCAACTGCTGAAGCCATAAGACCTCCTAACTAGCTAGCATAGCTACTTGTTACCCTTCCTTTGTAGATGATAATGCAAGAGCTGCTTTCTTCTTGCAAGACCATATGATGGGACAAGAATCGAGAAAAAAAACAAATCCATAAAATAGACTTCCTATCATCAATATCACCAACCCAATCCAAGTCTGTGAAACCAACAATGTGAGGATCTCTTGATGTGTAGTAGATGACATAAGAAGTAGTGCCCGAAATGTACCTCAAGATATGTTTGGAAACTTTCCAATGACTCTCACGAGGATCATGTGTTAATTGAGAGACAAGTCCAACCACAAAGGAAATATTAGGATGTGTGCGAGTTAGGCACAAAAAAACCCACAATACTCGACTGAAAAGACGTGGGAGAAGGATTACAATCAAGCATGCTGAACCTAAGAAGCATATCAAGAGCATACTTATTATAGAGTATGGAAATCTCATCCGAAGACTGAATAATGTGTAAGCCCAAAAAATAGTGCAGAAGTCCAAGATCAATCATCTCAAACTGCTCTCATAAAGCTCGTTAACACCCTGAATCACGAAGGAATAATTGCCTGTAATAATGAGATCATCAACATATAGCACAACAATATCAAATGATCGGCCCCATGATGCTGAATGCACATTGTAGGATTAGAATGACAATGTGTGAAGTGTGATGTAAGTAAAAAAGAGTCTATCTTCTCATACCAAGCCCAAGGAGCTTGGTTGAGACCATATAATGAACTCCTAAGTCTGCACACCATAGAAGAGTCCTACACAATACCTCAAGGCTACTCCATATAGAACTCCTCATGTAGATCCCCATGCAAGAAGGCACTCTTCACATCTATATGATATATTGTCCATCCTTGAGAGGTTGTAAGTGAGAGTACAAGGTGAATAGAATTCATTTTGGCGATAGGAGAAAAGGTCTCAGAGTAATTAATACCCTCCACCTATGAGAAACCCTTCACAACAAGACATTCCTTATACCTATCAATAGAACCATCTGCAATATACTTGGTACATTATACCCCATTTGCACCGAACCATCTTTCTTCCTTTTGAAAGATGACAAAGATCCCAAGTGTGATTCTTCACCAAAGAAGAGTATTCCTCATCCATAGCCCTATCCCACGTAGGGTGTCCTGTCATCTGTGAAAATATCTAAAGATCATCTGAAATGACATGATTCAAAATGCCAGTACTAGATGTTTGAGTATAAGTGTGATGAGTATCTTAAGGATCACCTACCAAAGGGCCAATTATACTAAGAGTATCATGAGCCCACTTGGGCACACACTGAATATCTAGTGGAGGTGAGGAAGGTGGATCATCATATGAATCATCCACAAAGAAGATAGAATCCTGAGGAGAATATGAAGTACTAGGAAGTGAGGGAGAAGTTGGTGATGGAGGATTCATCTAAGGATAGCACTCATCAAACTTGACATCTCATTGAAACAAGACCTCTCTAGAATCAAGATCAAACATGTATGGCTTTATATCCTCAAAGTAGCCAACAAATATCATTGGTTCGATCTTCTTCTCCATGGATTTTCTCTGAGCATTTGGAACAAATTCCCAAGCCTCACTACCAAAAACTCTAAATGTAGAAACATTGGGCTTGACATGGGACCAAGCATCCTGAGGAGTCATATGTTTTAATGACTTATGAGGCATCCAATTTTGAATGTAGTTAGCACAATTCACTACCTTTGCGCAGAAAGAAGGTTGTATATCTTGAGACTAAATCATACAATTGACCATCACCCACAATGTTCTATTCTTTCTCTTAGCAACTACATTCTGCTGAAGAGTATGGGGAACTGTCAGTTGATGTAATATACCATGCTTAGTGAAAAAAACATAGAAAGACTGATTCACATATTCCCCCCATTGTTAGTGCATATCCACTTGACAAAAAGAGAAGATTGCTTCTCCAAAAATGTTTTAAATGTTCAAAATTAATCAAAGACATCAACCTTGTACTTCAAAACATACACCCATTTGCATCTAGAGAAGTCATCTATGAAGGTGAGCACATAAAAGGCACCAGAAAAGTAGTGGGAAATGACATAAAATTATTGTGTATCAAATCCAATGGTGCCTTAGCATATAGGTTCTACCTGTCAAAAAATGATCTTGATGATGTTTTCTACGAGCACAACCTTGACAAATACCATTAGTACAAGAGATCTAAGGCATCTTGATCAGTAGCTCTTGTGTGCTCATCTAATGTAGATATTTGTAATTGAAATGACCAAAATGCTTATGCCAAAGATTTCTCACCATGTCTGCATGAGAAACAAGAGAAATACACATAGAATTAGAGACCTCGAAGCCATCAAACCTATATAAGTGAGACTCTAAATCAATACTCTTGATAGCCACATCCAAATCAAGATAATGGATATCTCATACAACCACATCATGTGAAGATAACTTGACTATTTTACTAGAGATAGAATGACAAATCTGGTAAATAGAGAGGAGGTTTGTAGAAATGGTAGGAACCAAAAGAACATCCTATGGAGAACCACCATCCAATGAAAAAATACTTGAACCTGAAACTGTAAGATGTGGTGAGTCACAAATTGCAATATGTGTAGTAGTATTGTGAGCAAGTGAGGTGACCAAATTAGGAGAGTGTTTCATATGGGGCAAAGCACCAGAATTGAGGATCCATGTAGGAGAAGAAGGAAAAGCTTGTGTAGAAAGAGCATGTCCTTTTCCTGGAGGAGAAGGAGGTGGCTTCAAAGAAGCAATATTGTATTGTTGCATGGTTTCCTCAAGAGCCTCGAGTCTTTTCCAACACTTGGAACTTGGATGCCCTTCCTTGCCACATAAACTGCAAGGATCACCTCTATACTTCTTAGTCTTGGAGGAAGACTCACCAGACTTAGAATATTCTCCATTGGGAGGGGGTTTCTTGTTATCTGATTTTTGAGGTGGCTTGTAGCAATGGCCACTTCCCACTGAATCTGATTTGGGCTTCTCTTTCTGCTTGTACTCCCCCTTAGATATCTGTGAAACCAATGTATGGTTCTTTGATCCAGTGAGAGAAACCAACTGTGTAATCTTGGTCTTCTCTCTAGTCAACCAATCATAGAACACCTCAAAGGTGGGCATCTGGAATCTAGGACCCAAGGCATCCATGGTGGAGTGAAAAGTAGAGGAGAAATTCATAAAGTTCCCTCAAAGCTTAGACAAAATCAGGTAAATGTGCTCATTATTAGTCTTGTTCCACCGAGGACCCTGAAGAAAAGATCTTTGTTGTTTGAACTTCATCGAAAAGTCCTCAATAGTGGGGAATGAATTTGGTACTATTGAGCTGTTGTTTTGCACGATGTTGAACGACAGGGATCCTTTCAAATCCCTCTCTTGAAAAGTTGATCAAGGACCAACTCCAAGGTTTTGGGTGGGTTTTTCAACCGACTAGATAATTGAATTGAATATAAATGTGTATGTTCACAAGGAGGCCTTTGCAAGTTCTAACCAATCTGCACAATCTATTACTGTTTGAAATGTAACTACAAAAGAGATACTTTGTATTTTCTATTTTATGATGAATGCAATTTGTTGATGCAACTATATGAATTCCTATTTTAACCAAATTTTTGAAAATAAAATAAAAAAGATAGAGTAATGAGAGATTGGAGCAAATAATTGAAAGGGAAATTCCTAATGGACATAAGCCAATAGTAATAACATGTCTATGAATTAAATTATCAAAAGGATCAAGTAAGAAACCAATGAAATTAGGAGCAACGCTTCCTCAACTCCATTGATGCAATCATTGATGGGAAATTGAATAATAACCAAAAGATGTTTCACATTTCATCAAATTATGAGGCCACGGGGAGTGCACTCACACAAGACAAGATGCTATGTGAGAAAAAAGATGATCCTTTCTCCAATTTGTCACGACAATGGAATTTGTTGGCACAAGGAAAACACTAGAACTAAAAGATCACACAATCATAAAAACATAATAAAATATTGCATCCATTATTATTCATAAATATGCATTTACAAAAATAACATGCTTCAACAAGATTTACTACACTCAGAATGAGAGCACCAATAACATATATTATTGCATCAAAATAACGACTTGGAGTACATATTACATCCATATATTTTAAATAAATCCTCTCCTCCCTTTGTGTTAGGAGTTAGAGATCTTATAATGCAAACTCATGCTAAAAAATAAATAAAATAAAGCTATTTACATACAAACTAACTCTCTATATGGTGCTAAGTAGGTCTCCAACCCTTTTTATATCCAATAATAGGTGCATGAGCCTTGACATGACTTAAAACAATAAAAGAAGAATGCCATAAGAAGATAGAAGTCATGAGATGATTTGGGAGTCATTGAGATCTCTAAAAATGGAAGTTTGACCTTCTCTACATGTCGCTAGGAGTTAAACTGCCACCATAATGTGTTTCTAATGCACAAAATGCTCTAAAATAACAACTACCAGTTAATTGTCTGTGCACTGCTTCTTCTTAAAATATGTTGGTGCACCTTCAAGAAAAGTACACCTTTGAAAAAGACACACCTATGCACCTATGCACATGCACACCTTGGTTACAAGACCCAAAAATTCTTCTAAGTGTCAAAACTGAATTTTCAACATCTAGGTTTTCTTCCCCTTCATAGCAAAATGATGTCTAGATGTTTCCTTTTGAACTTTTGGATGATAGATGTGATTTGTTGAAGAGTTAATAAGTCAAAAGACTCATAATTTTCCCTCACTTTCCTATGGAAATCATGAAGTGTGATTTCTTGGGCATTCCCTAGAACTTGAAAGTCATGGGTTTGAGTGTGATCTTAGTTGCTACAGAAGACAAGGAAGCCATGGTAATGTTTGGGACCTTGGGGGGCCTCTATATGCTTTAGATATGTGCACCTGCTCACCTTTAGAGACAATTCATTCATCAAATCTTCAGATTACGCACTTGTGCTCCTTCGCACTTGTGCACCTTCAGGGAAGTGTTCAAGGTGCCCAATTCACCAAAAAATCAAAGTTATTAGTTTTGAAAATGATTTCTGGGTTTTTCTCAAATGAGGTCTAGGACCATTCTTGTGTACTTATTTAGCTATTTTTGATGATTTTGGCTCATTTGTGCACCTTGTGCTCTTGGACACTTTGTAAAATTGCCCACTTGTGCACCTTAGCATCTTTAGGACTTTGGGAAACTTCAAGACTTTAGAATTGTGCACCTTCACACCTTCACACATGTGCACCTACACACCTTCTGGAGTCCTTCAACTTACACATATTTCAAAATTACAATGGGCACCTAGGCACCTTTTTGAGACAATTCCTTCTTCATATCATGAAACTGCACACATGCACACCTTTGCACCTTCATGGAAGTGCAAAAGGTGTTCAATTCACCCAAAAATCAAAGTTCCTAGTTTTGAAAATGGTATCTAGATTTTTATCAAATGGGGTCTATGAGCACTCTAGTGTACTTATTTTGATCTTTTTGATAATTTAGGCCCACTTTATAGCCCAACATTGTCATAGACTTGAACTCCTTTTGCTTCTTCTATCTGAAAACCCAAGGTGCCTGTTTTGAAAATGCACATGTAGTACCATGATAATTTTTTGTGCTATGGATGATGAGGATACCATGATTACCTACACAAAAGATAAACATCAATATACTACTATTATAGTTTAAAAATGATGCTAACTGACAACACTCCTAAACCAAAACTACAAAATTTCCACTCCTTGAGGTACCTTAGAAGATACCATATTCTGATAAATGAGCTTCTGTGAGCCAAGAAAGGGGGTCTTCATTTCTAAATTCAAAAATGGGGCATGTGTTGTGGAACCACAAGAGGTACCAATGATGTCAACTCTGCCTCAATCTAAAGTGCTCTAAACTTATTAACAGTGCCAAACAACCTCTCAAACTTGGTCCAAATCTCATGAGTGTTACGACCATCAAGATGAAAGAGAAGACTATTTGTAACATGCAATGATAACAATCCCATAGCCTGATCCATGTTGTTCCTATGTTGCATAACCTCAAAATAACATGTCAATTGCGACTAAACCTCATCCAAACAAGACCATAACCCTCATGATTTGAGAAGGCAAGTCATACAACCTTTCCAGAGATGGTAGTTATGCAGAGTAAGAGGCTCAATTGAAGAGAGGTTTTCCATGTTACGAGTGGTGCCTCAACTACTCTGAATTTGTATTATTAATGTGATCTCTTAGAACTATACAAAAGATGTAGAAGGGTTTTTTGTGTGTGTTTTTGAATGCTGATTTCTAATATAAATAACTAAAAACAAGAAAAGCACCCCCCATAATACAAATAATGAAACCCAAATACACTTTGGAAAGAAAATACAATAAAGAGAGCTAAACAATACTTCAATATAAAATCATGTGTACCTTAATAAAATACTAATGAAAATAGTAGACAATCTGGGTAGTACTAAAGAAGAGTTTTCCGACGCTTCTTTTGAATTGAAAAATGGAGCAAAAATGAGCAAGTTATGCCCCTTAGAATGTAAGAAGGATAATATGAATTTAACTAAGATTTTAGGTACAAAGATGAAAAAGTGCTAGCTAAATCTCCATGAGAGTGTCGAGCTTGAAAAAAGATTTCTAGTGATATATGATATGTCAAAAAATTCCTCCATATGACCAATATATCAAAAAAAAGATTAGGTACCCTATTATGCAAAAAATATCTCTATAGGGCTCAAAAAATAGCCCCCTAGGTCACAATATAACCACCTGTTGGGCAAGGAGGGGGTCGGTGGCTTATAAGAGGCATTGCATTGACAAAGGTTGACAGAGCGATGAAGGAGGTGGTGTTGCATTGACGGTGATGCGACTCGTGGGAGCGGAGCAAAAATTGTACATGAGTGGTGCCTTGGTTGCACCTTTTTTAATACAGGTTGTATTTTTAAAAAAATGTTTTAAAAAAATAGTGCCTCGATCTACATGTAGGCATTATATGGCCTTGGTAGATTTTTTTTTTTCTCAGAGGTTAACCATGTCTAAAATCAAAGAGTCTTATATGGAAATAAAGGTTTTGATGTGCTTTGAGTCCAACCGCGATGTCTGTTTGGACTCAAAGTGCTCTAAATTTTAGAGACCCTCCTATTTCCACAAAAAATACTTAAAAATGCTAGATCTATTATGTCAAACCCTTGTTCCTCTTTTTCTTCAAACATGAACAAGCTATTGCAGATCTGACTCTTATACCATGTTGAATTTGATAAAAAAAATTCATAAAACCCATAGAATAGTTGGATGCAAAAACCTGTCATAGAGAAGTAGAGAGAAGAAAAATACAAAGGTTTTGCTCTGACAATATCCAAGATTGTATTATCAGCCAAAAGGAATGAATGTAAAGTACAATAGATCAATCCTTATAGAAGGAGACAAAAAAACCTAATAGGAAACCCTACTAGGTAAAAAATAATTTAATAATTAAATCACTAATGAAAGTGCATGAAAGTGAAATCTTAAGGAGAGAGTAAAGATAATTTAATTAATGTAATTAAATTAATACTTTATTCTAACACTAACAAGGATAGAAAGTACGAATAATACTCTTCTATTTTTTGAGTTCAAAATATATATCCAAATAAGATTGTATCAGTATAGACATCTTAAAGAAATCTATCTAGAGATATATGTCTCGAGGTACTTATTTATTCTCAATAATAATTTTGATATCTACATGATTTAAATACACATATTTAGGATATCTATACTAGTACTATAAACTAGTAATCACATGCTTATGTGCAGGTAATTATGATATACTAGAAGATTTGATTTCCTTCTAAAATCCTACTAAGAATTTATAGACCTTATAGAATTTGGAACCAAGTTTATTGTTTAAGAACATTGGACTTTTCTTTATTATTTCATGTGGATGTGGCATTAGATGGATTCAATATTAGTTAATTTAATTGTGATTCAACGTTAAGGGATCCTTAAGGAATGTAACCTGTTATGTATGTTTATGTATACTTTCATTTGAATGTTGTTATTGCTTCCATTACTATGTGTATGGTTTAACTTTCATGTTTCAAAATAAAAATAAAAATGCTACCAAACTTAGTGAAAATTTAGGTTAATTCTTTTGGATCCCTTGGCGGGGCGTTACATTTGGTATAAGAGCTCGAGTTTCTACATTGGGAGCTCTGGGTATATTGGAACTAAACAAGGACCTTGAACTATCATGTGTATCTTTTTCAAACTGAAACTAGAAACTAGGTGAACTAAGATAGAACTTAAAACTATTACTTGCATATGTTTCATATTGCAACACTTAGCCTTCAAAACTGAAAATTCTACTTAAACCAAAACATAGGCAAAATTGAAATTGAACTTAGTCTTTTTGTAAAACATGTGCCTTTTATGCTATACAGTAGCATGCATTATGGTTGTAATAGTATTTTGTATCTTGGATATTTTTGTAGGATGGTATCTGGGACAAGGTCTTCTGTTAGAGGCTATGGTAGAGGCCATGGAAGAGGCCGTGGATGTGGTAGAGCTATCAGTGTCCATGAGTCTGTTCGTAACCTGCTCAGGAAGAGAGCAGAGGAGAGCATGTTAGTGAGCAATAGGAAGAGAGCCTTAGAGGGGACCAAGTTGAGTTTGAGGAGATTAACTTGAGATAGATGATGTAGACCATTCTTGATCGCCTACCTCTTGTTCATGATCAACATAGAGCACATCAGTCAGAACATGAGCATAGATCCAGGTCTAGGAGCCCTCGAAAGGAATGACATAGATCTGTTGTATCTACTTAGATGAAGGACCTTTCAAGATTCGAGGTCAAGCCCTATAATGGGCAAGGTTTTGGATATGTGGCCGAACAGTGGCTTATTACCCTTGATAGGATTTTTTCCATGCAGGACTTTGACAATAATGTTAAGGCGAGATTTGGCATTACCAATCTAGAGAATTTTGGGGCCACTTGGTGGACAACTGAGGAAAAGAAGTTGGGCATAGATATGAACAGTGTCACTTGGGAGCTATTCTTAGAGATTTTTCGTGAGAAATTCCTACTAGAGGAATGGAAGCATCAAAGAGCAGATGAGTTCCATAACCTCAAGTAGTATTCTATGACTATAACAGAGTATGAGCGCAAATTCTATGAGCTCATGTCCTTTTTAGGATTCAGTGACAATTCAGCTCAGTTGACACAACACTTTATCAGAGGTTTGAACAACCGTATAATTGGGGGTGTCAAGGTATTTGAGCCTAAAAACCTCAAGGATGTGGTACGACGAACCATCCTTGTAGAAAAAAGTGTCAACCTTGTTCAGGGAGATTTTGTGGGAGTGCCTACAACATTAGGATCTAAGGGCAACCACAACTCAGGTGAAAACAGGAAGCCTCATTTTCCTAAGGGGAAACAATATCAACAATAGTCTCAATAGACATAGCAACATAAGGGATTGTATCCTCAGGCTCAAGGTGGTGGCGGAGGTTCTAACTCCAAGAACAACTGCAATGCTCGACACAATAAACAAAATCAACACAATTAGCCTGCTCAGAGTAGTTAGTCTTTTGTTAGTAGGGATAGTTTCCAATAGTCAAATGCACCACCTATAGAGAGAGGATTTGGTAGAAGTACAAGATGTTTTACATGTGGGTAGGTTGGACATTTTGTAGCTCACTATCCACATCAAGTACCTCAGTATTCAGGTCTTAGGCCAACAACATCAAAGCCTATAGTTGGAGATGCAACTAGAGCTCATAGAGTGTTTGCACCAGTAGATCACCATCAGGGAATAGTGGTTGAAACCATAGGAGCTATTTGAGGTACACCTCTTTCAATGTTGTTTGATTTAGGTGCTACAGATTCATTTATTTCTCCATCTCTAGTTACTAAGTGTAAGTTGGAAGCGGTGAAGCAAGATCATGGTTGGCAAGTGGAACTAGCCTCAGGCATTATGGTCTCCATAGATTTCATAGTTCATAAGTGTGGGCTTAGCATATGAGGATTTGATACTACAGTTGACCTTTGGGTCATACCTCTTGGTTCCGATGATGTGGTTCTAGGTATGGATTGGTTTGGATCTCATAAAGCTAGTATAGACTGCAGGAAGAAGATTATTATGTGTCAGGATGACCAAGGGAAGGATGTGAAGATTGTTGGGATATCGAGGCCTATATCTTTACGGATGATTTCTACTATGCAATTGAAGCAAAGTTTCTATAAGGGATGTCAGATATTTGCTGTTATAGTAAATGAACTTGATGAGGAAGATCCTATGAGAAAGACTTTAGATCACCCTATTCTACAGGAGTACGCAGATTTTTTCCAAGTGAGATTCCAGGCATGCCTCCAAAAAGGGACATCGATTTTAGTATTGATCTTATTCCAAGAGCGGAGCCTATCTCTAAAGCTCCTTATCATATGACTACACAGGAACTGGGTGAGTTGCATCTTTAACTAGAGGAACTTTTGGCTAAAGGGAGCATTTGACCTAGTGTGTTACCATGGGGAGCTCCAGTGCTCTTTGTGAAAAAGAAAGATGGTTCTTTGAGCCTTTGTATTGATAGACAGCTGAATAAGGTGACAACAAAGAATAAGTATCCTCTACCAAGGATTGATGACTTATTTGATCAGATCAAGGGAGCTATAGTATTCTCCAAGATCAACCTTAAGTCAGGATACCATCAGCTTCACATTAAGGAAGCTGACATTCACAAGACCACCTTTCGAACTTGGTATGGGCACTATGAGTTCACAATGGTACCTTTTGGGTTGACTAATGCTCCATTAGTTTTCATGAGCTTGATGAATAGGGTGTTCTGAGCTTATCTTGATAGGTTTGTACTTGTGTTCCTTGATGATATATTAATATATTCTAAGTTTCAGAAGGAGCATGAGGAACACCTGTGATTGGTTTTACAGTGCTTGAGAGACAATCAACTTTATGCCAATGCAGCTAAGTGTGAATTCTTCAAATCAAAGATTCAGTATTTAGGGCATGTCATATTAGGTGATGGTATTTCTGTAGACCCTGCGAAGATCTAGGCAATAGTAGATTGGCCTACACCTACTAATGTGTCAAAGGTTCATAGTTTCATGGGTCTAGCTAGTTATTATCGTAGATTTGTCGAAAACTTCTCCAGGATAGTGCATCCTATCACTTCCCTTCAAAGGAAAGGAAAGAAGTTTATATGGATGGAAAAATGCGAGGAAGCATTTTGGAAGCTCAAGGAGCTTTTGACTAGTGTACCGATCTCAGCAGTACCTGATCTAGAAGGTGATTTCATGGTGTGTACAGATGCTTCCCTTGAAGGGATTGGAGTGATTTTGATGCAGAATGGATGGGTGATTGCATATGAGTCATGCAAGCTCAAGGATCATGAGATAATTATCCTACACATATGAGTTAGTAGCAGTAGTTCATGCTTTGACAAGGTGGAGACATTTCTTGTTGGGGCACAGATTCAAATTACATAGTGATCATCACAGTCTTCAATACATTTTCACTTAGCCTAATCTGAATACTCGCTAGAGGCAATGGATGGAATGTCTATGTGAGTATGATTTTGAGGCAAAGTACATTCAAGGAAAGGAGAATGTGGTGGCAAATGCTTTGAGTCGTAGGAGACATGTGATATCATCTATGACTCTTAGTGTTGATTTGAGGAGTCAGATTCTTTAGGCACTTCCTATGGATTCTTGGTACTAGGAGGTGTGCAGAGAAATAGATTTAGGAAGACCTTTGGAGGGTAATTTTTTAGGCTATGTCCTAGAGTTAGATGGTCTTTTGAGACATTCAAGAAGGATTTATGTGCCACTACTGGATGAGCTTCGCACTTTGATCCTAGTAGAAGCCCATCGTGCACCTTACTCGGCACATCCAGGTGTCAAAAAGATGCATGCTAATTTGCGACATTTATTCTATTGGTCCGGGATGAAGCATGACATTGCTGATTATGTGGCTAGGTGTCTTGAGTGTCAGAGAGTCAAGGTAGAACACTAGCATCCAGCAGGACTCTTGCAACCAAATCTCATTCCTTCATGGAAGTGGGGCATCATCTCTATGGACTTCATAGTAGGATTACCTATGATTGCTCATCATCATGATGCTATCATGGTCACTATTGATTGATTGACTAAGGTGGCACATTTTTCATCAATCAGGTCTTCCTACATGGCAGCTTTTGTAGCTAATGTCTTCATGCATGACATTGTGAGACTACATGGTATTCCCCGAAAGATCATTTCAGATAGGGATCCTATATTCACATCCGCATTCTAGACATTGCTGCAGCATGAGCTTGGAGTACAATTGAATTTTAGTTTGGCATATCACCCAGAGACAGATGGTCAAACAGAGAGAGTGAATTAGGTTCTGGAAGATATGTTAAGGATGTATGTGATGGATAGGCAAACACATTGGGAGGAATATCTCTACCTAGTGGAGTTTTCTTACAATAACGAGTATCATAGTTCTATTGGCATGGCACCATTCCATGTTTTATATGGACGTCCTTTTCATACACCCTTGAGTTGGGATAGTCTTGAGGATCGCATCCTATTGGGTCTTGAGATGCTTCATGATATGGAGTAACAGGTAGTGCGTATCCGCGAGCACTTGACTATAGCACAAGATAGGCAAAAAAAGTATGCCAATGCACATAGGACAGATAAGCAATTTTTTGTGGGAGACAAGGTATTCTTGAGAGTGCATTCATGAAAGAGTCTGATTTGATACAAAAAGGGTTCAAAGCTAGCACCTCACTTTGTGGGACCATTCGAGATTCTTGAGAGGATTGGCCCAGTTGCTTATTGCCTTGCTTTACTACCCAGCCTAGCTCACATTCATGATGTTTTCCATGTTTCAGTACTTAGGTAGTATATCCTTGATGTTTCACATGTTCTTGATTGGAATGCATTGTAGGTAGAGGAGGGGCAACTGGCTTTGGAGCCGGTTCGTATTTTGGAGCAGCGGGAGTTGACCCTCAAGGGTCGAACCATAGAGTAGGTAAGGGTCCAATGGGACCCTACTGATTACTCTTCAGCTACATGGGAGGATGTAGCTAGATTACAAGATTTATATCCCTACTTGTTTGTAGGCTTCCAGGAGTAAGCCTAATCCTAGGGGGGGTGGATATAGTGCCTACCCTCATTTACATTTTTCTAGATACATTGTTGCTATCATTGCCGAACTTTGTTAGGCCAATTTAATGTTGATGGTTACTAGCATTGTTTTGAGACTATTAGATATTGTGTTACAGATTCAGTTGATATATGATGAGATTACTTAGACTCTACATTTCATGTATGCATGATGACTATTAAATTATTCTTAGTTATTGATGATGTTTAGTTAAATGGATTATTATGTGTGTGTTGTTTTATGGATACTTACCCCATACTTGCATGTGTATGGTGTGCGTGTTTGTTTTCTTATGTATGGCATTTCTGATGTGGTTGAGGAAGGGAGTTGTAGTCACCTACTAGTCAGGATCTACATGATGCACCACTTCCTACCATTGCCTGTTTATCTTAGCATACATATATTGTATGTACATGCATGGATTTTATGCAGGTTACAGGTACCGGGTATCGACTTCCCTGAATTGCCAGGATGAGCATACCCTATCACACTATCTCAATGGTAAGAGAGGGGAGATAAATTCTCAAGTCCAAATCCTAAACCCTTAAACCATTTGTCCTAGAAAGGTAGGACAAGTATCTAAGATGTTTTACCTTCCAAATGCGTCGGATGACATAATTCGTGATTTTAACCCCTTAGACTAATTTTGTATGGATTGTTCTATGATGGGTTTTCATATTTTATTCTGGAAGTCTATGGTGAATTTTCTATTAATTAAGTCTAAAATTAAAAGATTTAATTATTTTGGGGAAAATTAATGTAATATTATGATATTATGATATTTTGATTTTAATTAATTAAATGAGAAATTAATTGAGTAAAAGAATTAAATAAAAGAAATTAAAATTAATGATAATAAAAATAATAATAAAATATTAAATAAATAATACTAATAAAAATAATAAAAGAATTAAAATAAAAGTTATAAGTCTACCTAGGAGTAAGCGCACCTCTTGAATGCACGTGTGTCTACAACACAGGAGTTAGCATTCAAATTAAGCACATGGTGTCTACAACCTTGTGACTCATCTAGAAGGTTGGAAAAGGCTCGTGCTTAGTTGTCAACACTTATCTTATCTTCTAGTTGTTTCTAGAGACATTCTAGGTGCTTCCTGAGAGGTCCTTATGTTCAGGCACTCCTAGAAGCTCGGGGAGCATGTTTGGGTGGATCTGCGAACGTTGGAGAAGGAAGGAGCTTTCTCTGTAGATTCTGAGGAGAAGTGAATTAACATCAGTGTCCAGGTAGACACTTGTGATTCTGCCTATGTTATTTTCACTTCATCCACTTCTTGTCTTCTTTGTGTTTTTTGAATGCTATCTAAGGATTCTATGCGTAGATGTTTTAGCTATATTTAGTCTTGTTAAGAATATTTAATTTTTTATATGAGAAAACCCCCACATGCATAGATTTGAGGAATTTATGGGTCTAGGGTTTAAATGCTTGGACAAACCTATTAGAAGAATTAAATAAGTGAATTCAAAAGGGATACGTTACATGCATACCCCAGAATTGGTCTTGAACTCGATATATGTACATATGTTTAAAAAGATAGTTGTTATGAGGAACCGGTAGATATATTTGTTTATAGGCCGAGATCCCTAACAATAAAAGTATTTATTTTAAATTGATGTTGAAAACGTTTTAGAAAAAAAAATAAAAAATTAGCAACTTTGAAAACATTTATTAAAAACATTTATATTAAAAATATATATATATATAAAAAAATGCTACTTTTAAAAATCATAGTGGAAAAACATTTAATGAAATTATTTATAAAAAAATTCGAATTGCTTTTGAGAAAAGCGGTTATTAAAAATGTTTAAATATAAAAAAAATATATTAATGGAGGGACGAACCCGTGCCCATTACCCCTGTGGGTTGCAGGGTACCTGCCGTCGTAGGTACTGCGAGGATAGGGGTACTCTGTACCCACTGTCGCCGCAAGCCCTGTGATAGCAAGGTACTGTGTACCCACAATAGCGGTTCATACAAAAGGGTTGTTTTATGTTTTTTTTATATAAAAACTTTATGTTATGAAATATGAAATGTTATAAATATATTTCGAATATTATTATATTGCCTTTAAAAAAAAGATTAATATTATTAAATATATATATATATATATAATTATTAATTATTATAAATGAAGTTTTATTAATAGTTTTTCTTCTTTTGATAATTAATTATCTCATAGTAATTTGACTTGTTAGAATATTAATATAAATTTAATTTAATTGTTTAATTGAATCCAATTATGAAGGATAGATAATAATGAGGAATTGGTAATTACTCATGTTAAAATTTACAATGTGTCCTATTGGAACATGATGGGGGTCATTTTCAAATAACGTTTATATTTACAATATATCATTAGAACAATTAGAAAATTGATTCTAAGAGCTATGGGGAAAAACTTTAATCCATCAAAACTAATTCACGGGTTAGTTATAAGGAAGATGAACAATGTTCCTTCATTTGATAGCTAAAATTAAAACAAAAATTGAAACCCCACACTTAACTCAACTATGTGATTTTAATGAACCAAAATATGTGCTTGTATTTTGTGTTTTCTTTATGCTATCTATTTTGGGCTTTTGGGTTGACTAAATTGTTGAGCAGTTATAGGATGTCTACTAGAGGCTCGGGAGTTATGATTGTGATGCCATGATGATGTCTTTGATTTTGATTCTTTTAAACCCAACCATGGTTATGAGATGTCATGCTCTATGGTGTGTGTGGTTTACTGATTAATATGTTTCTAGTCTTCTTGTGTAAGCTGTGATTTATGTAACCATTTATGAGTTATCGATCAGTTGTATTTGGATTACTTTCCAGTCACCTTGATGGGATTGAAGTTTTTGTTTTGATTTTGATGATGTCATGATGTGACATGTTTTGACTCAACCATTTTGGAGTCTTCGATCAATATTATTGGCTTTGAGATGCCTTTTTGATTGCTTGTTGAGAACCAATGGATATTGTGATTTATTTTGAGATACTATATGGTTGCTCGATGAGGACCGATGGATATTGTGATTATCATTGTTACCTTCAGTTGCTAATAGAGAACTATTGTGGTCATGATTATCAATGGATACTTTTCAATTGCTCATGGAGATTTGATGCTCTTATTGTGGATTATCTTTTGGTATTTTTCCAGTCGCTTGTATAGGACTGTGGTGATTTTGTGATTTATGATTCCATGAGCCTAGGGTAGGTTATCTACTTGTAGTGTCAAGAAGTGGCTTGCAATGGGGGTTGGGGCCCTAAGTGGCTACCAGGGTAACTCATTGTAAGTTGTTTAATAAGTGAAAACATTACACCTAATACTGACTTAAATGAACCTAATAAGATAATTGCTTGTTCTTGCCCATGCCTCGAGTGCTAGTACAAACTAGGATGGGAGTAGAGAGAATGCTTGGTTGCAACCTTGTATTCCGTAGTATGCCTCGACAGTATGAGAGGATACTAGTGGTTGCATAGGGATCACTAGGAGGCTGGGGTCTATAGAGAGACTACCAAGATAACTCTAGCGTGATCCATGTGATGACACTTTCCTGATTACATAGTAGGTTCCTATGTGTCTTGTGTGCCTCTGGGATTAGATGTCAATTTATGTTGGAACCTTTGAGTTTGTATACTTTTAGGATTCTTGGACTTAGAGAGTATTTGTGCTATGTGATTTGATAGCCTATTTGAGACTTGAGATTATCTCCTTAGCATGGTGGGAGTGGGCCATTTAGGTTCCACACGGTTGGGTGGTAGTGCTTTTTCACTCTTACCATTTGAGATCCATCTGAGACTCCGTGGCTGAAGCATTCCTTGATGGCATCTATCTTCATTTTGTTCTTGGATTATGATGATGGACACATATCCTTATATTGATGATTAGCATATGATAGATGATGTTATTTACTTATCCTATGCTTTATTTTGCATGATTAGATTTCTTATGCATATGTTGTAGTATGTTAGATTTCTTTCTACATATGATGTAGAATGTTTTAGGAGTGACATTCCTACTATGATGATATCGATGATCTCTTCAGTGATTTGGGATGTTATGCACGGAGGGATGGCTAGGGCCCATGATGGTCTAATGATGCTATTTACGCTTGGGAGGAACTGTACACTTAGATAATTGTGTTATGATGTATGGTTATCTTTTACGATGGATGTATATAACTTCTATGTTGATGTATCATGTATGGAATTTTTATTTCATTTACTTTATTGCACTTGCATCATGGATTGGAATAAGATGATGTACTTTATTTCACATATGTATATTCTTTTATGTCTTTCATACCCTGTGACATGTACAGTGGATGATTGAGCATTCTGAAATGTAATTTATTAAGGGACATTTGGAACCAAGTTTATTATTTAAGAACATTGGAATTTTCTTTATTATTTCATGTGAATGTGGCATTAGATGGATTCAATATTAGTTAATTTAATTGCGATTCAACGTTAAGGGATCCTTAAGGAATGTAACCTGTTATGTATGTTTATGTATACTTTCAGTTGAATCTTGTTATTGCTTTTGTTACTATGTGTATGGTTTAACTTTCATGTTTCAAAAAAAAAAATGCTACCAAACTTAGTGAAACTTTAGGTTAATTATTTTGGATCCCTTGGCAGGGCGTTACAAAGAAGATCTTTTGTTCTATTTCTGAAATGGGAGGTTAAATAAGCTTAATATAAAAACAATATAAAATTCAATAAACCTATATTTCCTATAAGAGATATTTTAATGCATATATTCTATACAGAGGAAAATCATGCAAAAATCTAGAAGAAACCAAATATAGAAAAAATATAAAAGGTGCATGCAAATATTTTTCAAAATTAAATTCCATAAATTATGTCATTACTTTCCTGACGTAGATTCCAAAATCTAAATCATAATTTTTCTATCAAAATATACATGAAAACCTTAAACACCACAATCCCAACTTGAATAATTATTTCAACAATCACACAAAAAATTCTTTAAACCAATACATGAAAATTCATATTGGCATGAAGAAGAGAGTAAACAAAATTGAAGAAAGAAAATCTCAAGGAGTCAACTTCAGAAATAAAGAAACCAACTCCAACCCAAAAATTAAAGCTCTATTTTATACAAAAAATGAATTGAAATTAAATTATTTTGAAGTGCTACCTTAAAAACATGAAGCAATTTGAGCAGAAGGGAGAACAAACTTTCAACCAAATTTGTAAACTTTGAATTACTTTCTTTTTTTTATTCCTCATAAAATCTTAAAAGTCCTACCTAATAAAATGCACCACTAAACTTGTTGATCTTAGACTGGTTTTGACAATTGAGTGTCAACACACTTAAACCATTTGCTAAAGTTCATGCTGAGCTAGCAACATATGCTGAGTATAATATATATACAAGTGCCGAGTAGGGATAACTTTAAGAAACCCCTCCCAAAAAAAAAGCCTAAAATGATGGTAAATCCAACATCTTGAGGGCAGTAAAATTTTAATATCGAGGGCAATTTTTTTTGTTCCATATAGGGAAATAAAATATTATATGTTGGCAAATTTTTTTTTGCCCTAGCAAAAATCATTTTAAATGTGGCGAATTAATGTTTTTTTTCATTGACAGATATATAAATGATGGCTATTTTTTCCCTTGTCAAAAATAAATTAATAATGTTAGGGGCAAATTACTTGTTTTGTAGAAAAATGAATAATAATGGTCTTGGCTAATCTTCAGTGGTAAACTGAAAAATTGTTTAATCTGAAAGCAAAATTTGCACATGTATTGGCTAGTGACTGTACTGACTACTGAGTAGTCACTTTCAAGTTTCAACTTGTGTATTGTCTTAGGTGTGTTATTAATAATGTTGTAACATCGTTACGTCAGTGTCACAATTATCAAGTCAACTATCATCACTTTTGTTACATTAATAGTAAATACAATAGTTTTATTGACCGTTGATTAGTTAGAGATCAACGATAGTAGATGCATCTCAGGGCCACTCGCTTGAAAAGACTTGGAGTCGCATGTAATTTTTTGAAATAGAGACACGTGGAAAAATTTGCATGGAAATCATTAATCATGTCAGACACTATTGACTGTCTGACATTAATGTCAGCACATTTTGGCATTTCACACACTTGAAAATTAATAGGAATACGAAAAAATAAGATATGGAAGATCACGAATGCCAAAGAATTAGATGCAACTGCAGTTTGCCATTAAATAGGCTCTTCAATTACTCTTTCAATATCATTTCTCATATTCTAATTTCTTCAATCTAAATTTGGTTTGTAGTTGCACCTTGTAGATTTTTTAGTTTCTTGAATCGTAGTCATGGATACGCCAATTCACCTGAAATGCACTAATATGGCTCTGCAAAAGCCCTTTTTGGGCAAAATTCTTGATGATGTCTTTGCCATGGTTTGCAAGGTAAATGGCCAAAGTCTTTTTATCCACCATGCTATATGCCTGGTACTCGGCCATGAATTCTTGAGAAATGATAAGAGGTACCATGTGTCCATGGATATTACCTCCCGCTTCCTCGCGTCTCTTCTCGACCTTGGAGGCAGGCAAATAGACATGTTAATGCTTCTGCGTAACGTTTTTAAGAAAATGTTTTAGAAGATGATGTCAAAATTATTGTATTGGCCGAGCAGGTACTGGAGCCAGGTATTGGCATCCCTTTTGTAGATGTAGCAGACAAGTGCTGGGAGGAAGGTATAGGGTGCATTATACATAAGCATCCTTTCTTGCTTGGCATGAATGAATGTCAATTGACTTGCCATCAAAAGTGGGTGCGGCTTGGAAGAGATTTTCTGCAAAAATGGTTGTTGTTGGATAATGATGTTAGTGAGACAAACTTCACATGGCTGGACGAGTCCAGTGACATCATCTTCTCCAATAGATTCCTCACGGATGGAATTGAAGACCTTTTTGATTAAAGGCTTCAATCCCTCAGCCCCTCAACCCACTCATGCTTCTAGCCTCCCTAGTTCCCTGATTTCCTGTTCAGTGTTCTTTGTTCCCTTGGCCCTTTAGGGAAAAAAAATGTTTTGATTAGGGCAAAAGTTTGCCAAAAAAATGTTTTCAAGATATCTGTATTTTTCTTTGGATTGGGTTCTACCCTTTTTTGTAAATTACGAAATAGTAAAACCAGGCTGATTAGTGATTTAATCAACTATTTTGAATATGTAGGCTATGAATCAGTATTATGTACATTGTAAAGTCTAAAATATTATCAATGAAAAGAATAGCTTTTTGCTTCTCAAATCGTTGTTCTTCTTACTTTACGACTTTGTAAGTTTGTTTTTGGCATTTTGTTTCTCAAATTATACACTGTTAAAATGTTACTGTTAGTCTGCGACTTAGTTAAAAATAGTGAACTGTTAATAATTAACTATTTTCTTTTAATCTGATTGGTTAAAAGTTAACAAATGGAGCTTCAAGGAAAACTAAAGATTAATAGATTATAACCTTAACAAAGTTAAATATAATTTTGATAATTTATGTGTCAAATTTTTATTTCATACCTATCTTGTCACCTATTCCTAACTTTTTTTCATTATGAAATCTTTTAAATGATGAAGAATAGTTTATAAACAATTATCACAATTTTCAATATATGTTAAATTTTAATAATTTATAGATATTATAACTATATTATATTTTAATTTTGAAACTAAATAATAAATATGAATAAAAATAGAGCATTTGCAATTATATTTTTAAATTGTAATCATAACCATATGATATACATATAATATAATTATTTATACTATAATATAATATAATATAATTACAACCATATGATATAATCATAACCATATAATATAATATAATATAATATAATAATAATTTATAACCATATAATATTTATATAATATAATAATAATAATAATGACCATCTCAATCTGATAGATCAACGACCTAGGATGAATTTTTGGCCGATTTGGAGAATCTTTTCCTATCTACACAGATTCATCTGAAATCGTGACACGTGTCACTATTCTAGATGAATCTGTGCAGATGGGAAAAGATTCTCCAAATTGGCCCGAAATTCATCTTGGGCCGTCGATCTATCAGAATGAGATGGTCATTATATATTTTATTAAATTTATTATTATTATTATATTATATTATATTATATTACATGGTTATATTTATATTTTATTATATGTTTATGATTATATCATATGGCTATAATTATATTATATTATATTATAGTATAAATAATTATATTATATGTTCTATTATATAATAAATAATTATAAATAAAAATAATATTATTTTTATAATAATAATAAATCTTAAATGATTACATAATATAAGTAATATTATTTTTAATTGAATGTCAAAAAATATATTATAATTTATAAAAAAATACATTATTAAAATACAAAATATAAACCAATGCACTTACATTAAAAAATTAAAAATATTTAACAACAATAATAATTTAATAATTTATTTTAAAATAATAGAACATATGATATAATTATTTATACTATACTATAATATAATATAATTACAACCATATGATATAATCATAAGTATAACCATATAATATAATATAATTATAACCATATAATATTTATATAATAATAATAATAATAATAATAATGACCATTGAGTCATCAACGACCCGGGATGAATTTTGGGCCAATTCGGAGAATCTTTTCCCATCTGCCCAGATTCATCTAGAATCAAGACACGTGTCATGATTTTGGATGAATCTGGGCAGATGGAAAAAGATTTTCCAAATTGGCCCAAATTTCATCTCGGGCCATTGATCTATCAGATTGGGATGGTCATTATTATTATTATATTATATTATTTAATATTATTTATATAATATTATTTATATTATATAATATAATATAAATAATATAATATAATATAATATAATATAAATAATATTAAATAATATAATATAATAATAATAATAAATTTAATAACCATTTGATACTCTATAGATTGACGACCCGAGATGAATTTTGGGCCGATTTGGGGAATGCTTTCCCACCTGCCAAGATTCATCCAAAATCATGATACGTGTAACTTATGTACATCACTACATTATTTAATATTGAGTCTTGACAATTTATTACGATTACATGTACATTGTACATAAAAGTTAAAACCATTAATTACTTATTATTTTTGTTTTAACTATTAAACTTCAAGTATTACCTGTTTAGAGTATGAAGTTGAGAGTTCTAGAACTGTAAGACAATAGTTCGATACGATAGCCATAGGGTTTTCAAATTTCAAATTTTCAAAGAATGGCAGAATTCCATTTTGTGTTCTGATTTTTGAAGACTGAAAGTGTGAAACTTGGGTATCAGATGACAACACCAATTATCCAATCTCAATTCTAGGTATTTATTTTTTTTCAAAAAAATTCCATTGCAATTTGCAACAATAGAAATCTTGATTTTAATTGTCTTAGGTTTACACTTTACAATTATTTTGAATAGGGCCTGAAGTCTAATAACTAGTAGCAGCTAGGCATGGGCAAAACAAAGTCAAAAGCCTCCCAAATGAGTGCACCCATAAAGAAAAAAAACACCATTATAGAACTTAGACAAGTGCTACAAACCCTAAGTTTCATCGATGAATGTCATGATATTTTTGATCTTATTATCCATGGAGATTCTGGAATCATGGCAATTAGACATTCATTGTTTAGTAAGTGGAAAGATCCCCAGAAAGGGAGAAATTATTACAAATATAACAACAGTATTGGTGTATATACAAATAAACTAGCTGCTCTGGTTATTGGATTAGCAAACCTTGCTGTACCCGAAGTATTCCCTTGCCCTGAAATTGTAATGCTATATGCTCAGAATTATGATGAAAATAGCAAGGCAATTGTAAACCAAAACACTTAGGAGAAAATTTATCAATAACTAAGAGTGAATTTTTCACTCTGTTAGACCTAGGGTTAGGGTTTAGAATAGAAAGCTCTAAGGAGTGTATTGACTTGGATAAACTAGCTCAGGCTTATGACAAGCTAGAAAGAAGTTTTCAAGATTCATATATTAAGAGTTTAATACCCTCAGAGTCCACTACTAGTGTTACACTGGACAAAGACCATAAGCCTCCTTATCAGTATGATATTTTTGTGCCATGGGTTCAGAATACTATTTCTTTGTTATCATTTTTCCTAGGATTGGATAGTAACAAGGAAGTGGGGGCTAGTGTTCTTGAAATGATTTATAATATCCATTGTCGAGGTCAGTCAGTTGACAATGTAGCAGTAAGATATGATTTTGTTTGGTACATTGTTGAATCTATTCAACAACAATTACTAATAATTAAACAAAGTACAACTACAGGAAAGATGAAGACATTTAGGTTCACAAGTTACTTGTGCTACATTCTTTTAGCAAAGCATCATCCAATATTTGAGACAAAGAACAACAAGCTTGATATTGAGGTCTATAAGTTTGATGAGAAAACCCAAAAGAAATTAGAGACACCAAGTCCAGTAGATGAGTGGACACATAAGATGAGGATGACTGCTAACAATAAAAACTACAACCATTTTGTAGACTTCTTTTTGGCACCTATTTACCAAAAAATCACAAGCATTATAATGTCTAGATTGCCTGTGTCTTGTAAAGATTGCATTCAACTGAGAAATCAAATTCAATTGGTTGATTGGTTCTTCATGGAAGAGTACACTGTCTTAAGGTTTTACGGTTCAACAGTTGAACCCTGCAAACTTTCAATGCATGTTACAAAAAGGGTTTTTGCACTGGAATATGTCAGGTAGATGGAGAGCGCAGATGAATTTTTTAGCGGACAACAAAAGAAAATGATATTTCCTTCCTTGCCTTTTGCAATTGGAGGCCTCACATTTGAGAGAAAGGCTTTCAAAGTGGCAAATGAATTGGTAACTTTTTTTGGCTTTCATTTTGTTAGTCACTGGAATTATGATCCAATGAACATAATAAAAATAAGACTTATTGCCAATGGGAACTCTGCGAGAAAATATCAACACCAAGAGATGCCATTGATAGAAAAGTTAAAAAACAAGGATTCATGGGATGAGGTTAAGAAAGAGATGGAGAAACATGCAGCAGAGAATAATATTTCAATGCAACAACTATCATGCCAAATTATGACATTGCACATATCAGAGTCACACAAATTAGGGCCTCTGATATACTTAAATTTCTACGAAAAAGCATCTAAACCTTCTAAGAAGTCTATGCCGAAAGCAATTAAAGAGGCATGCATATCTAAAATGTGTTGTCAAACCAAGTTAACTGAGTTTTGGAAAATGAGGCAAAATTTGGGTGAACCAAAGACATCAACAAATTTTGAGGAAATTGATGAGGATGACCTTTTCAACACTTATCGAGATAAAGAGCATCCAACTATACTATATCAACTTGGCAGTTGTAGTGACAATGATATTCAAAGACGGAAGGACCTCTAGTCTGATGCTAACATTCAAGGTATTGAGGATTTCAGGTCAACCAGGGGTAGAGATATTATTAAACTTCAAATGAGTGATTCTTCTAAACAAACGTATGGTAAAGGAGCAACTATGATACAAAAAATGGGTTATGTAGGTATAGGGCCCATTGGTGCAAGTGGTAATGGGATTTGGAATCCAGTTCCAGTACCAGGCCAACCCAAAAGAGGAAGTAAACCAATCATTAGAAGCTCTAAGATTGAAAATGATTCATCTAAAAAGGGCAAAAAATATTATACTTTTGCTTCTGAAGGTCATCTCAACACATTATTCATTAAATCTTCAAATCTAGTTGTAGTTGATCGCACTAGCACTAGCACTAACACTGGCACTAGCATGGACGAACCTTGTGCAAAAAAGAAAAAACTTATGACAATTAAATCGCAAGAAATGTCAGTGGTTACTTTAGCAATGTATGCACCAATGGCTTCTGTACAAAACTTTGAAAATAGTCCTAAAATGCCAGGATTTGGAATGGGTCATCTTCAGTATGTTGGCAATCCTCAAAATACAATTGTAGGTGGAGTAAGTTTAGCTGGAGATGGAGGAGCATCAACATTCAATGATATAGTTGATAATTCACCTTTCAAACACTCAATTATGTTAGAAAACCTAGATTTTAGTTTGAATGAGTTTGCATCAAAGTTTGAATAGACAAGCAAAAGAAATAAGCAAATTATGAAGACTTTGAAAAGTGATGTAGTTGCCGAATGTCAAGGATCTACTAATAGAATATTTCCAACATATGATCCAAACAATGAAATGATGAACTACATGGCTGTTATGCCCTTGGGTAGAGATAATAATCCACCACAAAATGTAATAAATCGTAACGATATACAAGTTACCACTCTTCAAATGGATTTGTCAAAAGTGAAAAATATTGACAAAATCAATATATCAAAAGAGAGCAAAAACATGGTCTACTCTACACTTCTGAAAGCAGAGAGGGAAAACAAAAGGCTTACAAAGAAAATAGAAAAGCTACAGGCATACCTTGATAATGTGAAGGTGAAGGATAAAGCAGCAGATAATAGATTCAAAGAATTGCAAAATAGGATAAAGAAATCTTCTCCTACAAAGGCAATTGTCCAGCAAGAAAAGATTAATGAACAAGTGCAACATTTGACTAAAGAAGTGGATGAGTGCCAAAAAAGACTTAAGAATGAACAAAAATCTACTGCACAGTTGTTCAAGTCTGTAGAGAGTAGTGCACAAGTTATCAATCAATTGAAAACTAAGCTGGTATCTACTGCCAAGGAAAATAAAATTTTGAAGGATGAATGGGAGAAGGAAAAGGAAAAAGTGGAGTCTAGGGAAAGTATGATTTTTAATTTGCAAAAGGAATTGGGAAATGAGAAGAAAAAAGAGGAGTCTAGTGTAGACACAATCCACAATTTGAATAAGCAATTGGAGAATATGAAACAAAAAGAGTTGTCAACTGCAAAAACTAATAGGGATTTGAAGGAGGAATTGGAGAATGCAAAGAAAACAGAGTCTAGTGTTACTGCAAGCATTAACACAATCCACAAATTGAGGAGGGAATTGAAGAATGCAAAGAAAAAAGAGCAGTCAACTGTAAAGAAAAACTTCGATTTGAGAAAGGAATTGGAGAACGCAAAGAAAGAGGAGTCTACTCAAAGTCTCCATGATTTGAAGAAAGAATTGGACAGTGTGAAGAAAAAGGAGGAGTCCACTTCAAAGACAATCCATGATTTGAAAAGGGAACTCAAGGAAAAGAAGAAAAAAGAGGTAACTACTGCAATAAAATTCAAGATTTGAAGAAGAAATTGGAGGATGAGGGGAAGAGAGCAACTAACTAGCAAAGGCAACTAGAGGAAATGCAAAAAAAGAGTGAAAAAGAGATGTCTGAAATGAAGAAAAAGGTGGAGAATGTAATGGCAAAAAATAGAATGACCTCTTTCGAAGACCATCATGTGAAGGATACTATAATAAACACAGTTAAGCTTATCAAACAAGAAATTTGGGACAAAATAACGACAATCAATGATGGTTTGGTTGAATGGCTTGATTTAAATAGCAATCTCAAAGTTGTCTTTGAAAATGTAAAAATTGATTTTCAGGCTAAAAGACAAATCTTCATTAGTTCCTTAAAAGATCTTTCTGACCAAGTTTTCAATAAACTAAAGAGATCTAGTGATAGAGATTTGGCAAACCATGGAATAAACAACTACTTGGATGCCTATGTAATGGCCATTAATGTCTCTCAACATTGTGAAGAAGTAATGCAAATTGGTGAATCACTCAATTTTGGTTCCAAAGAGTTAATGAAAATGAATAACACCATAGTGAACTTGCTGAATGTTGGATTACCAAATCCAGCTAACTCAGAAGGCACATTCATTGGAAACAAAAATTACATGCAAAAGTTGTAGGGCAAGATGAATTCTAATTTAGCAAAATTGCGTGAGGAATTCACTCCGTAGGGAATTGCAAGGTGCATCAAACCACTGTCAACAATGAGTGATGTTATAGATAGATTCCTCCTATCATATGATTCTATCTCTTAGAAGTATTTTTTTTAACAAGACTACAACTAATTAGCTACAATCTCAAAAAAATGGAAATGATGTAGAATGGAGCACCCTAAAGAAATTCAGTTAAGCTAGGCCATCTTCTCAAACTGTTACTATTGCTATCAGTGGCAATCATAGCTAATAGCACTAAGTAGTAACACTTTAAAAACTTAGTAAGTGATAGAACTATAATCATTTTGTTACTTGTTTCTCTTTAATTTCAAATTTTGGATATAATTTCAACTTTGTTTAATGTTAATTGTTACAGGAATCAAGAGCCAACATATCAAGATAGTTGGGTAGCCAGGCACTAGCATACTATGGCATATCAGGAATCAAGAGCCATCATATCTAATCATATATACAATTACAAACCAACTTACAACTATTGTCGCTCCCTCATATCTGCAAAAGGAAATTCACAATCATTGCAATTTGTCATTGAGTCATTTGCAAAGGGTTGTAATTGTTTGTAATTGACAATTGTTAAATGTATTATGTTACAGGTTGATTTGTAATTATAAATTATAATACAATTTTTTAAAAATGGATCTTATTCTATTAAATGCATTATGTTACCATTTCTTAAAGAAACTAGAATCAATGAAAATCTCAACATGTTTAAAAAATACAATCAATGAAAATCTCCACATGTAAGTACTAAGTTTGTAACATCAACATGTTCAAATTTTTTTTTTTTTAAATAAGCATCTATAAAGGGACAGTGAATGAAGGCTTTAAATTAACTTCTAAAAACATGTTACATAATTAAGTAGTAGCTAGAGTCTTAGATCAGAGCTACTAGCCTACTACTTTACTCACACAGAAGGTTGAGAAGCTGCTATAGTTTCCATTCTGCCTGGACTAGCTCAGCATGACTATCATCAAAATCCTCCTCATTTATTGCATATCACATTTCATTGTTTGTTGTGTTTTCTTCAGATTCAGCATCAGACTCACTATGCATGCCAAATTCAACATCATCTTCATTACTTTGACTTTCAATATTATGATATGAACCATTGCCACCACCATTGCCACTGCCATTGCCACCGCCACTACCACTGCCACTTGTGTTTGAAATGTTGGCAATCCCTCTTCTTTGAAATCACTTTCTCCAAAACCTAATAGCCCTATCATAATGGAAACTTTTCTACCTCATACCTAGAGTTATAGAGCCTTAGACAATTATCCAAATTTTTGTCTAATTTGTTTCTGACCTTTGACTTAAGGAAGCCCAAAGTACTGAAAACTCTCTCATCCTCCACTGAACCCAATATCATTGTCAAACATAAATTGGTAAGTTTGAAATATTCTGGTATTGCCTCTCTCAACTGATTTCTCTCACCAAGGTTTTTTCAAAGCTTTATTACTGCTCCCTCTTCATTTGGGTTCTCTGTAACAACATATTGTTCCCTCATCATGTTTGCAATAGAGTATGATTGATCTCTCAGTCGAGTTTCATCTAAAGTTTCATTTATGGTGACTCCATTGATTACTTTAGGTGTGCAAAAATGCTAAATCAGAGTTGTCATCCTTCTTCAAAAATCAGTTGGACTGTTTAGAGACCAATATTGTGGAAAAACAATTGACATTGCTTCCAACAGTTCCTCTAGAGGGAATCTAAATCTGATTTCTGATGATAGATTGTAACAAACTTGCTTGATAGAGTCTTTGATCTTCTTGAAGGCTTCACTTGTAACATGTGAAAGTACCTTCTCTGGTTCTAATTCAACTTCACTTCCTACTTCATTGGGGTTGGAGTTAGGGTTGACACAGGAATATTATTGCATTGGTATGTCAACTCCATGTACCCTAGCATATACCTCATCATTTGCACCAATATGTAAAAAGTTCCCAGGATTGTTCAAATTTGAGATTTCTAACCACTTTGCAAACTTTGTTTCATCTAATGGTAATAATCGGTATAGAGTATCTAGGCTACTACATGTCATTTTATGCAACTTATTATATTATACAATTTGCATAGCTCTTTGTTGAACTATTTTTATAATATTTCTCATGTCCTGTAGCATGGGGAAAATAGTTACTAAAGTTAAGAGTACCTTAACATTAGTTAGGCTTGAATATAGCCAAGGGAATCCATCTCGCACAGAGTGGATTAGTCCAAGCAATGATGGGTATTCAGACATTACTCGATGTGCTAGTCCATCCAAAGAGATCCATCTGGTATCATTGTCTTTAAGAAGCTTCCTCCCATTCATAAGTCCTGCAACAAAGTGTTGAAATTCTTGGACTCATTTTGGACTTCGATAGAAGTATTGGTAAATCTCTTTGATCAAAGATTCCACTTTACTTACACAACCAAAATTGCTGACAATTCCAAAAGCTAGATTCATTCGATGGGCCATGCAATGAATGGGAATAACATAGGGTGCAAAATCACTCTTGATCTTTTTGCAAAGACTGCCTTTATGACCTTGCATAATCGAAGCACCATCCGCTCCAACACACACCAAATTTTTGGCAATCTCCATGCTATCCAAACGTCTAGATTCAATTAGAGTAGTTTTTAATAATTCATATAAGTTTTTAGCTGTTGCACTATGATTCAATTTAGCAATAGATAGTAGAAATGGTTGATGACAAAGATTGTTTATAGTATAAACATGCATGCACACCTAGGAAGTATTATGAATTTCTGTAACTTTATCTAGAGAAAATGCAATAAAATTTGAGTTTTATATAGATTCCTTCATATCTTCTATTTCAACCTGTGTAAGACATTTAGCCCATTCCCACCCGTTGTTTATTGACCAGTGACTTTTAGGATAGTTTCGAGTTTTCAAAAAATGCAATAATGCAGTCATTGAAGGGTAGTCTATCATAGGGCATCCTCTACTCAATATATAAAAGACCACACCTAATTGAACTACTTTTCCCATATTTTGCACTTTCGTTGCTTTTCCAATGAAATCTTCAATGGAACCTTCTACTACAGAATGCTTCTCCCGTATTTGCCAGTGTAACTTGTATATTTCAGCATTCCTGATATGCAGACAGTTCTCCTTTGGTTTCCAAGTTAGCATGGATTTTTTGACTCCATCAATAATTTCCTTCTTGTAAACTTTACCGACATGCTTTTCTATGGTATCAATATTAAGCTGCAACCTCTTCTCGTTCTTTATTATCTCTATGCAAATCTTACATCTGCATTTTGCAGGAGGCTCACCATCATTTGGATTGGGCACTAGTTCAATGAACCAGTACTTTTCCACCCATTCTAACAAAAAATTCCTTTTGGACAGATCCTAGCAAGATCAGTCTTTCTTTGATTCCAATTTTATTTTCCCCTTTTGTGCATGAACCTGATTTATGGAATCAATTTTGGTTTTCCCAACCGGCTAGTCTAGGACTAACTCCAACTCTATAATCTTAGTTTGTGACTCCCTACTTAGGGGAAGTTCCTCTAGGTCTTGTTCAAGTTCATCGTTGACTAAGATATCAGGTTCACCAACTTGAACTTTAATACTATCTGAGGGTCCAAATTGTGACGAATCTCCTTTTTCACTAACCACTAGAGATCTAACTTGTGAATCTTATAGGTTGCCAACATTTCCACCACGAAAATATTCTCCTATGTTTCTGCATTTTGGTAATGGTGGCCTCTCTTGGGTTTCAGGGATCGTACCCCTCTTGTTTGACATGGCAAACTGATAAAGGCTACAAAAAAATCAACTTAGTTGTTGAACATAATACTTAACTACTTATACTACATATAATAACAATAATATGATTCATTCTCAATAAAGGGTACTACTACTATAGTACTACAGTCTATAGTACTACCCAATATAATTTGCAAACCTAATACCTATAGGCTATCTTAGCATGTGAGATGTCCAGTCACTAGGGGACACTGGACAATGAAACTAAAAAAATAACCAGTACCACTTACAAAATAATTTAAAAATTACTTGCCTTTTACAAAAACCAGGGTCCACGAGTTAATGGCCAATGTACTCAGCACTCTGAAAGTTCAACAGCAATTAAAAATGCCACTCTCTAGACCAGAAATAGCGAATTGTGTAGAATAATAATTTCTTATAGTCCAATCTAGGTTGGCAAATTAGGTAGGATTAACAAGTGAGAATGTCAAATGCAAGTGAAATGCACCTTCCTATGCAAGCCCATAGTAGGAAACATTTGGCTAAATGGGGCGGGTGATCGACACACGTCGATAAAATGGTTGGCGACATCCAACCCAAGGGAAAATTTATATGGTTGTAGTAATGGCAAAATAACGTCGGCCAATAAGAAACATGTAAAGGCTGGTGATATGTTTAAAATAAATGTATCCAAACTATATATCACATTGGTGATTGCACCGATATTTTTGACCAATCATGTAATAGCTAATGGACGACCACCTCAGGTGTTGGACCCAAATATGATAAATATTCGGCAACGCAGTTGGATCCAAATATGATAAATATTTTCCAAATGATGATTGACCCATCAGAAGGGATCACCAAAAGGTGAAGATTCACCACTAAAGTAATCAGTGGTGCTAAGTTGCAATAGGTGCCGAGTCAAAAAGATAGTAAGTGCCAAGTCACTCAGGTGTCGAGAAAATAGATAGTGCTGAGTGAATATATGTGCCAACTAAACAATAGATGCCAAGCATATTCAAGTGCCAAGCCAGACAGAATTTTAGTATGTGCCGAGTAATAGTTTTGTCAAGTGCCAAGTAACATAGTATTGACATAAGAGTTTGTGTCTTCACAAATTAAGATATAAATCATGTTGCATGATAGCTAATGGATAGATCTCAAAGCTTAGAGATAAGATCAAATTTATTTGATTCCCTATGTAATCAACATGGAACCAATCATAAAAATGGAATGCTAAAGAGGCAAAAAGGATGAATCTCAGTCATAGATTCATACCTAACCCTAAGTCATGAAAACCTTTTAAGAAGGTTGAAGAACCATAATTCAGAGTGGTGAATAGAGTGTAAGTGAGCAAAGAATAGAAGGAGTTAAGGGGTGAAGTGTTAAGAGGACATTCAAGGCGACTTACCAAAATAAAGGAATTGCAAGATTAGTTAGTAGAACAAAGTATCAGCACTATAACAACTTCATATTAGATCAGAAAGGATTAGATTGGATTGAATAGCAATTTGAAATCAGCAAAATTAGAGTGCAAGTGATCAAGTCAAACATTGTACCATACTCTCTAAAAATTGTATTTGCAGAATGAAATCCTATGGACTTAGGTTGGTTTATTAACCATTGTATAAATCCTTTAATAGGTGACATTCCAGGTGAATGTTTTGTAAATTCTTTAGAAAGGTACACTTTTAACAGGGTGTGAAAGTCTAGGGCAGGCCTTTCATAGGGTAGACCATGGCTCATGATCAAACTTTGTAACTTGGACAAGTTACATTATTGCTGCAATAGTAAGTTGTGGGTGTCATCCCTACCCCAGTTTTACCTTCTCATTTTGGAGGGTTTTTGGATGATCAAATATGGTGTCAAATATTTTCATGCACACTTTTACTTTCATGTTATTTAAATATGTTTCATGCATGTATTAATCTAAGTTAAAAATTTTATTGTTTAAAGTTTGATATTTCTGATTCAACTCCCTCTCAAGAGTATACTTCCCACTTGTAAATTCCAACAATTGGTATCAGAGCTAAGTTCTCACCAGGAGAAGCTTTATAGCTTGGAGAAAAGATCTAGAGATGGAGATCTACAAGCTTGGGAAGATTATAAAGAACTAGGAGATTGAATTACATCTCATTCTACATTCTTTAAAAGAAGCTAGGGAGGAATTAAGGAAATCCCTAAAGAGAAGAAAAAACATTTCCATAGCTAAGAATGATACACAATACAAGGAGATTGACACCACTAAAGTATTTGAAAATGGAGACTCAAAGGATTTTGATGCAACAATAATAGATCTAATGGAGAAGAACATATCTCAAGCAGAAGAGATCATAAATTTCAAGATTGAGCAAGAATCACAAGCTATGATGCTATGTGAAGTGACTGAACAAAAGAAGAGAGCCATTGAAGATAAGGCCATGATAAAAGATGAAAAGAAAAACCTAGCCAAAAGACTAGAAGAGAAGTCAATTGACCTTGCAAGAATATCCAACATGCAATTGGATACCCTAAGTCAGATGATGAATGCCCATCATGAGTTGAAGGTCAAAGAAATTGAGATCACCACACTAAGGTTGCAGAATGAACAACTGCAAAATTATTTGAGGAGAGAAAAAGAAATTGTAGAGAGCTTCAATAAGCCTAATGAAGCCATTACATACTTTGAGCAACCATTGAAATCTCCAAGATCTAGCAATGACACATCAGGACTAGGCTATACCAGCACTAAAGAAGGAGAATCATCCAAGACAATTGAAGAAAGAAGTGACAAAGGTAAGAATTCAAAACCTACTTTTCATTTTTGTGGTAAGAAAGGACATACTGCTAATGTCTATAGGAGCAAGAATGCCAATTAGTAGGACAAAACTAAAAACATGGGTCACTATCACAAATTCAATAAGCAAGGTCATCAGGTAGATGACTATAGGACTAGAACCATTAGGACACCAAGATTTGAAGGTCACTGCTACAACTATTAGAATTATGGACACAGAGCCTTTGAATGCAGATCCAAGCCTATGTGGTCACCAAACAAACCAACAAAGACAAAAAGTCATGGACACCACTACAATTGGGACTACAACACTAGGCAGAGATGTCACTACTATCAAGAGTATGTACACATTCTTGAGAACTACATAAGAACACAGTTTAGTGGTAACTACAATAGATGGTTGAGTCAAACCACTTGTCTCAGCTGCCTAAAGATAGGTCACTTCAGCAAGTATGCCCAACAAGGTCAAAGGAACCCAATTTTGAGTTCAACAAAGGAAAAGGGAAAGTACATGTTGAACACATCAGAGGAGAAATGAATAAGGCATGGAAGAGAAGATATGGAAGCAACACATCAAATGGAGGGATCACTTCACCTAATAGGTCAAGTGGTCACACCTCATCAAACTAAGTAGAAGAAGGTATGTGGAACTGATATTCAATTCTTTATCATACATCAGTTCCAAAAAAAGTTAGTACTAAAAAGAATAAATCACCACGAATAAAGATGTAAGGTTAAAACTTCAAGTTTTCATCCTACTATCAAGTGTGACAAGTTACCTTTAGATGTTGAGCGAAATCCAAGTCTATGCCAAGTTGTCATCCAAGACTAGTTGAAGTCGAGTGAGTAGTTGTTGCCAAACAAAATTATGTTAGTTGATGCCAAGTAAGGGTAATTCACATTGATCCCAAGTAAAGTAGGAAATTGTATACAAGCTGAGTGTCTAGTTGTATATGCACTAAGCATTAAATACTTTATATTGAAGGGTATAAGGTCAATTTTTCTATCATTTCTCAACACTACGAACACAGAGCGAAGAGAGAACAAAGTGAAGAATAAATTTCAAGCAAGGAAAAAGCATTTGAGCATATTCCAATAGTGATTTAGTGTGATTTCATCAATTCAAGGTATTTCTCAAGTGTTGAGCTACGTTGTTTTGAAATTGCCAAAATCCTAGTTAGCAAAAATGGCTTCTAGCTTGAGAAACTCTGAAGAAAAGAAGCCCTTTAAAGTTTAGTTAGTAAGTAAGGAGGTTAAACAACTAGATTTTAGGTCAATCCCAGAGGTGGCATACAAAAATGACCCTACTGGTGCGTTATCCATCATTTCGCCGAAAGTTGTTATTGTTCAAGATGTTAGGAAGTGTTACAACTACAAAATTGGAGGGATAGGTGATATGGAGATTCAACAAGCCTATAATAAATTGTGTGAGAATAGAGTATTAAAGGAAGAATTCAACATTGTTGATAGGAAGGGACTCACTCGTGCACTAGATTTCCCTACAATCTTCAAGATGGAGTGGATTAGGTTAGTGTTGAGCAGAATTAATGATGGTTGCTTGTGGTTGGAAGGAGGGCCAGTCAAATTGACAAAAAATAATTATCCATACCAACCCTAGATTGGCAAAAGACCCTAAGAAGTGACTCCAAGGAGGTCATTGAGAAAAACATAGGAGCACAATGGAATAAGAGGGGTATGACCATAGAGACAATCAAAGACCCACTCATAGAGTTTTCAGTAAGGGTCATCTCACATAAATTCTACCAATCAAGTAGATTGAATAGTGTGCCTTGCATTGTAGTGGATTTGGGATAAAAAATTGTAAAGAAAGATCATACATATGATCTAGCAGAGCTGCAATTGCAATAGATAATGGAGAATTTGGGAGCAATCAGAAGATCAAAGAGTGCTTAGTGTAAGTTTGGGTCAATTTTGATATGTACATTCTTTTATGTTGCGAATGAATTACCTTATTTTGGCAAGATAGCTTGGAAGGCCAATAGTTCTATAGCTATACAAATTAATGAGTACATAGAGTAGATGGGAGACAATTTTGAAACCATCATGACAAGATATTTTGAGGATTTCAAGAATTCTAGTTTCCCTTGTAGGAGCACAATGGAATAAGAGGGGTATGACCATAGAGACAATCAAAGACCCACTCATAGAGTTTTTAGTAAGGGTCATCTCACATAAAAAGTAGATTGAATAGCACAATGGAATAAGAGGGGTATGACCATAGAGACAATCAAAGACCCACTCATAGAGTTTTTAGTAAGGGTCATCTCACATAAAAAGTAGATTGAATAGCATGCCTTGCATTGTAGTAGACATGGAATACAAAATTGTAAAGAAAGATCACACATATGATCTAGCAGAGCTGCAATTGCAACAGATAATGGAGAATTTGGGAGCAATAAGAAGATCAAAGAGTGCTTAGTGTAAGTTTGGGTCAATTTTGATATGTACATTCTTTTATGTTTCAAATGAATTACCTTATTTTGGGAAGATAGGTTAGAAGGTCAATAGGTCTCTAGCTGTACAAATTAATGAGTACATAGAGCAGATGGGAGACAATTTTGAAACCATCATGACAAGCTATTTTGAGGATTTCAAGAATTCTAGTTTCCCTTGTAGAGCAACATATCAATGATATTTTCTTTTTAGTTGATATAGATTATACTTATATTCAAGCTACAGTACTGAGAGTTAGATGGCTAAGGCCATTAGGATATGAGATAAACATAGATGAGGCCTCAACAATAATCACAACATTGCTTGCAAAAGAAACCGACAAAAGTGCATAACCTTTTGGCACTTATGATGTTGTAATATCAAAGGTTGAAATGGAGCTAAAAACAACATCAATATTGAAGAAAAAGGATAAGTTGGTCAAGAAACTCAAGGAAAAATTCAGAGAAGGAACTATAAAAGGTGAAGAGGATGATGAAGAAGGAGATGAAGAAGAAGAAGTTGAACAAGATCAAGGGCCACTTGCCTTGACACAAGGAACGGGTGAGGATAAAGAGGAAGAAGGTGTTGAAGAGGAACAAGCTAAGGAAACACCTACCAAACCAGAGCCCAAGAAAAGAAAGGCAAAGACTCAGCCTAATGCTTAGCCTAAGGAGAAGAAAGTAGCCAAGCCAAGCCCTACAAAGCCTATTGTAAGAGCCAGCACAAGGGCTACCACTCAAAAGGCCAAGGTGTAGGCAAAAGAGAAGAAGAAGGAAACTGAGCAACAAGGACCAACAAAGAAAAGATTAAGAAGAAAATATGTTTCTCAACCTAACTCTAATGAAGAGAGGACAAAGTTAGAAGACACAAGCCAATTTAGAGTGGTAAGTCATGCATTAAAATTTGATTTAGAAAACATTTGTGACAATGTTAAAGATTATGCTAACTTAAGTGGCTTAAAGAACATTGAATTCAATAAGTTAAATAGGGAAGAACAAAACATGGTTGAAGAATTAGTCTATACCATGATGGCTAAGTTCAAGAACACCCCACTTGAACTTGACAATTCAACACCCAAAGATTTATATTCTATTATTGAAAATAAATGGCACTATTGTCTTAACATGGAGAAAGAAATAAAGGAATCTACCTTAGCTCGAGTAATGCTAGAGCTTTAAAAAGGACAAATTACCAAGGCTAGTAAGAAGCATGGGAGAAAATTCTCTCCCAAATACAGAGCCTTCAACATTCTCCAAAACAACATTGAGGAAGTTGTAAATAAATCCACCAAGATATGGAAGTTGATATATGGTTTGACAACTGTTAAACTAGGAGAAGAGGATCCCTTTGAGGGAAAGAATAATGAGGAAGAGGAGGAAAATGATAAAGAAGAGGAAGCCAAGAAAGAGAAAGGAGGAAAAACAGTGGAGGAGACACAACAAAAAATAGATAAGTGGCAACTGCTGAGGAGCAGCAAATAGAATAGGGTGTGCTAGACACACAACTACCACCCTTGAGCCCTCCACATGACACCTCTATAGCTGGAGATACCATAACTATGAATGATTTTCTTGATAACTCTGGTTAGAACATCAATCCATTGACTATAGAGGACCTTAAAAAGATCCTTGACCAAACCACTTTACAAGCACAATTGTGCAATAATCCTATTTTGGTTAGTGTAGAAGAGTTACAAAAAGTTGTAGCTGACTTAACAAGGGATAAGGTGAATCCACAAGAACTACCTTTTGATGTCCCTTCAGCTACAAGTGGACAACCTATAGTGCAAATAGGAATAGACACATCTAACAAGGTTGAATCCATAGTTAAAGTCTTGATGATTGAGCACAAGACTCAAACTGCAAAGGAGAAAGAGCCTACAAAGGAGCAAACAAGGTAGATAGAAACATTTTTACCTACTACACAAGAACAAGGTGCACCACAGATAATAGTAATTGACAAAGAAAAATAAGAGGAGGACAAGGATAGTCCAAAGGAAAAGGAGCATGAGGCAATTCAAACCTTGGTAAATTTGTGAACCACTGGAACTCCTACAAAGCTTTAGAAGCTGAGCACCAATGCCATGCCATTGCAAATTTTAGCATCTGGCTTGAGCTCTATGACAGTAGCAAGGGTACTTCACTATGGAGACCCTAAATTGGATGAAGAGATAGTCATTCCCAAATATGACTATGACAACATTACTCTTGAAGAAATTAATCTAATGCAAGAGGCATTAAAGAAGAAGAAGAAATAAGAGATACTAAAAAATGAGTATAAACAGAAGCAAGCACTACATGAGATCAAGGACATCTTCTTAGATGCCTTTAGCTTGCAATCACCTGATGAAACAAAGCCCATTATGGAGCAAATTTTAGAAATAGTCAACCAGGTGCAAAGTGAAGACCATGTCACTAATGCAAAACTTATGGAATGGTCAAAAAATAAGTTTCAAGCAAAAGTAAATTAGAAAATATCTAGTGAAATAGCACTTCCACAAGTAGAACTCGCTAAAAAGATAGAAAAAGTGAAGGAAGGACTTGAGAATATATTCTCATTATACACAAAATTTTGTGATCCTTCAATTTTCACACAGGAAACCAGCCAAAGAATAATGAGCTTGGAAAGAAATTTGAAAATATTTGGCATGTAGCTGCCAAAAGATCCAACTCAAAGTGAGAAGCATTTTCATACAATGCTTCACACACACAAGGAACTAGTTGTATTAATAGAAGATGAGGCTAATACTAGAGCCAAATTAGTTCAGATTTAATATGCCCTAACCCTTCACATGTAGATTCTACAAAGGAACTAGCTTGTGCAAAAAATATGTTGAAGAAAGATCCAAATCTTTCTACATTAGATGGCCTAGTTCACCTTGTACCAGAGACAACTATCCAAATAAAATCCCTAAAAGTTGCACTACAAAAGTGGGATGTTGCTCTAAGAATTGTAATGGAAGTGAACAAAACCTTCTTGGCAAAATACTCAGTTAGAGCATAGACTCTTTGACATTAGTGTCAAAAAGGGGGAGAAATTGAAATGGGGAGAAATTGAAAAGGGGGAGATAAATCAAAAGCCTAGAAGGAGACTTAATCTGCAAGGGGAAAAATCTAAAAGGGGGAGTCAAAACAACCAAAGAAAAGAGCAGACAAAGGGGGAGTAAACAAAAAAAGCACAAAAATAAAGAACATCAGATAAAGAGTATTAGAATGAATCAACATGAGACAAATCTACTAAGAGAGATTTTGGATACACTAAAGGAACATCAACTCAGGGGGAGTTACAAAATTTGAGGTATATAGTTCTTCACAAAAATTTGAACAAACTTTGAAGTTTTGTATATATGCTGAATTGTAGTTATATTATACTCAAGAGAGTTAGATGCATCATGTATAGTTAAGTGTTTTTGACACTCATGTCAAAGGGGGAGATTGTTGATCTCAGAATAGTTTTGACAATTGAGTGTCAACACACTTAAACCATTTGCTAAAGTTCATGCTGAGCTAGCAACATATGCTGAGTATAATATATATACAAGTGCCAAGTTGCAATAGGTGTTGAGTCAAAAAGATAGTAAGTGCCAAGTCAGTTAGGTGCCGAGAAAATAGATAGTGTCGAGTGAATATATATGCTGAGTAAACAATAGATGCCAAGCATATTCAGGTGTCGAGCCAGACATAATTTTAGTATGTGCCGAGCAACAATTTTATCAAGTACCGAGTAACACAATATTAACATAAGAGTTTGTGTCTTCAAAAATGAAGATGTAAATCATGTTGCATGCCAGCTAATGGATAGATCTCAAAGCTTAGAGATAAGATCAAATCTATTTGATTCCCTATGTAATCAACATGCAACCAATCATAAAAATGGAATGCTAAAGAGGCAAAAAGGATGAATCTCAGCTGTAGATTCATACCTAACCCTAAGTCACGAAAACCTTTTAAGAAGGTCGAAGCCCCATAATTCAGAGTGGCAAATAGAGTGTAAGTGAGCAAAGAATAGAAGGAGTAAAGGGGTAAAGTGTTAAGAGGACATTCAAGGTGACTTAGAAGAACAAAGGAATTGCAAGATTAGTTAGCAGAACAAAGTATCAACACTACAAAAACTTCATATCAAATCAACAAGGATCAAATTGGATTAAATAGTGATCTAAAATTGGCAATATCAAATTGCAAGTGATCAGGTCAAACATTATACTATACTCTCTAACAATTGTATTAGTAGAATGAAATCCTATGGACTTAGGTTGGTTTAACAACCATTGTATAAATCCTTTAATAGGGTGACATTCCAAGTGAATGTTTTGTAAATCCTTTAGAAAGGTACACTTTTAACAGGGTGTGAAAGCCTTTAACAAGGTAGGCCTTTCACAGGGCAGACCATGGCTCATGGTCAAACTTTGTAACCTTGAAAAGTTACATTATTTCTACAATAGTAAGTTGTGGTTGTCATCCCCACCCAATTTTTACCTTCTCATTTTGGAGGGTTTCTGGGTGATCAAATATGGTGTCAACTATTTTCATGCATGCTTTTACTTTCATGTTATTTAAATATGTTTCATGCATGTATTAATTTAAGTTAAAAGTTTTATTGGTTAAAGTTTGATACTTCTGATTCACCCCCCCCTCTTAGAAGTATACTTCCCACTTGTAAATTCCAAAAAAACTAACAATCTCATCTAATTTAAAGAAAAATCTCAATTTTTTGATTTTAAATAAAGAAACTTAAAAATAAAACAAACTCAATTAAAAAATCTATTAAATAGATATATTATTATAATTCAAATTTTTTTGATTGACTTAATTGAACTTTATAATTATAATAAAAGTTGAATTATTAAATCAAATGCATTTAAATTGCACAATTTATATTTTAATTATATTAATATTGTTAACATATTTAAAGTTAATATCAAATTTTTGTTGATTCAATTATGCAAAATGAAAAGAAATATTATTTAATAAATGTTCATTAAATTAGGTTTCTTAACTCAACCATGTATAATCATAAAGTATTTAATTTATAATCAATCTTTTCAGTTATTATTTGTTAGGATTTAGAGGTACTTAGGGGGGACTTGGGGAGGGGGGGATTAGTAGAATCAATTGATTCCAAAATTTAATTGTTGATTTATAAAAACAAATTGCTAACTTCCAAATGATAAACATATAACTAGTAGTAACAAGTAAATCATAATAATATTAAATAATAATACACATATGAATCATGGAACAATGGGTTTGATCACATGGGAACCCTTCTTAGAAGGTAAAAATTGTAGTAGGGATAATACCCACAAATATTTTATATTGTAGTAAATAAATTGCCTAGTTAAGAGCGTACAACTACCCTTTTTGAGGCTTCATGTTGTTAGGAGTGACCTTATACCTTGTTAGAAGTACAAACATATTTGCTAACATTTTCCTTGTTTTTAGGGGATTTAACCCTTTGAACCTATTAGGGTCCACCCAATTTAGGGATGTTTTGGTTATAACTATTAGGATACGACTAAATCTTTGATATGGATATGAGACTCCTTGCTTGTCAAATCCCTCCTACTCTTTGATTTGATATTACTGCATTGTGAACTTCTATTCTCTATGTCTTGATCACAACTGCTGGATCACTTTCTTTTACTGGCTTTTAGTGATCATCTTCCTTCATCAATCTATTCATCAACTACATCTTCATCTCTTAATATGTCTATTATGCAACCTATATGTTTACCTACAATATTTTTTCCTCTTAATCCTAACCCTTCATTTTGAACTTTTATTTTCCTCTTTTTTTCTCAAACATTTCATAAATCCAAATGATTAGATTCAACTGGGTCATCCTCTATGCATACTTTACTTGTCCACTTCTTGGATTGGACAAAATGTGTTACACATCCCAAGGTAATCCTTTTATTTTTTTGTAGCCTTCTCCTTGTAAGTTCACACTATCCAATGTGATTTCATTTCTAGATTTAACCTCTTCCTTAACCAATTTGCAAATCATCCATACTTTCTCATATAATCACTAATCTTCACTTAGTGATCACCGATCATGACATGTGTCCTTCCTTTGCCTAACCTATTTAATTTCAAACTTAGTTCTCACTAATCAATGTATGATTTTCATTAGTGACAACCACCAAATAAGTATATACCTTTCCAATTAATAAATGGTCAGGTAATTCCGATGCCAATTATCTCTATAATCATCCCCTTTGGCATTGATGTAATTAACTTTAACTTTAAATACAATTGAGGTCACTAAGTTTTGTACTATGTGAGTTGGTTTAACTCACTTCTTCTAATCTACTACCCCTTAGATCATCCTCCTTTGCCTTACACTCCTTGATCTTCAATATTTTACTCTAGACTTCTCCTTTGATATTCTAATACAAGGGGAGGTTGGGTAATTAGGGCTAGAGGCACACCTAACTATCAAACCACCTTGCTGAGTAAAAACAACAGAAGAAAAATATAGAGAACAACACCAAGGAGAGAGAGAGTGAGACATAAATATCTTATTAATTCATCAAAATATCAACAAATATTCCTAATTGTAAGGATTTATGGGTTACATCCAATACAAATGATAAAACATATATCAAAATGTATCCATCATGATAGAATTGTGATCAAATAGCAAGAGTCTTGCTCACCAACTTCTACGATACTTATACTTGCCAAAATGACTTACAAAAGATTCTAGATCTTCACATTAGAGAAGGTCTACCTAGTAACGATTGACACATATCTTAATGATCAATCCTTACATATAATGCATGAATCAAATTAAATGAACAAGTTGGCTCGTACTAAGAATGAACAGAAAAACACAATCAAAGAAGGAACCAAATATTAGAAGAAATCACCAAGCCAACTCGATACTTGAAGCAACTTGACCAACATAGGAGCCTGTGCAATACTAGAGCTTGAAAATATTGGCACTCAACAACAATTACAACTCAACAATGCTAGAGCTCAGTCAACACTACAACTTAGCAACAACAAGAAGGATAACAAGGCAACCTAGGATACTCCTGCATCATATTCACCTCTGGTCTTCTTCTCTGATCTTATCCTTCTCTGAAAACAATGCCAAAGGTATAATCTTTAACATCATGTAACTGTTAATTCCAATCTCTCAAACATAACCTTGTAACTAGATCATGTTGAATCTAGGGGGGTGTCCTAAGTCTTCTTTAGATGACTCAATGCAATGACCTTTTCTTGCATCTGAGTCCCAAGATCATTTAGTTTATGAACTGAATTTGCACTTGGTAGTTCTAATACTTCCATTTATTTCTTTATGTTTGTTTGAATAGCCTTCATGATAGGGGATATAATTTCTTTCACTTCTAGTATATTTAACATTCTTCTATCTTTCTCATCGCATGGTTGTCTTATCATTTTTAGTGTCTTTTTCACCTCATCATTGAATAGGGTAAATAAACTTGATAATAGATAAAAATTTCATCATAGGCTTTCCAATTCTTTGTGTACATCATCTTTTTGCTTCTCCAAATATTTTATTGATTTACAATAGTTTAATATTTTAGTTAAGGATTTTCTTGCTTCTATAAGTGTTCCTTTTACTTCCTTTACCAAATATGTCAATTTCTCTCCAACTTCAATTATCTTCTTTGTCATTTTTTCTATTATTTTATTCTCCAAATTCTCTTAAACCATGCTCATTGCTACATACAAAAAATATATTTCTTGATCAAAAATATATTTGATTAATGTGTCCAGTTGATTAATTTATAGATAATCTCTATTATCTTCAACTTCAGGTACTAACTTTGCTAAGATGTTCCTAGTCCGTCTCAATACTTCTTTCTTCTTCTTATCTCTGATATCTTTCCTCTTACCTTTTTCTGAATATTCCATCAAATCTTTGGGTCTTAAATTATTGATATCTATAGGTGTAGGAATGATCTCCTCTTTACCTAGATCTTCAACTTCTTCCTCAATTAGAATTTTGACTAGTTTCCTTTTATTTATCATACTTGCTCAAGATTGAGTTTTCTTATTTGATATTATTATTCAACATTTTTCGCATTCCTCCTTTTTGAAAACTACTTCAATTATTTATTTTTCTTCTCTTATGAAACTATATTTTCCTATCTTAAAGATAGATCAGGTTGACCGATTATATCAATAGCTCTCGCTTCACTAGTTGGTATCTTCACCTATTGTGCTTCTAGTTCCTCTACTTATTATGAAATATCCTGTACCACACTACCAATTATCTCTTAAATAGTATAAGTATCATCCACTCAAATAGGAGATGTGTATCCTTGTGACATCCCTTATGATTTTAGAATATTTCTCTATATACCAACCTTCTCATTATGTAACCTTTGAACATCTTCCATTAGGATTCCTTTTACTCTTTCCTTTACTCTAAATTCCTTCTTATGATCTTCATACAATTCCTTTGCATCTTTATAACTTAGCTCTAGTTGAGCTTCCATCAAATATTTTTATTGATGTCTTTATCCATTTGAAATGCAAATTTCCATCTTGCATTAATAATAAATTCTAATACATTAGGAAGTAGTGAATGTAACTCAAGAGGTGTTCTCTTAAATTTGTGCAAATTTAGAATAACTATTTCTTCAATTTTCTTCTTATCTTCCTCATTTGCCAAGTTGTATATTATCTTTACAAGTTTCTAAGCTTACCAATTTTTCTATTTCTTTGACAAAGTTTTCAATTGTGGGTTCTTTACTCTACACTCCTCCTCTCTTTAATTCTATAACTCATCGATATGACTTATTCTTTTTGTTTTTTCTTCAACCTCTTTTTATTTCCTGCCATGTTTCTTTTTCCTAGAAACTTCCTTTGTTGTTTATCTCTTCTAATTTCCTGAGATGAACTTTTCTTCCTTAGTGGTTGATCGAGTAGCCTTCCTTTTTATTCTTTGGTATGGTAGATGGATCTTTATCACAATATTTCTTGTACTAGACGATCCTTCTCATTTATTGGGTATCTATTGGGATTGACATATAGACCTCCTTTTTGTTGAGACTGGTGTCTTCATCTCCTTAACCAAGAAATATCATAAGGAGTCTATTTATAGGATAAAAATATTTGAACTAGAGAGCATGTTTGTCAATTGCCAAGACCCATATATTAGATTTTATCAAAACTTTAAGGCCAGTAAGGATTCCATTTACAACCAATCTGGTAATTTGTGAGATTGTTGAAGATTAAGTTTCTAGTGGTCAATTTTTAGTTATATTTGAACTAATTTCCCAATGATTTCATGGGGGTTAGAAGATTGAGAGAGAAAAATTTAGATGAGACCACTTATGGACTCAACATTCCTTGGTAGATCATAACTGGAAGGTTAAGATAGTTGATTATTAAAATTTTAGCTACTTTTGATGACAAAATTTTGACCTAATTGTACATACGAGAGTAGTAAAATGAAGCATTTTAAAGAGCATTTATAAAATAGAGGGGAGATTTTATTTATTTTTAAAAATTTCATATAGGTCCAAAATAATGAACAAAGATATAAATTAACTTCTCATTCTTTTGTATATCACATGGAAGTTTATGTTAAGGTTGGACAATCCATGAAGTCTATATAGATTTTTAAAGAGATAGGGGAGTAAAGGGTCCCTATGAGTGTGCTTACATATGAGAAAATTATTCACCTATTATCAAATATTCAAGAAAAAGAGTATGCCAAAAATTATATGAAGTGATTTGAGGACAGTGGTTTGAGGCCTTTGTAGTCATCTAATGTTGACTTGATGCAAATGTATATGTCCTTGTAGATGTACAATAAAGTGGAATCCATATTTTATCTATGTATAAAAAGTTCCAACCCAAATGGATAGCATATGTTTTATATTTTGAATCTCTAACCAAGTGTGATGAGTTGGAGAAGGCCAAAGAGGTTTTGAAAAAGGATAGTTCAATGAATGCCAAATGAAAAGAATGAAACATTATGCTAGTAGGCTTTATTAATGTTGGATAAGAAGAAAATATATGACACTTGTATGGTTATATGTGGCATTTAATTTTCCATCAGGCTGATATTTGATCCTCCAAGTTAATGATGGAGAATGGGAATTTTTTTCCCTTCCATGTGAATTATATAGGCATCAATGCTAAGTGATATCATGACATTAAGGAATTTTATGCTAGAATACAACAATCAAGGAGAGTGTGGTTCAATTTTTGGGGGTCTATGCTACAAGTGTTAAGGGTAGTGATTAACTATGCAAGGTTTTCTTGAAGCAAGCACCATGTTATAGTTGGGGCACCTTGATGTGGCATTTCTAGTATTTGCAATAGAGAATCCAATCAATGTGGATGTTTACAACACAAATTATAGAGAATGCCAGGTCTAACATTGCACATGTAGGTGGGAAGTCCAGAGAAATTATCCCACATTCTTTATGTGAGACTTTGTTATGTTATATTTATATGTGAATACTTGCTAATCAAATTTCCAATGCATAAGGTTATTTTTGCTAAGGAGAAGTGATTGTGCATGGGGCTAAGGAGAGGATTAGGTGTTCTAGCATAGTCTAATGTAAATAAAAATTTGGGAATAGGAGTGATGACCAATCAAGGCATGAAACATTAGTGAATGTGATGGTATGGTAGTTGATCAAGTGACTTGTGGACCAATAAGAGGGATCCTAGTGGTATACCAACTAGGAGGCTAAGGTAAGTGAAGTGAGACCTCTGATGGTAGGTGGTGACATCCTATGTTCCCATGATCATAGTTAGAAACTATTGACTGATATAGTGGGAACACAAGAAGATGAGATGTGGTAGTGTGGGTCCCAACTTAGAGATCATGTAGATAACCATATATAAGTGAAAGGGACCAAAAAATCAACTAGAGGGTGATACATGGCACATTGGTTGAGGTAGGATGGGGGTATAGGATAACAAGTGTATGTTGAAAACAATTTATCAATTGTGTATTGTCTTTGATGTTACACAAAATGTCAATTCTTTACTAGTTGGTGTCTACTGATCTCACTCGAGCAATGAAGACAATTTCTAGTATCTGCCAAGCATTCCAGAGATAATCAAGCTTACAAATAGTGTCTACCAAGTTCACTTGGGCACCAAAGGAAGTCTACAAGAAGATAGTTTCTACTGAGTCCACTTAGGCACCAAAGGAAGTTTGCAAGGAGACACTATCTAGTGAGTTCACTCAGGAACTGAAGAGAAGTTGGCATAGAACAAGTATTGACTGAGCTCACTCAGTTACCAAAGGAAGTCTAAAGAAAGTCTTTTCTGAGTTAGTGTTGTTTGAGTTGGGTCAGCTAACAAAGGATAGTTGACTTAAGGGATGAGTATTGAATATTTGGTGTATTCAAGCTAACTTGACAAGGTAAATGTTATAAGTATAAGGTCAAGTTGTCGGATTGAATGTGGGAAGCATGGGATTGAAAAGATAAATCAAGGAACCAAATTGGAAGGATAACAGAGTATCCTGAGTTGACCAAGATGCAAAGTTTTATCTGATCAAGGAGAATCAAGTATTCAAGCCAGAACAAAGATCTAAAATCAGCAATACAGTTGCATCAACAATAAGGTCATATCATTGTTACTCTCTAATAATTGTAGTAGTGAATCAAATCTCTTAACAGAGTTATCTTAACAACTATTTTCCAAATCCTCTAACAAGGTGGAATTTCTAGATTCGAGTGTCTAAAGACCTCTAACAAGGCCACTCCTAATAGGGTGATTTTAATCATTTTACAGTGTCACACCTAACAATGTGTTTTGTAACCTTTAACAAGGTTGGATTCTAATAGGGCATACTTCAAAAGAGTGAAAAATAGTAACTGGTTGCAATTGGTGGTTTTTCCCAAATTGGGTTTCCACGTTAAATCCTAGTGTCACATGTGTTCATGTTATTTGATTTATGTTTATTAAACTAAGTTAATTAAGGGTAATCACATTTAATATCATAAGATCTACATGTTTAGTGTTAACCAAGTACAATGCATATATTCAGTATTAACCAAGTTACTATGTTAATGGATTGATTTATTGCTAATTGAGTTACAATAGTATTCCAATTTCACCAGAGTTTGATTTTGAATTATATTGACATCCTAAGGGATCTTGGATTTATTTTTGTGGTAACTGATTCACCCCTCCCCTCTCAATTACTCCTCTTATATTTCTAATAATTGGTATAAGAGCTTTTGGTTCTTTCAGAGAAGGTTTCAAGGACCTAAGATAAAGTTCAAGATGTCTTATAGAAGGGAGATCCCCAAGCTAAACAAATATAACTTCAAGGCATGGTAGAAACTCATGAGATTGTATTTGGAAACCATTGGAGACTCAGGCATAAAGTACCTAAACACCAAGTATGTGGCACCTACTAGAACTATGACTGTTGAAGAAATTATAGAAAAGAAGAATCATAACATTATGATGATTGATATTACATCAACTCTCAATTATGTTAAATTTGATGAAGTCAAAGACTATGGTACTACTTATGAGATGTAGATCAAGCTGAAAATAATCTATGGAGGATATGAAAATGTAATAAGAGTTAAGGGAAAAAGTCTTAGAGGTCAATTTGATCAAATGAAGATGAGAGAAGATGCAAATATTTCAAAATACAGTAAAAGGATCAAAGCCTATGTGTGTGTGTGTAATCAGAGCCTCAGGAGGAAAGATAGAATATGAGATAGTGGTAAGAAAGGTACTCACAACAATTCTTCCTATATATGCAATTAGAGTTTCGAAAATTCAAGGGATGAGATGAAATCCCAAGAATGATATAAAGTTTGATGCACTAGTGGGAAGCTTGACAACATTTGAGTTAGATAACTCTGATAACTATGTTCCTAACTATAACAACCTTGAGTCTACATTTCAAGCCAAGCTATCACTCAAGAAGAAAGAAAGATGCAAAATCTAAAAGGAAATCTAACAATGAAGATGAAGATGGTCTTGAAGTCATTGAAGCATTACTTACAAGAATATTTCCCAAGGGCAAAGGAAAGTACAAGGGAAAAATTACTTTGATATGCTTTTCTTGTGAAGAAGTTGGTTACATTTATACAAGGTGTCCAAATAGAGAAGGAAAAGAAGAAAAGAAACATGAAAAATACAAGGGCAAGGAGGACTTCAAAAGCTATAAGGATTACAAGGACAAAGGTAAGAAATCTTGTTACATTGCTAAAGATTCTAATAATAAATGGTCTACATTGTTGTTAAGGACGAATGAGATGATTAGACTAATAAGATGGCCCTCATATCATATGTTAGTAAGAATGATACATGGATTATTGATAGTGGTTGTTCTCACCATATACATGGTGATAAATATAAATTTGAGAACTTGGTACACTATGATGGTGAAAGTGTTAGATTTGGCAATGATGAACCATGTTATGTGAAAGGAAAAGGTTGTATTGCACTAACCAATGATCTCAAATGTGATACTACTTATTGGGTTGAAGGACTAAAGCATAATATACTTAGTGTGGCTCAATTGAATAATATTGCATTCAAGGTAGAATTCATGAATGGGAAAGGCCAATCTACTAGATGGGAAAGGAAATTTGGTTGGGACTGGCAATCAAACAAAAGGTAATCTATTCTACCTTAATCTAAATGAAAGTTCATGTTTCATAGCTCAAGTAGAAGAAAGATGGTTATGGAATAACAGGTTATGTCATGTGAATTTTGATAACCTAATCAACATAAGAAGAAATAGAAGAGTGAGATGCATTCCAAGCCTCAAGAAACCTGACATGGGCATGTGCAAGAATTGTCAAATTGGTAAGATGGGAAAGACAATTCTTAAAGCAAGAACTATTATTCTAAAGAAGTACTGGATATGGTTCATAATATCTTAGTGGACCTATCGGCATAGAAAGCTAAGTACTTTATTTTATTTGTCAATGATTATTATAGAATGATGACAATAATGTAATTCAAGGATAAATCAATATTTTCAAAAGTTCAAGTGGTATCTAACTAGAGTGGAGAAAGAAATAGGAAAGAAATTGAAATGTTTAAGACCAGAAAAAGGAGGAGAATTCATTTCTAATGAATTCAATGAATTCTACAATGAGAGAGGAATCAAAAGGAAAGTGTCTACACTTGGTACACTGTTGGTTTACAATTTATCTTCCTATAAGATTTTATAACTTGACTCTTTGATACCCAATGTTTTAGAGAGATAAAAGATGTTTACCAAAAAATGGGTTAGTGTATGTATTCTATCACTTCCCTCTAAATTACTAGGTACAAATCCCTTATGATTTCTAATGATATGCAATGAATATGTTTTTATGAGATCAGAAGTTTTGAGATTATAAGATCTTAACCCAAGAGCAGTAAAGGATAACCAAATTGTTTGTAGACACAAACAATTTAGGCAAAATGGATTTGAATAACCTATCACACTCAATGGAATGACTGTAGTAGATTATCTTGAAATTTCTAACCTTTACTTCTATTCTAAATGCAGATTAACCATCTAAATATAGAAGAGGAATGAAGAACATATGCACGTGAGGGAAAATTGAATTGCTTTCATTATCAGCCTTGAATGAAATGGAAACCAACAAGTAACTAATAGATTCATATACATTTATCTTTCACTTCCTAATGAAACTACCTAATATGTTATGAAACTAACAAGAGAGGAAACATAACCATAAATGAAGAAAGTAAATGGAGTCACCTTCACTATAATTACAAAAATGAAATGGAATCCATATGATCATCCCAGAATCACATATGATGGTTTTTCAACTCTTAATGTAGAACTAATCTATTCATGGGCAACAAAACATGACAAGCAAATAGGGTAAATGGAATTATAGAACCAATTCACTATCAAGTTTGTTGACATTTGTATTATCAAAAGAGATTACATTTATAGTTTTATGTCATTTCTCATTTCTAGAGAGAAACAATCACAAATAGAAGAGAAAATGAGAATAAAATCTAAAATTATCTAAGGATATGGGCACGTGACATCTTTTCCATTGAAAATTATGAATCTATGATACTTCCAAAATCACACAATGACTGTTCAACTTTATGCGAGCTCAAGAAGCTTGTAGAAATTATCATTTTATTCATGTTCTATTGTTTGGCACCAAGTTCATATGATTCATATTCCAATGGACACTACCATTTTGAATTTCAACCCTTGATCTCAAATCAATGGTCAAGATTAAATCATTACAACCTCCTTTATTTCTTCCTTGCTCTCTCCTTCATGGGTGCCTTTTGACTGGGTTGTAGCTTAATATATTTTTATTCTATTGACCGTAGTGACTTGGTGAGAAACACTTGTTAACTATAATCACAATATCGCAACATTAAACTTAACTGCCACTTCTAACCTATGACTATGCAATGGATGGTTCTCATAGCTTTGCATCTTTGACCTGTAATCAACCTAACTCACTTGCGACTGTGCGACCAAGAATTTTTGCCTTGTCACTGCCTTAATAGAGGCTACCCTTTAATCCCTATGATGATGCAATTCAAATGCCTTTCATTGTGTCACAACCTTAATCATGAGTTACCTTAACTTGCATGTGATGGTGCGATTGCTTCCTTTCACTATGTCACAACCTTAACTTAGGCTTTGTATTAATCATCAGTGACCATGCAATTCCATTCATCCATGACTTTGTAACTTAAAGGCTCTTGACCACATGATTACAAACAATGATGTGATGACCATTCGATGCTAACTATTTACTGTTCTTTGCATCTTTGCAACATTATATTTAACTATCTTAATTTGCATTCAACCTAATGAAAATCGTAGATTTTAGGATCTGACTTTTCTATTGGCCAATGGCATGATGTCTTTTATTCATTTGACTCTTCTCCATCATGTAGCTTGTCAAGATTACATTTGAACCATCTATTTACTCAATCGATGATGCATATTTTCTTATCTTCATATTTTGACCTCAGGAGGGTTTTGAACATTTTCTTTTGTATGAATTGCTTCCTCTACTCACTAATCTTGATCATCTGCAATGTCTTCCATGGAAACCATAACATAGTATTGAACCTTTGTCTTCATCATGTTTAGGAACAAATCAATATAAGATCCATACCTTCTTCTCATCGGGATGACACATAAAAACCCTCCAAACCCTAATCACCTAGCTTTGGATTGATGCATTGCTCATATGATTCCCCACATTAGGTTAGCTCAAAGGAATGATGAGAAGAAGGCCATCCTGTGGAAATCTAGACTCAGACTCAAGATATTGACACTTGATTTGAATCAAACCTAAAGAAAAAAAGATATGAATTGAAACTTGGTCAACAATTGGAATTTTATAGGGATTTAAGCATGATAATGCTTGAAAGAGCTCTGGCAATCTCTGGTTTCACATAAAAGGTGACAATCTGGAAAAAAAAAGAATAGACTAAACTAGGAAAACAATAACAACTACCTAGGAAGGAAAGTGACTAAGATAAAGAAAAATGCACGAAGGAAAGCCTACCTACCTAGGTACTATGTAGGGATTACTTGATTTCAATTTTGCATTTGATATAACTTCAAATCCTACTCATTATAAAAACATGGCAGGTTTTCTCCAGTGGGATATACCAATTTGAAAGAGTTATTTTGATTTTCATGCATGATTTGAAATGGTCCTTTCCACAAAGATTGAAACTTTGAATGCATGCCTCTTGGTTCATGTCTATTATCCCATAGCAATACCAAATAACCTTCCATGAATTTTCTAGGCCTTGCCCTTTTAGCAAACAACTTCTTTACTCTTCTTTGGTGTTCAGCGATTTTATCAACCATTTCTTCCCTTTCTTCTTTCACCTTGGTAAGATACAAGGTCCTCTTTGCTAATCCATCTTTAAAAATATCTTCTTCAATGACAATCTTTAATTTACATGTAGTAAGTTCTAAAGGAAATGATAAATTAGCTTGCACTCCATAAACTAACTCCAAAGGTGAGATACCAATAACTCTCTTAGGTGTGGTCTTGTCAGCCCATAAAGCATTATGAATCTTCTCATGCCAACTTTTTAGGTTATTTGAGACCAATTCCTTCAAAATATTAATCAAATTATTATTACCAGACTTAGCCTGCCCATTTCCTTGAGGGAAATAATTAGAGGAATGTCCAGCTTTAATGCCATTATTATAGAAAAATTCAATAATCTCTAAAGAGAAAAAATAAGATGCATTCTTCATTATCAACTTCACAAGAACTCCAAACTTGACCAATATATGTTCTTTGAAAAATTCACATAGTACCATTGATGAAGTCTTCTTCATTGGCTTGGCTTCAACCCATTTACTGAAATAGTCTATGGTAGTCAATATATATGAATGTCCTTGACTAGAAGGAGGATTTATTGGGCCTATAAAATCTAAACCCCATTGATGCAAGGGAGCTTCAATTACCACTAGCCTAAGAGGTAAGGAAAGAACTTGAGATTTACCAGTAAACATCTTGCATTTCTCACAATTAGCAACCCACTTATATGGATCTTTGAACATGCTAGGCCAATAATAGCATTGCCTCAAAATTTTAATATAGTGACAGTAGAAGAGAAGTGTCCTCCACAAGCCTCGTTATGAAAATATGTCAATAACTTTACCTACTACTCTTTATCCACACATCTCAAAAATATTTTATCAATTACTCTCTTGTACAAGACATCATCATGAATTACATATTTCAAGGCTTTTTTTTTTAGATCTCTTCTTTGTTTAGTAGTCAATTCATCAAGGCATTCACCATATGTTAGAAATTAAGCAATTTTTGAGAACCAGGGATCTTGAAGATTTACCATAAGAAATTTTTGAGTATCATCTTCTTTGAATTGTTGATCCTTTGCCAAATCTTTACAAAGTGCATTACCTCTTGCAAGTTTGGTTTTCTTAATTTCTATATCATATTCTTGAACCTTTTCTATCCAAACTCCTCTATTATTACAACCAACCTCTTGTTGTGTCAAAATACTTTTTAGTACAAGATCTAGCACATATATCATTGAATGAGAATGCAACACATAAAACCTAAAATTTCTAAGGGATCTCACCATGGCATATGCATGTTTTTCCATCTGTGAGTATCTCAATTCTTAATTTATTAATGATACACTCATGAAAACAATTGGAGCTTGTATTCTTTCTTTATTCTCTTGCATCAATATAGATGACATAGTATGTTCTGAGGCATAATAGTAAATGATGAATTCCTTAGTATAGTCAGGATGGACAAGAATATGGACTTTAGCAATGGCACCTTTGATATCTTTAAAAGCCTTCTTTCCAATATCACTCCATTTTAAAGTCTTCTTACCTTTCATTGTATCAACTATACATTTAACTATTTTAGAGAAGTCAGGAACACATCTCCTCAAGAAATTTACCTGGCCAAAGAAGGACTTCACTCCATGTTTACTCAATGGAAGACTTAATTGCTAGATAACTTTAACTCTGTTTGGATCAAGCTTCACTCCTTGGGATACAATATAAATAAGCAACTTACCTTATGTCACACAAAACACTTCTTCAGATTCAGCGACACATCATGATCTCTACATCTTTGTAACACTTTTTCTAGATCTTTGATATGATATTTTCTCTTCTTAGAAAAGATTGTCAAATCATGAATGTCTATTACAATTATTTTATCTTTCAAATAAGAAAAGGCCAAATTCATACCATGCTAAAAGTTTGCACCTACAATAATTAGGCCAAAAGGCATTCTATTGTAGGAAAAAGTACCCCATGGTGTGGTAAATGCAATTTTGAACTAATTTGCTTCATGTACTTGAATTTGATTATATCCTAAAAATCCATCTAACATGGACATCATTTTTGATCCTACAACAATTTGTAAAAGATGATCCATATTAGGGAGAGAAAATTTATCTTTGAGTGAGGCTTGATTTAGATTTATGAAATCTACACAAATCCTTATCTCTCCATTCTTGTTCCTCAATTGTAGAATATTATCAACCCAAGTGGAATGATGAATAGTATATATAATCCTGGCTTGCAATATTTTGTCAATTTCCTTGAAGATTCCTCCTTCAACTATAGGGTTATAGATTCTTTGTTTCTGCCTAAATGGTGTTGCTTCTGGTTTAAGATGGATTTCATAGTTGAACTTTCCACCCATGAAATTCTTTAGGTCTACATATTTCCAAGAAAAATGCATCTTGAAATCTAATGAGTAATTTCTGGATTTCTATCCTCTCTTCTTGTGTGCAACACTTTCCTATGTTTATCATTTTAGGACTGATCTCTATCCCTATATTAATTCCATCATACTCATCACATGCTTTTCCTTTTTATCTCTTTCTTTCTTGATGTAGGCATCATGCCTATCAAAAAGATTTTCTAAAGAAATCAGATGAGGTGGAATCTTATTACCTTTCAATCAAATCATATCAGGCTCAGTTTTCTTTTTATCATCTGTCACTAGATCACCACTTGAATTAGCACTTCCTTCAAACTACAATCTTGTAAAAGGTTCTTCCCCTATAATGAATTATTATATGTGCTTGTAATCTTCAAAAACTTGGAAAGAATCTTCATTACCAAGCACATTTGGTCTAAAAAGAACATCTACTTTGTAGATCTGATACTTAAAATCAGGGTGTGGTAAAAGTAATGATGCAGAGACTACTAAAGAATAAGCTCTTGAATTAAATTCCCTTAGTACTGATACAATTGAGAAAGCATCCAAACTTTCAATTTCATCCCACACTCTGTTATGGTAATTCCTCAATCTTGAGTTCTTTACTGCTTATTGCTTTATGACTTGTCTTACCACCAATTTTGCATCTCCTTGAGCCCTAAGTAACTTGACCACTTTTTGTTTTCCTTCCATTATACCATGGAGAAGAGCTTCATATTATGTAGTATTGTTATTATTTTTGAAATGTAACTTATAAGCCAAGCAAGTCATTTCCCCACTAGGTGATGTCAACATTACCCCTACACCTAAGCTAGCATTAGCACAATTGCCATCAAATTCCAAATTCCACAACTAATCACCTTTAGTTTGTTCTGATTCTTTTGAAATATTAGGGGTGCTAGAGAACAACATATAATTACCAAACTACATTTCATGATACAAGATTTGAGACCTAGGATCATCTAATTTCAGGACAATGAATTTTGCCTTTTCTTCTAGTTCTAGCTTCACCTTTTTATCTCCAACTTGAACAGTGCCATAAGACCAATATAGTTTTATCTCCTCCCCCATGTCTTTGTAGAACCTTCTACTTAGGAACATTACATAGCTTGTAAGGATGTCTACTACTAGGATGGTGAGTTTGAGTCTTTTTGAAGGATAGACAACTAAGGAAACTTGAACATCTTTTATTTTTCCTAGCAAGGGAACTTGTTTTGCATCCATTAAATAAAATCTACCAAAAGTTTTGGTGAGTGGAAAAGCTAAAATTTTAGCTATAGAGGAAGGCATTACATTATCAAAGGCTCCTAAATCTTTGATACAATTACTCAACCTATTTCCATTAATAAACAAGGAAATGTAGAAAGGATTTGGTTTTTGATTTGGATAGGTGGCTAAGACAATGGATTCTTATTCTTGAAACAACTTAGGGAGTACTAAATATTTATTAGTCAAAGAAGCTCCACTAGTGTTAGCTTTATTGTGATGATCAACATTAGCATTAATACTAAAATGCCCTCTATACTTATTATTACAATTCTTAACTAACCTTTGCAACTGATCTGGATTAGATTTTAAGTAATCCAGTGGAGATATTTGAATTATTTTCTCTTCCCAGTATTGTATTATGTCAAAGGAATAAGATGACTTACCTTTGTGCTCCTTTTGTGAAGTTGAAGGTACCATACCATTGTCTTTATCAACTTTGTTTGATGGTGCATTATTTTTGATAGGGACTGAATTGTTAATCTAATTTCTATTCTTTTGACCTCTATTCATTACTATCAATTGAGGTCTTTCTAGAGTTGAAAAGCAGTCACTCCAAGAATTTTTTTTTAGAGTTGCCACAAGGAGCATGATTATCCTCTCTTTCAGGATATTCAATTTTTTTTTCTTTATTATCCACCATCTATTTATATCTGATCATATCATCACATGTATTTCCATCATGATCTACCCTTAAGTGAAAAGAACACATATTTTTAATTTTTGGAGCACCCTAAATGAACGATCTCTATTGAATAGGTGATATTTGCAATTTTTTTGCTCCATTTGGATACCTAGAACTTTCTTGATGAGGTTGATGAAAAGAATGAGCATTCCTATTGATTTGTTTCTCTAATGAAATGAACCCATTAGAAATTTTTTGAAGCATAGCCTCTATATTATTAGAAGTACTAGCTGTATTACCCATGGTACCAGATTGGGATTCTCTTTTCCACTTACTAGAGGCTATTTTGTCATCCTCCATCTCCATAGCTAGTGTTTGGGCAGCTTGCAAGTTTGCTACATTTTCTCTTCTGATTTGATATCTCAGCTCAAGAGGCATAGAGCTAATGTAGAAAGTTTTCTTATTATCATTTGTAGGTACACTTGTAACATGTATTCTTTTGATGATTTTGTAGAACTTTGCATTAAAATAACTCATGGAAATTGATGGTTCTTTCTTTATCTATGCCAATTGCAACAATAATACTTGTGCATCCTCTGTACTTTTGTAATGGTCTTCAAACCTTAGTTTCATGGTATCCCAATTTGTGATGCATCCTATGGGAAGGTCTTGAAACCAATCAATAACATTGTCTATAAGTGTATCAACAAACATTCTAATAGCTACATCCTCATGTTGAGGATTTACTACACCACAAGCCTTACGGAAAGCACTTAAGTGCTATTCTACAAAAGTGGTACCATCTCCATTAAATTTGGGAAAATTATTCCATGATGCTCTTGGTAGATCATTATTATCCCCAAGGGAAAGAGGACCAATAACATTTCCCCATGGTTGTGCCACAACTAGTGGTATAATATTTTGGTTTATTTGAAAAGTAACAAAAATTGGAAATATTGCACCAATAAAAAATAAAGTATAAAATATGGGAGGAATAGAATTCCTAGCAATAGGAGTAGAATAATTAATTCTCTTTGTTCTATTAGGAACAATTGCAGGCAAGCATGTATCTTGGATTTGTTTGACTACTGATTCTCTTGCATGTATTCTTCCTCGTCTATAAATATCTTCTAGAATAGGGAAGTTATCCTTTTGAGTTCCTCATATATTGGGACAATCATTCCTCTTTCTTTGGCACTCCTGGTATACTTAGAATCCAAGATGTGTCAAATATTTTAGAAAAATGGTGTTTTGAGTTTATCTTACCAGTCTTCTTCTCTTCAGTAAGTTGAGGCTGTAAAACTGATATCAAGTTCTTATGGAAATGCCACACTACCACAAGTACTTTCTTGCAACTCAAATATATGGAATTAGATTGCAAATTAATATGAAGGATAGTTCTTCAAAGCTTTCATCTGAATCTCCCTAGTAGAGTCACCAAAAACTATTGGTTAACAGTTTTTCTTCCTATTAGATTTTATAACCTAACTCTTTGATACCTAATGTTTTGGAGTGACAAAAGAATTTTTACCAACAAATGTGGTAGTTTATGTATTCTATCACTACCCTCTAAATTATTAGGTACATCTCCCTTATGATTTATAATGATATGCAATGAATATGTTTTTATGAGATCAGAAGTTTTGACATTATAAGCTCTTAACCTGAGAGCAGTAAAGGATAACCAAATTGTTTGTAGACAAAAACAAATTCAGACAAAATGAATTTGAATAACCTATCACACTCAATGGAATGACTATATTAGATTATCTTGAAATTAAAAACCTTTACTTCTATTCTAAATGTAGATTAACCATCTAAATTTAGAAGAGGAATGAAGAAGATATGCATATGAGGGAAAAGGGAATTATTTTCATTATCAACCTTGAATGAAATGGAATCCAACAAGTAGGTAATATGTTCATATGCATTTATCTTTCACTTTCTAATGAAACTACCTAATATGTTATGAAACCAACAAGAGAGGAAACAAAACCATATATGAAGAAAGTAAATGGAATCACCTTCACTGTAATTACCAAAATAAAATGGAATCCATATGATCATTACAGAATCACATATGATTGTCTTTCAAATCTTAATGCAGAACTAATCTATGGATGGGCAACAAAACATGACAAGAAAATAGGGTAAATGGAATTACAAAACTAGTTCACAATCAAGTTTGTTGACATTTGTATTATCGAAAGAGATTACATTTATAGTTTTCCATCATTTCTCATTTCTCATTTCTATTGAGAAATAGTCACAAATAGAAGAGAAAATGATAATAAAATCTAAAATTATCTAAGGATATGGACATGTGACATCTTTTCCATTGAAAATTTTGAATTTGTGATACTTCTAAAATCACACAATGATTGCTCAACTTCATGTGAGCTCAGGAGTCCTGTAGAAATTATCAATTTCTTCCTATTCTAATGTTTGGTGCCAAGTTCATATGATTCATATTCCATGTTCAGTCACTTCCATTTTGAATTTCAACCATCGATCTCAAATCAATGGTCAAGATTAAATCATTAAAACCTCATTTGTTTCTTCCTTACTCTCTCCATTATGGGTCCCTTTTCGTTGGGTCATAGCTTAATATTTTTTTATTCTACTGACCACAATGACTTGGCCACAACCACTCATTAACTATTACCGCAATATTGCAACATTAAACTTAACTTCCACTTCTAACCTACAACTATGTGATGGATGATTCTCGCAGCTTCGCATCTTTGACCCATGATCAACCTAACTCACCTATGACTGTGCGACCAAGAATTTTCACCTTGTCACTACCTTAACAAGAGGCTACCCTTTAATCCATATGATGATGTGATTCAGTGTGATTGCTTCCTTTCACTCAGTCATGACCTTAACCTGGGGTTTGCATTAATCATTTGTGACCATGTGATATCAATTCATCTACAACATCACAACTTAAAATATCTTGATCACATGATTAACAATGACAATGCAATGACCATTTGATGCTAAATGTTTATTGTTCTTTGTAGCTTTGCAACATTATATTTGACTATCTTAATTTTCATGTGACCCAACAACAACTATAGATTTTAGGATCTGACTTTTCTACTAGCCAATGCCATGCCATCTTTCATTCATTTAACTTTTCTCCATCATGTAGCTTGTCATGATCACATCTAAACCATCCATTTACTGAATCGACAATGCATATTTTCTTATCTTCATGTTTTGAGCTCAAGAGGGTTTTGAATTTTTTCTTTTACATGGACTGCTTCCTCTACTCACTGATCTTGATCATCTACAATGTCTTCCATGAAACCACAACATAGAATTGAATCTTTGTCTTCATCATGGTTAGGAAAAAAATAGTAGAAGATCCAGACCTTCTTCTCATTGGGATGACACATAAAAGCCCTCCAAACCCTAATCACTTAGCTTTGGTGATGCAGGAGCATCCCAACTTTCCTGATAATCTTATAGTTTTTGCTCATTCTATCAGTTGTTTCTGAGTTCTTAAGTTGAAGTTGAGTGATTCCTTTGGTTGCTGAGTGAATTCTTTGGTTGTTGAGTTCAGAGTTACTGCTGAGTAATTCCTTTGGGTGCCAGGTTTAGAGTTGCTGTCGAGTGAATCCTTTGGGTGCTGAGTTCATATGGATATCGAGTGCCAGTTTTTCAAAGATTTCATTTGCCAAGTAATCTATGTCTGGTTCCAGTTTGGGTTGAATTTTCTTGCATTTAATTTTGGTATAGGTAGTTATATTTGCTAAGAGCTAACTTGTGGCTTCTCTATGATCTAGAATATTCTCTAAGATGTTTTGGCAAGTATAAATAGAGTGTTTAGGTTTATAGATAAGTATGACAGTATGAAGTAGAAGATAGTGAAAGAAAGAAAAGGATTTAGGAGCAAGAGTAGAATGTGTGAATATGAAGTTAGATCTTGGATCTGAATGTAATTATCTAGCCATAACCTAGAAGGCCTTACAACTGAGCATGTATGCTATTCAACTGATGAATCAATAAAATATTTTATTTTCTCTCCTTGGTGTTGTATTTGTGTTGTGTTTTCCACTGTGTTGACTCTAGCAGGTTGATCTAGATAGTTGGGTGTGCCTTAGGCCCTTCCTCTTCTCAATTCTCCTTGCGTTAGGTGGTATCAGAGCTTGTGGTTCATCCTTGTAGTGATTGAATCATGTAGAACCTTGATTAAGATTTTCTTATAGGGTGGTAGATCTACAAATTTGACCTATAACTTGCAGAGGGTTACGATCTTGCAAGAACCTGATTTGCAAAGATGGTTTGAGGTAGAGGAAATATTGATAATACAATATTGGATACATTAAGACAATTTGCAGCTAGATTGGATGCTATGGAGACAACCCAGAGGAGAGGAGCACATCTTGATGATGTAAGTGATGATGAAGTAGTAGCACCAAAGCCTAATCCAGAACCTAAAGAACATCAAGATGAAGCAAGGATGTTGAGAGCTTTGTTTAGGGAAAATTCAAAGCTTGCTATGGAAGTTACTCCCTATGATGGAAAATTGGATACCAATGCTGTGTTGGATTGGACCTTAGATATGGAGAAGTTCTTTGAGTATGAAAATACTCCTGATAATAGGAAGGTGAAAATTGTAGTTACTAGGTTGAAAGGGCATGTCTCACTGTGGTGGGAGCATCTGCAAACTAATAGACAGAGGAGAGGAAAGGAGAAGATCATAACTTGGGTAAAGATGGTGAACAAGGTGAAAAACGAATTCCTTCCTATTGATTACCAAGTTAGCTTGTTGAGAAAGATGTATAATTTGAGGCAAAGAGACATTAATGTGAAAGAGTATACCGAGGATTTCTATAGGTTGGACATCAGATTTGGACATGTGGATGATGATGTGGAGAAGATTGCAAGGTATCTGAATGGATTGAGATCTGGAATTCAAGATGAAATGAGTTTTCTAAAATTAGAAAGTGTAGAAGAAGCATATCAATATGCATTGAAAGCTAAGGAGATCTGGACAAAGAAACATGAACAAAGACAAAGAGGTAGAGGTGGTAGATTCTAGAGAGACAGAGGTATATCTTGTGGAGAAAGTAGCAGATTTGACAATTCTATGCAAGATAAGAGTAAATCTAAATGGAAGAATGATGATAGAGACAAAACTAAGTGGAAAGGTGGTAGTTCTTACCAAGGAGGTACTAGTTCTTACCAAGGAAGAGGCAGTTCTTATCCTAGATGTGGTTTTCATGGTAATTGTTGAGATGTGGTAAAGAGGGACATAGATCTTTTGAATGTAGATCCTCTAAAAGTAGGCAAGGTAACATAAATGTTGTGAGTCAAGAGGAGATTGAGAGTTCACCAAGTGGACCTGAGGTTGGAAAAAATATGATGGTGAGAAGAAGCTTGTGTAATAAAGGAAGTGATGAGGAACCTATCCTTAGGAGAAGTCTTTTCAAAACAAGATGTAAGATGGCTGGAAAATGTTGCAAGGTGATCATTAATAGTAGAAATTCTACAAATTTTGCATCAAAAGATCAGTTACAAAGTTGCAATTGCACAGGCTGAAACATCCCAAACCCTATCATGTTTCAAGGATCAAAGATGAGCATAAGATATTGGTACGTGAGAAGTGCCTTGTGAAGTTCAAAATTGGACATTATGTTGATGAAGTTTTGTGTGATATTATGCCTATGAATTGTTGTCATATTTTGTTGGGTAGAACTTGGCAATATGATAGATATGTTGTGAATGATGGAAGATTGAATCAATATATTCTTTGGGTGAATGGGAAGAAACAAACATCGTTGCCTTTGATTGAAAGTCCAGATGACGTCAGTTGTACTGCAATAAAAGTTTGCATGGTTAATGGAAAGAAATTTGAAAAGGAAGTAAAGAAGAATCAAGTTTTTTTTTCTATAATTCCTAGAGGACCAAGTGTTGGTAGTAATGATCGAGCAATAGAAGCTGGTAATGACCGAGTGACAATAGATAGTGATAGTTGAGTACCAAACGAAATTGCAGAATTGCTAAATGAGTACAAAGATATTGTTGCTGAGGATGTTTCTGATGATTTACCTCTAGTAAGAAGTATAAGTCCACTAGTACATTTTAGCAAATATGTGACTATGTGACCAAAGATTTTAGTCATGCTACTAAAATGTTTAGTCATGTGACTAAAACTAATCACATTTCACTATTTCTTTGCAATTTAAATGTATAGGTGACTAAATAAGTCACTAATTTGGTCACTAGGTAAAATCAAAAGATCAACCAAATAGAAATTACTAAATAAACTACCAAATAAATGACTAAATAAGTGATTGAATAATTAGTCACTAATAATTAGTCATCTAAACACAAGTGTCTACGCAAACTACCAAATGACTGCATAATTAGTCATTTGCATTCTCTCTTCACTTTCTCTAAGGTTTATTTATTGATGGATTAGGTTAATTTTATTTTCTATAACTCATTAATGGCCCTTGGACCTCTCTTTCTCATACTAATTGCGGTTTCCTTTGTTAAATGACTTGGGAGATTTTATTTACCATTTTGGGCTCTTCGACCAATATTGCAAACTGATTCAATTTTTTTCTCATGGGTATGTCAATAAATGAGCGGATTAATAATTTTTTGCTTAATTTAGTTCTCTTATATCTATATTATTCATTTGGGTTCTCAATTATTTATTCCAATATTCATAATTAAAAGAATTATTAATTTATAACTCAACAAATGGATCAAAGTTCCTAGCCACAACTTCACTTATAGACCATTTTTAATTATTATAGAATTTCAATACAATTGTGCTTCAAAATATACAAAATAAATAAGGATTACAAGTGGCTTGGTGCAAAACATGATGCCACTTTGATTAGGATCGTTGTTCCACTTTAATAAGTGTCTCAATAACTTGTATCTTTGAGATATTATTAGATAAGCTTTCTTAAGGGGTTTAATGCCAATCAAAATATCATAGTTTTTAATTTTAAGAAAGTTATCATAAAGACATGTCAATTCTTTCAAATCTGTCTTAAGTTCAATAGTAGAGCAATGACAAAAGTGGAAGTATATTTATTAATATCTCATTTGTTGAGACATCAAATCTTATCATTAATCGTTTAATATGTACATTCATAATCATCTTCAAAATATTTGTTTACATAAAAAAAAACACTTTAATTAATCAAATGATAATATAAAATAATAAAGATAATACAAATCATTATGGTCCCTCTTATATTATAGTAGAACACAATATATGTAATTTTATAGTGTAGTATATATAAAACATAATATATGATACAAATTAAATTTGCTAATAAACGTAAAATTACATACTCATAATAAAAAAACATGATAATTATATTTCAAAATTGATAATTAGTAAATTTATTTTAAACTGAATAAAATAAACATAAGATTTGAATATTTCAGAAATAAAATATGCAATAAATAAAATATATATTTTTAATTAATTAAATAGTATATAACGACTTAAGGCTTACTTTGAAGAGTTTGAGGTTCTAAAATAGGAAACAGAAAATGAAAAATGAAATAGGATCATCGCGCGCCAGAGCGAAGCATTCCCGCTAAGAAGTCCAATTCCAAAATTATTGAACTACCATACACATCATCCCTTTGGATCAGTACCAAAATAATCCATTCCAACGTAAGGGTAGGGAGGAGCTCACAAATTTTACCCATGGATACGCAAAATGCTAAAGAATACTTTGAGCTCGACTCTTCTCCGTCAATTTAATAGTGAGTTCAGAGAATCGCTATGGCTTTGCTTGCATGGATGTGACTACAATGACATTCCTTCCAGCCTCTCACTAATAAATTGAAGGGCATTGGAACTTAGCGTTGTAAACCATCAGGATTTCTAATATTTGCCTGATAATTATGAGTTATGTGTATTCTTTTCATAGAAAATCATTTTGGAGAAAGCTGATGTTTCCCCCTTCTGCAGTTGTAAATTTATTAATGAACGACTACCACAATTTCCTCAATAGTTACATGAATAATGATCAACTGCATAGTGAAGTATGAAACCACAATCCAAAGTCAGATTCCAGTTCTTCCTCTAACCATCTTTCAGAATCCAGAGTCAACTTCACAGTCTTCAGATTTGTGAAAGTGGTTTTTCTAGGGTTTAGGGAATTTGGCTAAATTAGTCTTAGAAAAGATATATGGTTTCCAAAACTCCCGATTGAGTTTAAGGGATTGAGAAAATTGATACATCTGGATCTATCTGGCTGCAACAATTTGGCAACGATTTCTAGATTCCTTTACTTAATTATTGCATCTACAATATTTAGCAGCTCATTCTTCATGATTTTGGAGAATTCTTCAAGCTTTAGTATCTCTATTTTGAAGGTTGTCGTTTGTTAATTAAATTTCTAAGGGGAACAAAACTACAAAACACTTTGAAGTATTCAAATATACTCCATGCTCAACTGGAGAACTGCCTAAACATCCAGAGCAACTTGAAAATTTGAAAGTGATGGGTATAGGGAGCTCAAAACTAATAAAATTTCCACCTTCACTATATAATTTGGGTAGTTCAACAAACTTGACTCTGTCTGAATGCGTCTATTTTATTTTTATCAAAAAAAAAAATATTTTGAGTAGTTGCTACATTTGGAATGCTTCAAGGTTTATAGTTGGAAAGTGAAGGCTTTACCAAAAGGGATGACATGGAAGAATATTAAATTTTTAGATGTTCAAGAATGTACTTGAATCTTGTCAATTTCCAAGAGGAGTGGATTCGAGAAACATGCCATTGATGAATTTTGGAATTGGCCATGAAAGTTGTTCGTCGCAATTGGGTAAGTTGTTTAACAAATTTAATCATAATGTATAACAACATTTTTGTTGTGTTATTGGATTTGCATCCTTGAACTTGGGTTCGGGTTCGGATTCACGCCAAGGTTCGCTGTGTGTCCAGGCAAGGTCCTTATTTTGGACAGTGGGTCCTCCTAGGTTCATGCTAGCCCAAATCCGTGCAGACCCACAGTCCAAAATAAGGACCCTTCCTGGTCCCATAGCAAATTTGGGGGAACCTGGGTAGGTCTGTGGCAAATTTGGGAGGATCCGCAGATTTCTCTTATTTATTTGTATATATAATGCATATGTATGTATGTATATATGTGTGTGTGTGTGTCTATATATATATATATATATATATATATATATATATATATATATATATATATATATATATATATATAATGCATACATATACTCATGAACTCACCCACGAACTTGAATCCGTCCCCAAACTTGAACTGGTAACTTAGCATTTATGAAGTCAACATTTCTTCAACTAAATGTATTTTCCCGAAAATTTAAATTGTTGACCTGTGCACAACTCAAAGTTGATTGACATTGCTAGTTTTCCCGACTATCTAATATGACTAAATCTAAAGGATTGTATGGCATTGAGGATATTGCCATGCCTTATAAATGGCACAAACATCAAGTTTGTGGATACAAGCACAATAAAAGTATTTAAAGAAGAGAAATAATGGTCTTTGAAGAACATTGTCGGTCTCAACCACTTGCACAAATTATCTCATTTCTAGATCTCAACAAGCCATGTGCATGAAAACCTTAGTTTCATTTGAACAAATATTTTGGTGAGGCACAAAAAGTATTCATAATATTGTCTAGACTCTAAAACACATTTTCACAAATGATATGGTTACTTGCGTTGCATCATTTCCAATACTAAATTTGCAAAAAATAAAATTATATGACTATTTGTGGCACTCAATTGATAGAATTGGAATCTTTCTTTTTTAAAGCATTTTTCTTTGCTTTCTTCCATTCCGATAATAGATCAAATAATGTAATCAAAATCATTTAGAAAAATGAACACAACCTAAACCAAAAACATGAAATGTTCTTAATCTATAGATGTTTCCTACCAACACATCAACCTTCCTTTGTCGATTACATGTATTCATCGATGTGGAGAAAGTTGAAGAAATGGTACGCACCGATTTCCTCACACTTTGATTTAGAATTAATATATTTTGACATTGGTAATAAAAATTGTAAATTTGTTTTCGTTCTCATGCATAGGACAGAGCTGCACATAGTTTTGAAGATGTCACAGTGAAGGATATGACTTCACTGGAATTAGAAGGTACTTCATTTTCTGTGGAGTTCAAGGGTGTAACTTTTCTATGCCTTGTAGAAAATGGGAATTGTAATTTCAAAATGTAGTGCTAAAATAATTGAAAATGCTTAACTAGAGGGGTGAGCCCAAAATTGTTCAAACTTGAAAGTTTGAAACATAGATGTTGGCGAATGCAAGACATCCAATCTTTTTCGTTTAAGTAGTCTAATAACTTCTAAAGATTGTTTCCTTCATTTGGGGGGCATTATTGTCAGGAATATTATCAATGTGAATAATAATTGTCATATTCTTTATTTAGTGTATTTATTTTTATCATTTGGGATGACGAATCTAGCTTCTAAAGACTTTCCTCATATGTTGCAAGAAAATATTCCAGATAATCACTAGCACCTAATTTTTCCAGGTAATAAATTTTCAGCTGAAATTGTGCCACCTGAGATGAAAGTGCAAATGAACCTATTATGGGGATCTTTGTCCAATGTTTACAGTCTTGGAAAGAAATGTTTTGATCAGAGTAATGCAATATTTCAAGGATTCTTTTTCACAAGGTTTTATCTTGACTGCAATCTTCAGTGCTTTAAATATGGAGATTTCAATAGTATTCTATTTTTTCATGTATTCAGAAAGGTGATGATTTCCTTGTATTTTTTCAGTAATTTTTCATGGAACACATAGTTTGATATATATTTATAACTATTCATCTACTGGGATTTTACTTGTAATGATATTTTGTATTTGATCAGCTGGAATAGGTGCTCTATTAAGATCAATTACAATCTTACAGCTGCCTCCAGCTATATATAAAAAATGAACAAGCTTGCCCGATTTTCTGTGAAGATACACATTGTATAGTTGACCTCAAGAAATCTTCAGGGACAAGCATCCGCCAGATAATTAAAATAATTAGATTCTTGATTTCAATAAAATGCTTCAGAAATCAAGTAGTCTCTTTCCTTACGCTTTGTAGAAGTTCTCACATGTTAATTACAACTTGGGCAGTTTCTTGTGCTTATTTACAAGCACAACATTCTCCCATGATCATACATTCTTATAATTTCCTCTTTGGAGGCGCTTTCATCATATTTTTGTGTTGTTGAATTTATCTTGAATTTTGTATGTCACTCTAAAGTCCCATAATGATACAACATCTCAAGAACAAGAAAACACCATGTAAGTTTTCCTAACTCTGATCAAAGACGCAACTTTAAGCATTTTGTTAAAATCGTGGTCCTCAAAATCAAAAGGTATTCCATACATTCTCATTCTTAACCGTCCAATAGCAATCACTCTGCTCCTAAATAGTGCTCATTGTTAGTAATAGAGGGCATTCATTTAGTTGGTCTCTTAGTTGATTTCTCAATAAGTGCATCAGCTACTATAATACACAACACAACTTTTTCTCCATCTTGGCAAAGTAATGACTCTTTTACTTCTTTCCATGGTATATCAAAATTTTAATCTAAAGCTTCTTAGTGGTAATTTATTTTGCATCTATGCCATGTTTTTCCATGGTAGACTCGTTAAGACTATTTGAATGTTGTTTGTCTATAGCTCACAGAAGTGCTACTTTATCCTTCAATATACATAAAAGCCCATACAAGATCTATTTTTAGGTACTCGAGGTCTATGAATTATTTAGTGAACCATCTACTTCGAAGCTTGTGGTATATTAATTTAATTGCATTTAGAATCACATGTATCCATGGCTTAGATACCTATACAAAAACATTATATCTTCTAGACTAAGGATGTTTCAAAAGCTTTTTCAACTACAACTTGAAGATTTCTGCTTAGTTGTTTCCATCGGGTCTAAAATGTGGCCTCATTTTTACACTTGAATGTCATTACATGTTTAACGTTATACTTAAGTTGGCTGTCACAATATCCAGTGTTTATGTATATGAGATTGTGTTCATTGAGTAAATCATACAAATATAGTATAAATCTATACTATTTGAGATAATAGCATGGAGAGTAATTGATGGTTATTTAACAAACAAAATAATTTCCGGTGGAGTGAATTAACAAATTACCCAAATGATCAATAGGCTGACTTGGGTTCTGTAGGGGTCCACTCCAAGATGAATTAGAATCTTACACAAGTATTTGCTAATACACGCCAACTACACAGACATCATCTATCACAACTAAAAGGCTCTATAACCAATCAAACACTCAGCACACAAAGCAAACTACATTCAAACTTGCCTTTAATCTTTTAGCTTGATGACCCAAGAGCAAATCTCTCCTTCTTTGAAACCATTAGAACCCCTATTCCATGAAGATACATAGATGCCCCTGGTTACCTCTATCAAGGACAAAGATGGAAGAGTAAAGCAGATGGAAACTTCTAGAGTGCAACATTGAAGAATTACCAAAAAGTGACAAATCTTCACAAATCATCCTATAATTACCTGCCACTTTAAGACAGTAGACTTTTTGAGCTATCAATTTCCTCCTCCAAACAAAAACTGTATCGTATAGTATTTTACTGCATCGTTCAATTTCACAACCCACCTTGAATTTAGCTCTCTAGATTTTCAACAAAGTCCTCCAAAATAGATCTTCTTATCCTTTGTTCTTGTGTTGCGGATGCCTTCTCTAAAGATTTCTTTGAATTTCAAAGTATTAACTTGTATCCTTGTTTTGTACCAGTCATTGCTCTAATATAGGGAGAATCCCTACTAAGGTAACCAATTTCTATTCTACCAATAATAAACCTTCGTAACAATTTTTTTTTAATTTGCACCAGTTAGGAAAAGACACAAGATAAAACTTTAATAATAGTCTTTCTGGAAGTCCAAAATAGGGAAGAAAGCCCTATTATACATGTGGGAACCTTGTAAAAAAATTAAACATCTTAGAGTGATAATAATATAGAACTTCAAAAGGAAGTTGGATCACTTATCTTCACACATTAGTTAACGAATAATTACAAAAACCAAATCTATTTTTGAACTTTTCAATTCTTAATCTTAAAATTGAATGTAATTGAAACTAAAATTGGAAAGAGATTAAACCACAAAAAGAGACAACACACAAGATTTTCATTAAAAACCAATATTGGAAAAACCACAGTGAGAAACAGTGCTAGGATCTATTGCCTTAAATTTTAATCAAACACAATAAAGAGTTCACAATAGTTTACCAAACCAACCACATGGAATCACCAAATCCCTTATCAAAGAACTAACTTCGCGAAATACAACTCAATAACTTGAGCACCAACTCTAAGAATGAAGTTACAATTTATTACCAATTTCTACTTTAGAATTATCATAGTTTACAGAGTATAACTAAAAGAGGGGTAAAAATTTTATTGAATATCAAAGAGAGCTGAACAACACAAGAAACAAAGAGAACTACATAGCATTATCCTGGTCCACAAGTTGAACCAACTTCTAAGATAAATCAAGGGGAAGCATCCTATGATCAAGAATATTCCAAGCCAGCCCCTGCTCAGAGGCCCATTTAGCTAGACAATTAGCCACATCATTCCACTCACAAGGGATGTGCATAAAAGACACAGAATCTAGAGAATTGCTTAACTAAATGATCTGTTGAATAGCCAGAGCCAAATGCCAATCCACATGTACAAGGTTCCTATTATGCAATAAGTTCACAACCACCTGCAAGTCAGTCTCACAGATGATTCTATTCCAGCCATGTTGACAACACTGTTCCACTGCAACCAAGATAGCCAAGGCTTCCATGAGGTTATTAGTTTGGTAACCCTTGTAAATAGAAAACAGAAACTGAATATCACCAGAACTATCACACCCAACTCCCCCAATACCAGCTGGACTAGGATTTCTCCGAGAAGAACCATCAGTGTTGATTTTAAGAGTGCCCGCCTCAAGAGGAGACCAATGTCCTTGACGATTAACCTACTGAGAATATTGCTTAGCTCTATTCCCAGAGCGAGTATGAGGGACCGAGGGAGTGCAACCCTGAAGAGGAAAGGAGAGTCAAGAGTCAATACCAGGATCAGTAGGATCTAAACCCCCATCGATGTCACATTTAGCAAGGAGTGTTTCCCGAAGAGAATTAACAATTTTCCCCCATAGGTGCCTGATCTCAAGCTGCAAATCATGAAAGATCCTCCTATTTCTCTCAAGCCAAACATGCCATAAAATCAGAGAAGGGCCAATAGTCCAAGCAACCTGAAGAAAAGAAGTCTTGGAAGGGGAATGGCCTAGACGGTCCTAGAATTTAGACAAAGAGGAAACATGCCAGCACGTGCATCCCCACACGCTCCACCAAAAGTGCCAAATCTGTTTGGCAAAGGGGCATTGGAAAAAAAGGTGAGATACAGTCTCTTCACTATTGTGGCAAAGAACATAGATGGAAGGCCCCTGGAAGCCTCGCTTGCAAAGATTATCCCAAGTAAGGAAACAATTGTAAACCAGAATCCAGAGAAAAAAGTTACACTTAGGCCATGAAAAACTATTCCAAACTTTCTTCCACCAAGAGACCCCCACCTCACCAAAAAGTTGCTTCGTCAGCGCAAGGTACCTAGAAGAAACATAATATTTTTCAGAAGAAGCACCTCCCCAAGCCAAAACATTAGGTTCCTGCAACGAGCTGCACTCCCTAGACGCCAATATTTGAGATAGTTCGAACCGATCTCCCAGTGAGCCACCCAGTGGCCAATAAGAAGAATTCTTCCATCTATAACCAACAGCAAGGCCCAGGTTAAAAGCCTCCTTATAATGAGCCACCTTATTCCATCCAGTAGAAAGGAAAGAATCACAAAGAGCGTGCAAATGAGGATGAGAGGATAAGAGAGGAGGATGCCCATTCCAAGAATCACTCCAAAATAGAGCCTCAGTGCCTTTGTTGCAGATCCAAAATAAACTTTTCTTCACTAGGTGAGCACCAATCTTGAGGGTATTCCACACCATAGAGCCTCTTCCCTCAAGAGAAAACCTAGAAATATCTGAAGGTTCAAAACTAGGTAAATACTTGTGTGATAGGATATGGGCCCAAAGTTGAGACTGACTAGTACACCAACACCAATAGAGCTTGGTAGCAAGAGCTTGACTGCACAAGATAGCAGACCGAAGGCCAAGGCCTCCTTCCTTTTTTGGCCTGCAAACAGTATCCGAATTGATGAGGTTCCATTTGGTATGCTACAAATTGCCACTCCAAAGAAATTGGTGGGAGATGGCATCAAATTCCTTAAGAAAATACACCAGGGCTGCCTGAACCATGCTTCTGTATATGGGAAGAGCCTGAATTACAGATTGATGGAGAGTCACCCTACCAGCAATAGAGACCCACCTGTGAGTCCAATGATTAACCCTTTGTCGAAGTTTGTCAAGCAAGCTTTGCCAGAAAAGCCTAGGTTGTCTACCCACCACAATAGGGACCCCCAAGTAAGTCAGAGGGAGAGATGCAATCTGAAATCACAGGATATTAGCAATCTGCTGCTAGATCGGCTCAGGAGTGTTGAAGAAAAAAATAGAGGATTTGTGGTCATTAATTTTTTGCCCAGAGATAGCCAAATAAGTATCCAAGGTGAGCCGAAAGGCTTTAGCTTCCCGAATCCGAGCTCTCCCAGCAAGGGCAGTATCATCAACAAACTGGAGGTGAGAAAGAGTGGGCAAACCATTTCCCCAATGCCATCCTTGAATCAAATTTTGGGAAACATGAAACTTGAGAAGTCTACCAAGTCCTTCAGCCATAATGATAAACAAATATGGAGAGATGGGATCGCCCTGACAAAGACCTCTGGAAGCCCCAAAAAGCTCTGTCGGTTCACCATTAAGAAGGACCAAGAAGGAAGGAGTAGTAACACAGCTAAGAATCCATCGAACCCATTCTTGACTGAAGCCAAAAGCTAGAAGAACTTTTTGCAAGAAATCCCAATTGACTCTGTCATAAGCCTTAGCCATATCAAGCTTAATAAACATAGCACGTTCCCTAGAAGTATACATAGAGTGAATAGCTTCAGAAGCAATAACCACCCCATCCAAAATTTGTTTTCCTGCCACAAAACCCCCTTGTTCCTCAGAGATAACCATAGGAAGGCAAACTTTAAGCCTCTCTGCTAGGAGCTTAGTGATAATTTTATAGACCACATTACAAAGAGCAATGGGCCTAAAAAAGTCTAGCTGATTAGCCTCTTCCTTCTTCGGAATAAGAACTAAGAAAGTAGCATTCAAGGCCCAGAGCATTTCTTTGTTGGAATAGGACTCCTGAACCACATCCAAAAGGTCATGATTGATAATGTCCCAAAATTTCTGAAAGAATTCAACAGGGAAGCCATCAGGCCCTGGAGCTTTGCCCTTCGGCAAGCTGAAGACCACCCCCTCCAAGTCAGACATACTAATTGGCCTCATAAGAGAATCATTCATCTCCATGGTCACAATAGAGGGAATAGAGGACATGATAGTATTCTCCTCAATCTCTGCTAGAAGTAAATCATTTGAAAAGAGAGCAGAGTAAAACTAAATAGCTTCCCTGGAAATAGCTTGAGAAGAAGTCAGACATGTCCCATCAGAAGTAACAAGAGAAGAAATGTAATTCTTGTTACGTGGAGCCTACATAGATTTATGAAAAAATGCAGTGTTCTTGTCCCCTTCCTAAAGCCAGTCAACTCGAGCCTTTTGTTTCCAATAAATTTCTTCTCTAAGATCCCACTCAGCTAAATCAGCAGAAGCTCGAGATTCTGCAATGCCAAGAGCTTCCAAAAAACCCAGATCACGAATCTATCGGGTAATAACATCAAGACGATCCTGAGCCCTCTTCTTCATAATATGGAGATTACCAAAACAATTCCTGTTCCAATGCTTCAACTTCCTTTTAATATATTGAAGTTTTTTAGAGAAGGAGATAACATAGCAGTGCCATAGGCAGGACCTCCCTATTTCCACCAGTGAGCCATTAAGTCATGAAGAGAAGAGTCTCGAAGCCACATCAGCTGGAACTTAAAGGGAGGCGTCTTGGGGACAGCAACATAACTAGCTGTGAGCTTAATAGGCCAGTGGTCAGAACCTCTCTAATCAAGAATTTCCGAAGAGAGTGAAAGAGAGCCAGAGTTCCAAAAACAAGAAACAAGGAACCTATCCAAGCGTTTTGAGATAGCATCATTACCAGCCCTTCGATTGTTCCAAGTGAAGAGCCCATTGAGAGGTTTGACATCAGAGAGATGTAAAAGATCAATATTTTGTCGAAGAAGCTCAGAAGAAGGACCCAAGTGGGCCAGCCCACCCCTCTTCTCCTCTAGACTGAGAACAGAGTTAAAGTCTCCAGCCACAATCCAAGGCAAGAAAGGATGATAGCTTCTAACATGCCTAATATGATCCCAGAGCGTAATCTTGCCAGGGAAATCAATAGGAGCATACACATTAGTAACAAGAATCAGCTCTCCAGTTTTGAGAGAGGAAGCAACCATTGAGAGAGCTGAGAGGAGAGCCGAGAGGCAAGAGACCTAGTAAAGTGGCGTTACTTTCCTTGGATCCCAGCAAATAGCAAGACCACCCGAACTCCCCAAAGCACCAATGCACTGACATTGGCCTAGAAACCAAATGTTAGGAGCACATCTAAACATGAAGTCCGCTAAAAGCTTGGTCTCCTGGATACAAAGGATATCCAGAGAATGCTCAACCACCAGCTCGTGAATAGCTTTTTGTCTAGGGATGCTATTCAACCCCCTTACATTCCATGAGAGAATAATCATTGAGTAGAGTGGGGAAAATGCTCATCTAAGGTCCTGACAGCCCCAGACTCTACTAGTAAATCTCCTGTAAGTTTAATTTTTTCTTGATCCTGCTTTCGACCAACTCTTGAGGGAGTAGCAAAAGAGACTTTATTAAATGTTCTTTGCATCAGGCCCAAAGCAAGAGAAGATCCCTTACCTTTACCAGAAGCAAACACATCTTTAACCAAATCTACTAAAAGAACATCCTTTTCTTGTGGAGCAGGAGAAACCACAAGGGCACTAGACTCAGGGCTAATAGAAGTCTCTGGCAACTGCTGAACTACAACATCCTGGTTGCCACTAAGAGTAGAACTTCTCCCCTCTGAGCCAATAGCTGCACACTGAGCCTTTGTAGGAATACCTTCTTCTATGACCATGTTGTCAAGAACCTCAAAATGATTGAACCCTGAATCCACTTGTTGATCTAGATGAGATCGCTTCTAACCCCGCCCCTTAGCACGGGTACGAGCTGGGATAAAACCATCCTTATCAGGACCAGAAGCACTAGATGTCCCTTGCCCCTGACTTGAAGTGTTCATTTGAGCTTTCCCTTTTCCTATACTTTCAGTTTGAACATTTCCTTTTCCAGAACTAACATTATGACCGTTCCCTTTACCATCATTGGCCATCCTTGGACCAGAGAACCCAACATGGGTACCATTGCCTTTGGAAGCTTGAGGGCATTGGCGCTGTAAATGCCTGTATGCATGACAAATGTGGCAACGGAAGGGAATAGATTCATAGTCTAGCTATTGGATCCAAGAAGTAGAACCTAGGCAAATTTCTAAAGAATCTGGCAAAGGATTATTTAAATCAATATCAACACAAATATGGGCATAAGAAATAACCTTTTTGTCCAGTGATTGATGCGCTATAGCAGTCGGCTTTCCAAGCACATCAGCAATCTATCGCAGGATATCCTCACACCAAAACTCCAAAGGAAGCCATGGCAAGCGGACCCAAACAGGCACCCTTGAAGGAAGATCCTCAGCAGAATTGAGCCCGGTATTCCAGGGCTTGACAAAAAGACCAACACTGTCATAAAAATATGGGCCTCCCTTAAAGACCTAGTTCCGATCTGACATGCAAGAGAAATTTACCACAAAGTAGCTATTACCTGCCAGCATAATATCCATATCACCTTCCACCTGCCATGAACAAAAAATCTAGGCTTCCAGAGCCGACAGGGAAATCCGAATACCAAGAAACTTGCATATCAATGCATATGTGGCCAAATAATCCACATCTTCCATTACTGCTTTCGGAGGGATAACCAGCACAGGTCGATCCTGACTACGCGGAAAGCATCCATTAACCTTATTTACCTTCTGACGCTCGCTAACATAAAATGGCTCCTTCTCCTGAGAACTCGCCCCAGGAGAAGATCCATCACAATCGGCTCCAGCAAGAATGAGACTCCTGGAGACCCTGCTCGTGGCCATAAGAGCCCAGCAAACAAACTTAGAAATATAGATGATTGAAAAAACTTAGAAAAACTGATTCCCACAATTCCCACAATGCAATCAAACCCTGCTCAACAAATTTTTTCCAAAATATCAAGGCTACAAAAGATCATAGCCCAGAGGAAGCTAAACCAGCTACCAAAACCCTCACGCGTAGTCGCATGCAATTGCTATCCTCCGATCATCGCGGACTGTAACATCATTTCCACTAGAGCCATAGTTTACAGAGTATAAATGCATGAACAAGTTTTACAATCACCGACCTTCCAAACAATCTGTACAATGTTGCACCTTGTAGCCATAGAAACTTGCATATAAACTTTCTTTGAATAGAGTGTTTTCAATACTAATAAACTCGAGATATGAAAGAGTTAGATATATCATCCAATGCTCATCCTTCCCATGCTGCATGTCTAAATCCTAGAGCGTAGTTTTTTCATGTCGATAACATTTGATCCATTTCTCAGAATTGACTCTTTTTTCCCTGAGATGAATATTCAAAATACATTAGTCCTACTGACAATTTGTTTCCTTTATAAAATAAATGAAATATTAATAAGAAAATATTTCAAATTTTTGATTTGTAAGACCTATCTATTTGCATACATAGCATAGTAATATCCTCCAAATGCATGTCCTTTCCATGTTGCAGATCTAAACTCTTAGAGTTTACTTCCTCATAAGGGCCATGATATTCTTGAAGTGATAAAATGTAGGTAAGAAGATCATGACTCTTCGAGGTTTGTTCACTGCCTTTTCTTAATAAACACTTTATTAATTATTCACTATAAATGTGGTGTGCTTAGCCGGCCCTAATCATCAGTGCCCTTGCTTAGTAGGTCCTAATTGGGTATATTTAATAGTTATAAGTTCTGTCCTTAGCCCTGCTCACTAGCTTCTTTTTTTCACGATTTCTGATTCTTGCCTTAATGAAGATGTCCGAGGCATAATTGCAGATCATGGTATTATTCACTACTTGTTCTGAACGCATTCTCTCTGTAGTTGTATTCCCTATTATAGTTTGGAGGTGTCTTCTTGGAGGATTGTTACGTCATGTGCTTTTAGCAGACGATGGAGCAACTAAAGCAACATTTATATTCCCGTGCAACCATATCTCAGAACTGTTCATCAAAATGATGTATATCCTACTTATTTGTCAAACTATTGTACAATATACTGAGAAATTAGATCCCAAAAAACCAACAGGAATTAAAGGGATTAAAGAGAACAGCTAGAGCGCGACAAGCGAGGGTATGCTTGGAATTTGGAAGAAACTCTAGAATCATCCATCTTGCTTCACTATTGCTAGAGAGAATAGGTTTAGCAATGTATGCTCTCAATCCTGTAGATTTTGAGATTGTCAGCTTGTGATTTAGTAGTAATTGCACACGCAGGCAGGTGGGCCCTCTGGTTGAGTTCACCATTGCTAAAGAACATCTGTTTTCTTTGAAGGTCAATGATTTGTCTTTTGAGGAATCCACCAATTTGGCGCTTGCGGTCTTAACCATCTAGGTTTGATTTTGTCCCTACCTTAGTCAATCTGAAGGTAATATGACACATTTTGCTGTCAATTTTTTGAAATTTGGGGTTTCATCTAAATTCTGCTTTTGCTTTTGATTTCTTTTGTAAATAATAGATTGACGAAGGACGAAGCACAGAGGGCTGTGAAGCCCCATTTGAAGGGCAAAAGCAATGAAAATCTGCGGTGTCTATTTAGTTTTGGGGAGAACACCAAATGGCCCTAGCATTAGATCGCTAGTTGCTTCTTCACACACAGATATTTTGAAATTTTATGTTTTTTTGGCAGTTCTAAAATTTTGTTTATTCCATGTCCATTTCTCTCAAAGTTAATTTCTGTATACTGAGAATTCAAATTGCCCAACTTGCTTTCATATCACTACCAATATTAGTCGGATTAAACTGAGTTCACCATTTCCCCATTATTTCTTGTTTTATTATCCAGTGCTTTGGTGGTGGTCACATTGATTTACATATCACATGTTTGTAATTGCAGAGAAGCATTCCCCATTCAAAATCTGACTGGTCTCTTTCTATTTTTTACTAAATATTTGTTAACTTATTTTTCATTTTATTTTCAAAATATGAATCACTAATACTACAAGGTATATGGCTTAGGGTCAGAAGATATTGTAAATGAATATATGAATGCAATAGAATGGGCGTATTGTATAGATGGGCCAAGGGATTGGGTTTGCGTTGCAATTTGGTGCTCAGGAGAATGCATCCTGAAAAGATTGGTACCACAAATTCTGTTAATGGTTACAATGTTGTTAGGGTGTAATTAGTGGTGTTTTTGCATATGTGGTTTTAAGGGGTAGACTATTTCTGCATAGATATTCTTTTAATACATGTATATTTGTGCATGGATAGTACAACTATGCTTATGCCAACAATTAATATCCATACATAATTGTCCAGGAAAACTGAAATACGGTGACTCCACAAATGCTGCAATGGGAGCCTGTTAAAGGCCTCAGTGGAGGTGATTACTGTCAAGGGTTTTCCTATTGGCATTTATTAGCAGTACTACAGGAGATTGGTAGGCTAGGTAGGCTATGGTTGTTGATCTAAGATCATGTAGAATAATTATTTTGACCTTTTGCTGCTGCATCCTATTCATATGTGATGAATTCTGAGGAAATGGAGAAGATCACAGCAGGATTAAATGACACTCTGTGATGCATTATCATTTTAGATCAACATTTGAGATCACACTCTGTGATGCATCATTAGGATGAAAGAAAGCACAAAAAGAAATAAAAATGCACGGAGTGTGATCTGAAACATTGATGTAAAAACTACATATGTATTTAAACTACATACATAATGTTGTGTTCTCACATCTTTTTCTGCTTTGTATATTCAAATTTCTTGTAGATTGATCCTTTGGATTTTCCTGAAACTACCATTCATGCCCAATTTGGCACCTCCAGCTATCAAATTGGTATTTCCCACATAGAAAGCTTGTTTATGGATGCAAATCCAAGTTCAACATCAATGGTGGATGATGAAAAATACGATGCTGCCATTAATGCCAACCTATCATTGAACCAAAGGCTTACAAATAATTCCTTCACTTCCTAATTCACCAAGGAAATAGGGACTTCTCTTATAACTGATCACCATGTCCTAATACAACCAACTTCCAAAGGTTTACAAATACATCTCAGCATGACTACTTCACATTTTAACCTCTTTGAGAAATCAAAAGGTTTCCTATTGTCCAAAGTCAGACCTAAGTTCTCCACCATGTGTTTTGGTTGAAAGATGAATTGATGGTATGACCATTTTGTTTAACTTCTTTACAATTTCTTGCTCACAGACATATTATCCTTCATTTAGTGCATATCTTTTTCATAGTAAATGGATTGGCTAAGGTTTCCAATGGATTTGGATTCAAAGATTAACAAGTTAACCCTATCTTAGAATTGGTTTAGGCACCAGCTGTGATGCATGAAATAAGATTGATTGTATTTTCAAAAAACAGTCTCAAAACCCTCAAGTTCTGAGTCATAAGAAAGATTTTATTCTTATCCATGTTTATAACCGTTGCAAAAATCTGCAACTAAGTAATTTTACATAGAATTGATGATTCTTCCAAATTATGTTGGTCTCAGATGGAATGGGTGTTCATTGTGTAAGTAAAATGATGCCCTGGCAGCTATAATAATGGAATTTCCAGAGTTGAGTTGTTTTCATGACAGTAAAAATTGTCTCAGTGTGGGCACCATATCTTAAAATTTAACCGTTAGATTTTATTGAATTTCGGATATGCATGAGGAGACCTAGTTATCTATATCTCCACCAAAGCGATTTGGCAAATAAATTTTTTTATGAAAGTTACAACAGTCTGAATACGGGTCTATACAATTGTCTTTTTAATGTCAGTAAACAGTAAAGAAGTGTTTTATTGTTTGAAACAAAGAATCCATTGAACTTGTTTGATATGAATATGGAAGTAGTGGAAATGGAATTTAAATACATTCAGGGATCTTGTATATATTGAATCCAAATTTATGATCCCTTGATGCCCAAGGACACTAATCGAGAGGATACTTTGCTAACTATGTTTTTGTGGATCAGATTTTAAAACTGTGATTATATTTTGAAGATAAAAGTGCTCTCATGGCAGAGATTTTTGAATGGATGGATAGATGAAGGGATATGACGTGTTGTTACCAACTTGGTATGTTTGGAGGACCTATTGGCAAGATGAAGGCTGAACTTAGTTGTGATCAGGCCAAGAATATCCTTGCTAGTGCTTGGATTAACATATGTTATTGTAGTACTTATGGAATTTCTTAAAATATTCAAGGTTGACTCATAGTATTTGGCTTCATGGTCTATCTTTAGGGGATCTAAGCTAGGACATGCCTATTTTATTAGCCTCTAAATTTGAAACTTCGTAAGTAAAGAACATGTTGTATAGTGTTTGTGGGACATTTTTTGTCAAAAATGCAGACTAAATCATTTTTTCAAAAAATAATTTTCCTCAATTGATCAAAGATCTTGTTGTTATGCAAACTGGGTCATAAACAATGAGTTGCCTTCTCTAGCACAGGATAGAGCAACTTCTAAAGAGCTATGTAGCAACACCTACACTTTTCACAATCTAAGGAAATGAGCTATGTTTTTTCATTATGAATAAACTGAACTTCTTTCAGGCTTGCCACCAACAACAATGTATTTGATCCAACCCAACACAGTTTCTATGGTCCTTTTCGTTATCTTTCTAGTCTGTATTATTTATCAATGTTGGAAAGTTATCAGAGACATGTTTACATAATAGATTGACCTGTAGGAACATCACTTTTCTTTGTATTTGGTTCAATGGACCAATCTTAGTATCATGCTTGGCACGAGCGACAATGATAACAAATAGCTTGGTGGGACTAAGAAGTGCTTGCACATGATAAAGTTCATCTTGTAAACAATTTGACATAGATAGATATAACTTACTTCCATTTACATACAATTCCCCAACATCTTTCCAATTATGGGGCTTTTATCCATGTTGTTGGGTGATGCGACGCGCTCCCCTGCCCACAGGTGGTTAATTATGTGGTGTTCCATGTTCACTAACAGTCATGATTTTTGGTGCAACGGCAAATGGGCCCAACAATTGGTATCAGAGCCTGGTTTTGGCTTGGTCATGGGTTCAAATCTCCCCGGTGCCTTTCCGACCCGCATAAGCACCTGGTATGCGCGTCAAGGGGGAGATTGTTGGGTGATGCGACGCGCTCCCCTGCCCACAAGTGGTTAATTATGTGGTGTTCCATGTTCACTAACAGTCATGGCTTTTGGTGCAACGGCAAATGAGCCCAACACACGTGAGATACTTGATATCTACATTTTAGAGATTTGCTTCTTACCCATATCGAGGGTTTATGCTAGTTATAGAAAAATATTGATATCTGATCTCAATTAAATAACTTACCACCAAATCCAAAATAACAATGAATTACTGCTTTAACATCTACATTGATGAATTCTTAAAGAGATAACAAAGATTTGATAATACAGGAAGAACTTTAAAAGAATGATTTGTTCCCTAAATGAAACAAATATATACCCCTAACATACAACATACAATACCTAACATACCTTTTTAGTTTGGACAATTCTACTTTCTTATGAATCTTGGACAACTTGCATCATTCTTAAATAGATTTGTATTTTTACACCTTTTTGAGTATTTTTCCCTATTTTCTTTTTCTTTTATCAAATGATTCGATGATTTGGGATGAACATTATGTCCCCATCCTTCAGCCAACCACCATAGTTATCGTGATTGTGTATGTGATTCAACAGGAACTATGCTAACATTGTACAAGAGTCATCTTCAATATTCTTTTAGAATTTTCAGAACAAAAAGGCAACATTTAAAACACAGATAAATAAAACCTCTTCCCACATACAAAGAAAATAGTTGTAGAGAAGTATGGCCTTAATGTTAACAAATACCATTTGTAGTACGTATCACATGCATTCAGAATATGAACACCAACCCCAATTACCAATGGATCTGCTATCGTAATGCTGAGATATCCCGCAGGGATTCATCTAAAGCATAATTCTGATAATGAAGGACGATGATAATGTTGAAGCACCACAGAAGAATTAAGGAACCTTCTGTATACATATATACATAATATCTCAACACACACTGCACTACATCTGCTAAATTTTCTTCTCTAGTTACAACACACGACTAGCAGAACAAAAGCCACTCGCAAAAATGATGAATCAACTCGTAATAAGGAACAAATGATTCTTTGATATTATCCACAGCTTAACTCCTGAGAACTTTGTCTATAAATGGATGGAAATCATGTCAGCCAATTTGCCCAGCCACCTGTAAATCTTTGCTGGCATCTTCAGAATTCCCAGCTATAGTGCCAGATAATTGAATCACAGTTTATAGTTCAGAAATTATTGGTCAAGACTCAAGAGTTTAGTTTGACAGCCCTCTCGATCTCTGCTTTCATGCTGAATTGTGTATGGACTACACCAAAGGTGAAGGCCACCATAAACCTGGAGAAGTCTGCCATGTCAAGAAAATAAATTCCAAAGGAGCCATGGCAATAGATATTGTCCATACGGTCTTCACTCATTAATTTTTTTGAATTCACAGTGATGAAGTTTGTATTCAATTATTTATCAGACCCCTTTGCTTATCAAGCAACCATGGCAAAGTATTGATTCATATTCCAAACTTCATTTGCTGAGACTTTTATTCACAACAGTTTACATTTCCAAATCATTGGATATTCAAATATTCAAAATATGGTTTACCGCAACATTGGAACAAATAATAAAATCCCTCTTGGTGGCAATAATTATGTGCTTCAATTTTAACAAATACTCCAAATAATAAATTGGGACCCACTTAACAATTTAGAATATAATATTTAATGAATATCAATTCAGATTTATTTACCCGTATTTGAAATATTTCTTTGGACAATAGCCGTCTCTTGGAGTAAAAGCATTCACCCTAAATTCACACCCCAAATATAATTGGTAGACAATATTAGATTCGGAAAATAATATTTTTTTCTCAAATCAGGTAGAGCACCAAAATACTCCTATCCACCAATATCTTTATTTCTAAAGCAAATTTCAAAACTTACAAATTTAGCTCAAATTTAGACTCTGTCATGAATCTATCTCTTTGAAGAAGAGCCAAGTTTCCGTCAAGCTCTCCAGACAAATCTTTGAAGGTTTTTGTCTCCAGAAATTTTCTATTAATATCAAAGCGTCAAAAATTTCATCAATTTCAATAAAAAATTTGCACCTCCTAAAATCCCCCCCTTGATCTTTAATGACTTTCCTTAGGAAACACTTGACCTTCCGTTTGCCTAACTCTTCACATTCCATTTCTTTGTCTTCACATTTCCCCTCAATAAATTTTATAAATTAATTTTGAGGAAAATATTTATAAAATGAGAGTAAGTTTTATTATTTTGCTTTAATTAAATTATCTAATAGTAAGTCATCATTAAAATATTTTTTTTGACAACTTAATAAAAATTAACTTAATTAATTATTACTTTAATAAGTTGGGTACATTACTTCATTTCTTGGGCTTCTAGTTTATCTCAGTTACCATGTTATTTTCCATGGCCTAACTAGGACTTACCATAGGGCCTTGGTTTGACATGATTGGGTACTCCATTATTGAGCCATTGTCTTGATATCACAATAGATCATGTTATGTTTACAATTTGATATTGGCAATTAGTCCACACGACATCTCACATGCCTCGACTTTTAAATGTAACTCATGGTTTTCCTATCACTTTTTATGGTAATAGATTATAATAGACTTCAATCTTCTCCAAATAGTAACATATACCAATTCCTTTTTCATTGTTATTTAAAGTTTTTTCCAACACTTCCCTCCATCCATTCCTTCTTATGAATGCACTTATCATGACTATGGATGCAAAGTTTAGGAAAAATATGAGGAATTGACATCACCTTTCCTTGATCTTCTATTTTTTGTTAGCACTCTTCCTTTGTAAGGATGTTTAAATAACTGATGTTTTATAAACAATTTTCCATGAGTCCTTTTCCATGAAAGCATTCTTTATTTCATTTATCAAAAATGTATAGTGCTTCTCCCCTTGCACATTAGGATGCTCAACATTGGTTCCATATTGAGTAGGCAAAATCACTAGATTGAAGTGTTTGAATGATACAAACAAGAACAACTCATTAAAGAACTTAGAAAGATATTTTCAACCCTTTAAAAATAGGGTGAAATAAAATGTAGTATGGAAAACTAAAATTTTGGAAAAAGTATAATCATATGAAGTATTAGAGATGAAATCAAAGAGGTTTTGTATTCTGTCCATTTCTCCTAATAGATGGTGTGATAATGATTACTTGTGAATCTCTCTCTCTCTCTCTCTCTCTCTCTCTATATATATATATATATATATATATATATATATATATATATATATATATGTATGTATGTATGTATGTATGTATGTATGTATGTATGTATATGCATATGTATATGTATATATATATATTTTGCCGGCTATGTATGGTGATATATTGTTTGAGTCTACCTGACATAGAGATTTTTTTCGTGTCTTCAAATTTTGTGTTGAGTGTGTGTATCTGTCATATTATTTATATTATTTGATCACTGACTATAAATGTGTATCCTTCCCAAAAAAAATCTTAAAATCATCTTTCTATTTTGCTGATTAGGATATATGTTGTATTGCTCCTTAAATCTTAAGTCATTTGTAGTGATAGATATACAAAAAGTTTAAATGTTATTATGTTCTTTATTCAATAATATGACATATATGGTTTATGCATTTTGTTGTTATTGGTGTCATGCAAGAATTACCTATGTTCTTCTAGGAAACATGTGGGTTTTATACAATGATTTAATCATAAAAGAGACCTTGCACTTGGGGAATATCATACCTTACATGTTGCACAAACAATCTGATTTTCATATTACTAATAGTCAACTCCTTTTTTAGGAAGAGCTAGATGATATCTTACGTTATGGAGCAAAAGAATTGTTTGTTGATGAAAATGACGAGTCTGGGAAGGCAAGGCAAATTCATTATGATGATGCAACTATAGATAGGTAGATTGTATGGTATTCACATCCAACCATGAATCATGCAATTTGATTTACTGCTCAATACAATTCTTTCTGATTGTTGGGTATTGTGTTTTTTTGAAAGATTGCTTGATCGGTCACTAGTTGTTGGTGAGGAGGCAGTGGCAGGTGAAGAAGAAGATAATGGTTTTCTAAAGGCTTTTAAGGTAATCGGTTCTAGCCCTTGAGTATCTGTGATGCTGTCATTTCCCCTTATTTTTCTTTCTTGCATGTGAGATGTGGTTGTTTTTATATTGTACACTAACATATAAGATCATGTTGTACTCTTTATTTTTATTTTTTGGCTTATAAATCGCTATTTTGGTTTTTCAATTTCAACTTGTAAAGCCATATTGATTCACCTATAGGCAGCCACAGGAGTGGCAATTATAATAGATGGAGGATTGCAATGTCTTTTAAGTTTCAACTATACATTATCTTCATAAAGAATTTGAGTAATTTCAATATATTTTGTTCTATAATGGGGTCTCATCATAACTGTTTGTTGCTTATTTGGAACTTATATTTTGGTCATTTTAGCATTGAAGCCTAATAATTAAGTCTTACAATGACCTTGTTAATGATGCTGAAATTAGTGATAAAACTGATTGATGGGGAATTGGATGTCAATCAATCAAATTTATTAGTTCCTGTAGGAACTATAGCGCAGGCTTGATGCTTAAGTGGCTATTAATCTATTTCTATTTAGCCAATGAAATTTCCTTATCTTTGTCCATAAATTTCTTTCCTTACATTCATTAAACACAACTTGCTTGCGTTTTACCAGTTATAAGAAAAAATAAATAATCATGACTTACTTTCATTGGCATGTTAGTTCTTGCAGGGAGCAACCCACAAATTTCAATAAGAGAGAACACATGACTATTAAAGTATGGCAGAGAAAGAATTATTGTAGCATTATCTCTTTAAAAATTCCTCCTATATTTTATTATGATGTCTAGGGTTACCTTCAAACAATAGCAGGCATAAAAGTTCATATATTGTTGATCCTATACAGTTTTCATGTGGATTATTTTTTCTTTATTATTGTTGCTAAGTTGCTAACAATATGATACATTGACAAAATGTTTATTAATAGATCTAGCTACAAATTAAATTGGTAAGAGATTTCAGCATAAGCCTAATTTAGCTCTCCTCCCTCCCTCCCCCCTTAGGATTATTATATTGTTCTACAAGAAATGACAATAGATTTTTAAATTTAAAATCAATTACGCTAGTTACCTTTTCCTCTAGCTAATTTAAGTTTGACAAAATGGAATTATTTTTTGAAATAAAAGGAGCCTTAAAATTATCATCTTGATTGGATGTTGCCTTGTTGCCCCTATTTTATGAAATATTGGTCCATAACCTTTTTGGGTGCTATATTGAGAATGAAATGAAACGAATAATAATTTATTATGTATTCTTTAAAGGGTGCTAGCTCAAGGGAAAAACACCTGCTCTACAAGCATGATGATGGTGATTCGATTCCATCATGCTCTATTATGACCAAATACATTACCAAATATGTGGCTAAATATGCTATTTACTATGCTACTAAATATGTGACCAAATATAATATTAAATATGCTACTAAATACACTACCAAATATGTGACCAAATATACTATTAAATATGCTACTAAATACACTACCAAATATGTGAGTAAATATATTAAATATGTGATTAAATATTCTACTAAATATACCACTAAATATGTGACTAAATCAACTATCAAATATACGACAAAATATGTGATTAAATATACTACTAAATATACCACTAAATATGTGACTAAATTGATGATCAAAATCACTAATCAAATAAGTGACTAAAATCATTTAGTAGTGTTATAAATGACTGGATATTAACTACTATTAGTCGTGTGACTGACTTTAGTCACATATATACAAATTTTAGTGGTTTTTTTAGTCACATATTGTTGTTTTGTACTAGTGGTCATTGTATGGATTTGATTCCAGGAGCTAGTTTTCCAAACAAAGCACCATACAAATTGACACCTACAGAGAATGAGGAACTTAATAGACAAGTGCATGAATTATTGAAGAAAGGATTGATCACAGAAAGCTTGAGTCCATGTATTGTACCTACTGTATTAGCACCTAAAAATAATGGAGAATGGAGAATGTGTACCGATTCCAGAGCTATTAACAAGATCATAGTGAAATATAGCTTTTCTATGCCGAGGATGGATGACATAATTGTTAGAGTAAATAATTAATTAATTATTCTATTTACTTAAGCTTAATTAGGTTAATGCATTTATTTAATATTTAATATTTAATGCATGTAGTGATGAGTTGTTGACAACACGGGAGTTTGTTCCCTTCTAGCATGTTCCATCTTTTTGTGGAAGAGTTCTTAGCTGTCAACCTTATCTTCTACCTCCTTCCAGCTTGTTCTAGAAGCTTCCTTGAAGCCTTTATAAGCGGTCTCTCTCTCATTGTAAATTCATCCATTCACATAGCAATTTCATTTTTCCTATTGTGAAATATTTTCTTTGGCTTTGTTTCCTTTAAGCTCTTGCTTCTTAGGTTTCTCTTTGGAAAGCTATTTGCACTACAGGTGATCTTGGCAACTGTGGAGTTGGATTTCATCAATTCCTACATGGTATCAAAGCCTCCCTGCTACTTCTTGTTCGAAGGATTTTTTTGAAGCCGTGATTCAGAGACACAAACCCTAGTTTGTTTATGATTTTTTCTTCAATTAGGAGGAAGAGCATTTTTTTCAGTATTTGGAGAAAAAGAGAAAGAGGGTTTGGCATAACAGATTTGATATTTTTTGGGCTTTTTCTTTATTTTTTGGAGGTGCGACGATGACAATTCCAAAAAAAAAACTACAGAGGTGATTTTCAAACAGTGATATCTCCCTCATACAGACTCATTTTTTTGAGCAATTTTTGTTTTTTTTGTTTTTTTTGTTTCGGGGTAGAATTTCGTGATCTACACATTGGTGCAGGTGGTTTGACATCTTTGTTCCTGAATTTTTGTGCAACTTGCAAATTCCAATTTTTGCCACTTTAAATGCTTTGTATGGGCTCATCTGGACACATAATCAGGTTCTATTTTTTTTTGGAAGTGCATTTTTTTTGTCTACTTTCCAGATCTGCAATTAGATTATAGGTTCTATGGACATAAATATTACTTTCAGAAATAGGCCCTAAATTGGCTATTGTACTCGCACTAAGTAAAGAGTGCCCAAATTATACATTGTGGGGGGGGGGGGTGAGCATTTTCTTCTTTGTAATTTACTTTAGAATAAGACCCTTCTACTTCTGTCTTCTTCTTTCTCTCAATGGCAGATCCATTTGTGACCTGTCTCACACCACACAACTATCACACTTGGAAGGCACAAATGACACGACTTCTCATGTCAAGGGGCTTATGGTCATGTTTGGATGAGAATCAACCTATTCTTACACGAGCTTTTGAGATTCTTCAGCATAGGAACAAAATGGATGAGGCCATGGGATTGATTGCACTGAACATTTTAGACAATCTACTATTTCACTTGGATGGTTTGACTACTCCACAAGCTTATTGGCTCAAATTTCAGACTTTGTTTGGCACAATGAATGAGTTCTGGGCACTTTAGCTAGATGCAAAGTTGACTTCTTTAACACCTAACATCTTTCTCACCATTGAGGACTTCTTGATGAAGTTCAAATTTTTGCGTACACTTTTGTAGGGATGTGGGAAAACCAAGATAGATGATGATTGTATCTTTTTAATACTCTCAAAGTTGAGAGGACAATATTAGATCTTCTCTTCTACTTTCTACTCCACTATGGATGCATTGGGTGGCAGACACAAGATACTTTCATTTGAGATATTTTGTGATTGATTAACTTGTGAATAGTCCAAGATCAATCAAATGGATTCACTTTCAGGTTTATAGTCGTAGGCATTACTTGTCAAGGATACATAGGAGCAGAAGTTGAAGCAGATATCAGATCCCTCTTCTACTGGTTCATCATCTTCTAAGAAGAAGGAGAAAAAGAAGACCAAGACTCCTACCTATTCCTATTGTCAGAAAGGATCTCATGATGAGGCACATTGTTTTTAGAAGAGATTTTATGGCTATGAGAAACAAATTATAGATTTGCAAGCTCTTCTTCAGAAGAGCACTATTTCTTCTCCATCTTCTTCTACCTCATAGGGGTCTGCCTTTCAGTCTTCTTCCACATCTTCACCATCTACATTGGATCTTGGAAAGGGTCATGCATTATAGGCTACCATTACATCTCCTTCACAAGTTCCTTGGATATTGGATTCAAGTGCTTCTCACCATATGACATCTTCTCATAGTGTCTTCTCTACTCTTGAGGCTTCTCCCATTCCTCATATTCACATGGGAAATAACATTGTCCTACCAGTCTATGGGAAATATTCAATTAGCATCCAGGATGGTATATTCAATGTTGTATTGTATGTTCCATCTTTGTCTGCCAACCTTCTCTCAATTTCTTAGATTACACATAGTGGATCAGGGAAGATAGTTGAGTTCATTGCCGATTCAATTTTCATTCAAGATCGTGCAATAGGTCTTATTGCTACAGGGACCATTGATCCTTCCACTCATCTCTACACCTTCTCACACTTTGGTCCACCATCTCCATTGTTGGAGCACACTTCTTCTCTTTTTTAGAAACATCATGTGGTGCAGTCAAGATACTTGAACCTTTGTTATAATGTTCCTGAGATCCCTATTTTGACTTCCACACCACATCTAGTTGAGGGCTTTTCTCTTCCATGGGATTCTTCTTTTGCTCTACCTAATCCTCCAGCTTCATTCATTGAGACTCCAAGAGCACTTGTTGCAGATACTATAGTGGACATTGATGATAGTGTCATCACACCTACCTTGGGGATTCCCTTTCTGGTTCCTCATACATTTACTCTAGGCATCAGCTAGGCTTTCTAGTTTTTCCTCTCATTCAGGGATTCCCTTGTTATGTACCCTTATTTCTTCCACATTGGAGTTGTAATGGTTTGATCCCTCCTTCAGGGGATCCTTTATTCTGGGGAGGCTTTAGTATCTCTCATGGGGGGGTTGGTTGTACTTATGGTTTTGAGCAGGTCTCTTGACTCTTTTCCAATGGAAGTTTTCCTTGGGGGGATTGGTTAAGGTTTTCCTTCCTTCACTTCATGTTTTTTTTTCTGTATGTTGTTTTTACCTCTTTTTGGGGGAGGGTTTTTCCCACATGGTTTTCTCTCTTTCCCCGTTTACAAAAGTTGCATTTTTTTACATTGTACATGGATACCTAAAATGGCCTCATTGCTGGGACCCAGTCTACATTTTCATCTTAGTTTTGGGAGCTTAAGGCATTCCCCTAAGTTGCACTTAAGGGGGGGTGTTAGTAAATAATTAATTAATTATTAATTATTTATTCTATTTACTTAAGCTTACTTAGGTTAATGCATTTATTTAATATTTAGTATTTAATGCATGTAGTGATGAGTTGTTGACAACATGAGAGTCTGTTCCCTTCTAGCATGTTCCACCTTTTTGTGGAAGAGTGCTTAGTTGTCAACCTTATCTTCTTCCTCCTTCTAGCTTGTTCTACAAGCTTCCTTGAGGCCTTTATAAGCGGTCTCTCTCTTATTGTAAATTCATCCATTCACATAGAAATTTGATTTTTCCTATTGTGAAATATTTTCTCTGGCTTTGTTTCCTTCAAGCTCTTGCTCCTTAGGTTTCTCTTCAGCAAGCTATTTGCATTGCAGGTGATCTTAGCGACTGTGGAGTTGGGTTTCATCAACTCCTAGAATAATGGATTGTTTGGTGAAACAAAATATTTTACCAGGATTGATTTGAAGAGTGGCTATCATTAGATCAGAATCAGAGAAGGTGATGAATGGAAAACTGCTTTCAAGACAAAATATGGTTTATATGAATGGTTGGTTATGCCTTTTGGTTTGACTAATGCACCTAGTATTTTCATGAGGTTGATGAATGAAGTTCTAAAAAAATTCTTGGGTAAGTTTGTGATTATTTATTTGGATGACATTTTGATATTTAGTAAGACTAAGGAAGAAAATCTTGACCATATTAGACAAGTATTGTAGAGGTTGAATGAAGAGAGGTTGTTGATTAATCTGAAAAAGTGTTCTTTTGTGCAAAAGGAGATTGTGTATTTGGGATTTTTGATTTCAGCTGATGCTTTGAAGATGGATCTTGAGAAGGTAAAAGTAATTTTGGAATGGCCTACACCTAAAAATGTGGGTGAGGTAAGATCATTTCATGGTTTGGCTAGTTTTTAAAGAAAGTTCATAAGAAATTTTAGTGTTGTTTGCAATACTATGACTGAGACAATGAGGGGAGTTAAAAAGGATTTCAAATGGACACATGGAACTGATAAGAGTTTTGAGACTTTGAAACAAAAGGTTGTTGAATTACTTATATTAGCTTTTCTTGATTTCAATAGGGTATTTCAAGTTGAATGTGATGCAAGTGGTAGTGCAATAGGAGCTATACCGAGTCAAGAAGGTAAGCCTGTTGCTTTCTTTAGTGAAAAGTTGAATGATGCTAAAAGGAAGTACTATTTGTATGATTAAGAATTTTATGCTATTGTCCAAGCCTTGAAAAAGTGGAGACATTATTTGATTCCTAAGGAGTTTGTGTTGTATACTAATCATAAAGGTTTACAATACTTGGGGAGTCAACATAAATTGAATCAATGACATATGAAGTGGGTTGAGTACTTGCAAAATTTCACATTTGTGATCAAACATAAGAGTGGAGTTACTAATAGAGTTGCTGATGCATTTAGTAGAAGACATTCTTTGTTGAATGAAATGGACATTGAAGTTCTTGGTTTTGATGAAATGAAAGAGTTGTATGATGCTGATCCTGATTTTTCTGAGGTGTGGAGAGAGTGTAGAGCACCAAATCTAATAGATCACATAAGTAAGTATGATGAGTATTTCATTCAAGAAGGTATTTTGTTCAAAGGTATTCAATTTTGTATTCCTAGAAGCTCTATGAGGGTGAATTTGATTAAGGAAAAGCATAGTGGTGGGTTGGCTGGAAACTTTGGAATTGATAAGACATTAAGTGTAGTGCCTGCCCCTAGGTCACATTTTTGTTATCATTGTCGAACTCTTTTAGGATAGTTTTATGTTGATGATTATTAGTGACATTATTTTGAGATTATCAAATATTGTTTCAGAATCAGTTGAAATATGATAAGATTACTTGGTACTTTATATTTCATGTATGTATGATGATTATTACATTGTTTGTAGTTATTAATGATGATTAGTTAGATGATTTATTATCATATGTGTTTTCTTATGGATACTTACTCCATACTTGCATATGTCATGTTTTTTTTCTTTTTGTATGGCATTTCTGAGGTAGTTAAGGAAGGGAGTCGTAGTCACTTGCTAGTCAGGATCTACATGATGCACCACTTCCTACCATTTCCTGTTTAGCTTAGTATATATTGTGCTTGTACATGCATGGATTTTATGTAGGTTGCAGGTACCGGGTATCGACTTCCCTGAATTGCCAGGATGAACATACCCTATCACATTATCTCAATGGTAAGAGAGGGGAGATAAATTCTCAAGTCCAAATCCCAACCCTTTAAGCCATTTGTCCTAATTGAAAATTAGGACAAGTATCTAAGTCGAGTACCCTCTGAATGCGTCAGATGACGTAATTCATAATATTAACCCTTAGTCTAATTTTGTATGGGTTTTGCTATTATGGGTTTTCATATTTTATTTTATGAGTCTTTGGTGTATTTTCTATTAATTAAGCCTAATTACAAGATTTAATTAATGGTTTAATTTAATAGAAAATTAATATGATATTTTAATATTAATTTAATTTAATTAATTGAGAAAGTAATTAAATAAAATAATTAAATTTGAAGATAAAAGTTATAAGTTTAAATTTAGAATGTGATAGTATGTATTAATTTAATAATAATATATTTAGAGCTCATTTTTATTTTATCAATTAAGTTTCAAAAATAAATTTAAAAGTGGAAAAGATATTAAAATTATTAAAATATTCTAGATCACATGATGCAAGCATGTGATTAAAATATATTAAGATAAAGCAAGTTGATTTAATAAAGTGAGAGCATGAGATTTAAAATTAATAAATTAATTTAAAAATAGTCAAGTGAATATTAAATAAATTAATGTACATTATTTTAATATTTATAAGAGTATGTGAGCTCTTGGGAGTTGTCATGTAGACAACACAAGAGTTTGCACTATAATTATGCACGTGTTGTCTACATTTAGGAGTTAGCACATTATTTGAGCACATGGTGTCTACAACATTCTAGACACCTCATCATGTTTATCTTCTTATCATGGAAGTTACGTGCTTAGTTGTCATGCTTATCTCCTAGTTTTTTCTAAACACATTCTAGATGCATCTTAGCGGAATTTATATAGAGGCTCTCCTAGTGTGTTTGGACAAGGTTACATGCATTCGAGAAGCTCATATGCTTCTACAAGCACTTCTAGTCACTTGGGGGTTTTGGTTGGTTTGATTCTTGGAGGAATGGAAAATTTTGGAGAAGGAAGGGATTTTACTATGGACTTTTGAGGCATAGCAAATTAGCATTAGTATCCTGGTGCACTCGTGATTTTCACATATTCCATTTGCACTCTTTCCCTTCCTATCTTCATCGTGTTTGTTATATGTGTCTCAATATACTCCATGAACAAATCTTCAATCTTGAAATTGGAATCTAGATATGTACGTTAATTTTTATTTGGTTGTGAAGAAAACATTAGGAAACCCTACTTTTATTTATGAAGGAAATTCATCACAAACTGCCCTATTGCTGTCCCTTACATAGACCCGAACTCAGACATTCATAACTTTTTACCTTGAGAAAATTTATTCGATCGCTCTACTCAGATTTGGCGCAACTTAGCCCTCTCCAATATATTTAAAATTTGGCCCGATCCAACAGTTCATTAGGGAGATATGGCCCCCGTACTGAGACTATTTTATTCAATGACAATCGTTCCTCCATTTTCCATAATCAGGAGTTCTTTGTGCTTAAACTTCACAAAAATAATCTATCAAAGCATGGAATGAATTAAAAACTAAACCAACATAGATCTAAGACATTTATAATCAAGATTTGGAAATTGATTCGGGTTTGGGTTCGAATAAAAGTAGAATCTTATTAATATGCAATAGTTTTATACGATTTATTATCTAATTTAATTAAATCAAATTTAATTAAGATTAGTTAATAGTAGAAGAAGTGTAATTAATTATTAGTCGATTTAAGTAAATCGATTTTTAAATGAGGGCAAATTAAAAGAGATATTAGTAAGTGTTTAGTGGAATTAAATAATTGAATTGTTAATGAGATTGATTTTACTTAAAATCAATGAGGACTATTTTAAATAAATGATTGTTCTTAAAGTGTTTTAAGGAAATTATAAACTAATTATTTGAAAGTTGATAAGTATTATTTTTTGGATTTGAATAATGGGAGATGCTCTTGGAATTAAGGGAGTTTCATTTAATTATTAGTAGCATTGATTTTAGTAAATAATGCAACGATTTTATTAAAAGTCAATGGGAATTAGTTTAATGATTTAAATAAGTAAATAATTATCTTATGATTATTTTAGAAAATTATTTTAAAATAATGGAAGGATAATTCTATGCTTTATTCAAAGAAATAAAAGGGTTGACTTGTAGAAGAATCTTATACTCTTGAAATATACTTGGAACAAAAAATTGAGAACCTAATATTTGGCCAAACCATGTGATTGCAAAACCAAACCAAAGCATGTGTTTGTATCTTGTTTCTCTATGCTACATGTGTTTTGGGGTTTTGGGGTTTGTCCTAGCTTTGACCAATCTTAGGTTGTTACCAGAGGCTTGGGGGTTATGTGAATGTGATGGCATGATGATGTCTTCTGATCTTGATCTTTCTAAACCCAACCATGGTAATGTGATGACATGATTTATGAGATGTTTGTATTTACTGATTGTTATTGCTTTCCAGTCTTCTTGTGTGAATCTGAGGTGTATGTATTTGAGACACTTGACTTAACCATTTTGAGTCATCGATCAGTTATACTTGTGTTACTTTCTAGTCATCTTGATGAGACTAAAGTGTTTGTTTGATCTTGATGATGTCATGTTGTGACATGTTTGACTTGACCATTTTGGAGTCTTTGATCAGTATTACTTTGAGATACTTTTCGGTTTCTCGTTGAGAACTGATGGATATTATGATTATCATTGGATGTTTTTCAGTTGCTTGTGGAGAATTGATGTGATTATTTTGATTATCTTTTGGTATTTTTCCAATCGCTTTTTCAGGACTGGGGTGATTTTATGTGATTTTGTGATTTGTGTTTTCTTGAGCCTAGGGTAGGTTATCTACTTGTAGTGTCAAGAAGTGGCTTGCAATGGGGGCTGGGGCCCTAAGTGGCTGCTAGGGTAACTCATTGTAAGTTGTTTTAATAAGTGAAAACATTTACACTAAATAGGGATTAAATGAACCTAATAAGATAATTGTATGTTCTCACCCATGCCTCGAGTGCTAGTACAGACTAGGATGAGAGTAGAGAGAATACTTGGTTGCGAACTTGCATTTCGTAGTATGCCTCGTTAGTATGAGAGGATACTAGTGGTTGCATAGGGATCACTAGGGGGCCTGGGTCTATTGAGAGACTACTAGGGTAACTCTAGCATGATCCGTGCGATGACACTTTCTCGCTTACATAGTAGGTTTCGTACATGTCTTTGTTGTGTCTTTGGGATTAGATGTCGGTTTGTGTTGGAACCTTTGAGTTAGTATACTTTTAAGATTTCATAGACTTAGAGAGTACTTGTTTTATGTGATTTCATATTTGAGATTTGATATCTTGTTTGGGACTTGAGATTATCTCCTCAGCGCAGTAGGAGTGGACCATTTAGGTTCCACGCGGTCGGGTGGTAGTGCTTTTCCACTCTTATCATTTGAGATCCATTTGAGACATCGTGGCTGATGCATTCTTTGTTGGCATCTATTTTTATTCTGTTCATGGATTACAATGGTGGACACGTATCCTTACATTGATGATTTGCATATGTTAGATGATGTTATCTTATGCTTTATTTTCTATGGTTAGATTTCTTTTGCGTATGATCTAACATGTTAGATTTCTTTTCTGCATATGATGTAGTATGTTTTAGGAGTGACATTCCTACTGTGATAATATCAATGATCTCTTCGGTGATTTGGGATGTTATGCACAGAGGGATGGCTAGAGCCCACGATGGTCTAATGATGCTATTTACAGTTGGGAGGAACCATGCATTTAGATAATTATGTGTTGTGTTTATGATTTATGGCTATCTTTTATGATTGATGTTTATATCTTCAATTATGATGTATCACATATGGAATTTGGTTTCATTTACTTTATTGCACTTGCATCATGGATTAGAATAGGATGATGTACTTCATTTTCACACATGTATATTCTTTTAAGCCTTTTGTACCCTGTGTCATGTACAGTGGATGATTGAGCATTCCAAATTTAATTTCCAAGAGGCATTCAGAACAAATGTGTAATATGGACATTGGACTTTCTAATTATTTTTTCATGTGGATGTGGTAGTGGTTAGACTTAGTATTAATTAGATTAAATGTGACTCAACGTCTTGGGATCCTTAAGGAATGTAACTTGTTATGAATGTTTTTAGTTGTATGTATGTTATTACTTTCGCTACTATGTGTTTGATATGAATGGTTTATCTTTAATGTTTAAAAAAAAAAATTGTTTGGCAAACTTAGTAAAATTTTAGGTTAATTCTTTTGGACCCCTTAGCGGAGCGTTTTCTGAAGGAGAAGTATTATTGGTCACAAGTGTATAAGGATGTTCAAAAATTTGTAAAGAGTTGTGTAGTTTGTCAAGTTGCAAAAGGAGTGAGTCAAAACACTAGTTTGTATACACCTATTATTTTTCTTGAGAAACCCTTGAGTGACATCAGTATGAATTTTGTTCTTGGATTGCCTAAGATAGTAAAGGATTATAACTCTATATTTGTTGTGGTGGACAGATTTTCTAAAATGGCTTATTTCATACCATGTAAGACATTAGATGTTGAGCATGTTGCTGAACTTTTCTTTAAAGAGATTGTAAGATTACATGGATTACCAAGAAGTATTATTTGTGATAGAGGCAACAAGTTTGTTGGTTACTTTTGGAAGACTTTGTAGAAGAAAATGGGTACCGAGTTGAAGTTTAGTTCTACATTCCATCCACAGATAGATGGACAGACAAAGGTTGTGAATAGAAGCTTGGGTAATCTATTGAGATGTTTAGTTGGAGACAAGCCAAGTAATTAGGAAATGGTATTGACACAAGCTGAGTTTGCATATCATAACTCTGTGAACAAGAGTACAGGGAAGACACCTTTTGAGATTGTTATTGGAATGAATCCTAGAGGAGTATCAGAGTTGAGAGATGTTCCTAGTGAAGAAAAGCGAAGTATTGTAGGAGAATAATTTTATAATTTTATAGAGTCTTTGCATAAGGAAGTGAAGTTGAGGTTAGAACAAAGTAATAAAAAGTATAAGGAGAATGCTAATTAGTTTAGAAGACATCATGATTTTCAAGTTGGTGATGAGATGATAGTTCATCTAAAGAAAGGAAGATTTCCAGTTGGAACATACAGTAAGTTGAAGATGAAGAAGTTTGGACCTTGTAAAATCTTGAAGAAATTTGGCAGTGGTAATGCTTATGAAGTAGAGTTACCTGATGAAATGGACATATCTCCTATATTCAATGTTGTTGATTTGTATAAGTACCATGAGTTAGATGGTGAAGTTGCTATATTAGAGGATTATCCTAAGAAGTAGATTGAAGAAGTTAAATAGATATTGGATTAGAGAGTTTCCAAGAGCACAAGAGGAAAAGATTACTATGAATAATTGGTGAAATGGAAAAATAAACCTTTGGAAGATGTTTCATGGATTTCTCAATCTAAGTTGGATTTAGCTCAAGTTGTGACATCTCAATGATTCAGGAGAATCATTTTTCTCCATGCCTAGTTGTTTGATGTAGGAGTATTCTAGGTTTTTTAATAATCCTGCACTTTTTTCTCATTTTGTTAGTTGCTACTGAGTTCTTAAGTTGATGTCAAGTGATTCCTTTGGTTTTTGAGTGAATTCTTTGGATGCCGAGTTTAGAGTTGCTACCAAGTGATTACTTTGGGTGCCAAGTTTAGATTTGCTGCTGAGTCAATCCTTTGGGTACTGATTTCATATGGATGTTGAGTGCCAATTTTGCAAAGCATTCATTTGTTGAGTAATCTATGTCTGGTTCCATTTTGGGCCAAATTTACTCACATTTAATTTTGGTATAGGTAGTTATATCTACTAAGTGCTGACTTGTGGCTTTTCTATGATCTAGAATGTTCTATAAGCCATTTTACCAAGTATAAATAGAGTTTTTAGGTTTAGATCTAAGTATGACACTATGAAGTAGAAGATATAAAAAGCAAGAAAATGATTTAGGAGCAAGATTGGAATGTGTGAATCTAAAGTTAGAACTTGGGTATGAATGTAATTATCTTGCCATAACTGAGAAGGCCTTATAGCTGAGCATGTATGCTATTCACCTAATGAATCAATAAAATATTTTGTTTTCTCTCTTTGGTGTTGTATTTTCCATTTTGTTGACTCTAGTAGGTTGATCTAGATAGCTAGGTGTGCCCTAGGCTTCGGCTCTTTCCAATTATTTCTGCATCAATTGGACTAATGCATTGCTCATATGATTTCCCACATTAGGTTAGCTCAAATGAATAATAAGAAGAAAGGCCTTCCTATAAGAAATCTAGACTTAGACTCAAGATATTGACACTTGATTTGACTCAAACCTAAAACAAAAAGGATAAGAACTGAGACTCAGGCAACATACACCTCAGTCAAATGGTATAGCTGAAAGAAGGAATAGATAAATCATAGACTATGAAAGGGCCCTGATGATAGAGAAGAATGTTGCTATGAAATATTGGAAGGAAGAAATCATCACTGCAGTTCATACCTTGAGCCAAGTACAGTTGAAGAAAGATTCAGATCAAATAGATTATGATTTAGGGTATGGCCATAAACCGAATATTAGTTATTTCAAAATATTTGGAAGAAAATGTTATATTTTGAAGGAGTCAAGAAAAGGAAAATTTGATTTGAAAAGTGATGAAGGTATATTTATAGGATACTCCAATAAGAGAAAAACATACAAATGTTTGAATCTATCTACCCATAAAGTTATAGAAAGTTCACATGTGAAGATTGGTGAGTTTGAATAAAAGAGTAAAGAAAAAAGTAGCAAGGAACCTAAAAACTACATTTTTTTTTTACTATGAGCCTAACACTTTATATAATGCAATTGGGAGTTAGTAGTCTTTACCATCCAAGTCTCCAAAATCCCCAGTTCAACCTATGTTTCCACTAGTGAAACTTGAGTCACATCGTAAAGGACCTGAGTTGAAGTTAGAAAGACCCAAGTTTCAGTAAGTCAAAACTGAATCATAGTTTGAAGGAGCGAAGTCACATTCAGTAGGACCTAAGCATGATTCTGAAGATCACGGTGAATCTAGTGATTTCATAAAGAAGGAGCCCATACTTCTTGGATATGTCAAAAGAGATCATACACCTGAGTAAATCACTAGAGATCAATTAATTGGTACAATGATAAGGAGAAAATTAAAAGGAACATGTTTTCTTCCTAAATTTGAGCCTAGATTTGTAAAAGATGCATTAGAAAGTGAAAGTTAGAATGAAGCAATAAATGAAGAGATTGATCACATAGAAATGAACAAAACTTGGAGTCTTGTTCCTAGACCCAAGGATAAAAGTCTAATTGGCACAAAATGGGAATTTAGAAATAGGTTGAATGAGAATGGAGAAGTTTCAAGAAACAAGGCAAGGCTAGTTTGCAAGGTTTATGCTCAAGAGGAAGATATTGACTATGAAGAATATTTTTCTCCTATTGCTAGACTAGAATGTGTTAGAACACTCCTTGCATCTCTTGCACACAAAGGATTAAAAGTATATTAGATTGATGTAAAATCAACATTCCTGAATGGAATCTTAGAAGAGGAAGTCTACATTGAGAAACTAGAAGGTTTCATTGATCATACCAAAAGGGACATGGTTTTTAGATTACACAAATCATTGTATGGTCTCAAACAAGCCCCCAGAGCTTGGTATGAAAGGTTACACAATTATCTCATAAAGATTGGTTTTCAAAGTATTAATGATAACAATATCCTATACATTAAAGAAGGACTAGATAAGAAGATTGTATTGGCAAAAATCTTTGTGAATGATACATTATTTATTAGAAATGATGATTGGTGCAAATATTTTTTTAATGAAATGAGTAAAGAATTTAAAATATTAATTTTTGGAGAGATCAAATTCTTTTATTTCCTATAGGTTCAACAGAAGAAGGATGGTATCGACATTACTCAATCAAAGTACATCAAGGAGATACTAAAAAACTTTGGAATGGATGATTCTACATTAGTTGGAACACCTATGTCTACTAGACATAAGCTTTCCAAAGATGATGATTGAAAAGAGTTAGATAAAACTACATACAAATCAATAATTGGAAAACTTCAATATGTAGTGCACACAAGACCTGATATAGCATTAGCAATTGGTATGCTGGCTAGATTTTATGCTAATCCAAAATAAAATCATATGATGGAAACAAAAATAATCATGAGGCACCTAAAGCATACTGAAGATTATGGTTTGTGGTATAAGAAAGGAGGCAACTTTGAATTGAAAGCATTTATTGATGATGATTAGGAAGGAAGCATTGATGATAGAAAGAGCACTAGTGGTGGAACATTCTTTCTTGGAAAGAGGCTAGTATCTTGGACAAGCAAGTAGTCAATTGTTCATATATTGTTTGGTTCAAACAATTGTTGAAAAGTATGAAGGAAGAAATCAAGGATCCAATTTTTGTTTTCTGTGATAAAATTGTTCAATTAACATTTCCAATAATCCTATAATGCATACCAAAACCAAGCACATTGCAATAAAGTATCATTTCTGGAGAGAATTGGTGCAAGACAAGGAAGTAAGATTGGAATTTGTGAATACAAAAGAATAGATTGTAGACATATTCACCAAGCCATTACCTAAGGATGCATTCTTGTATCTAAGAGGTAAGTTAGGGGTCATTCCCTATCCGAAGCTTAGTAAAAAATGTTTTGATGCAAGGAAGGTTAGGGAAAACTAGGGCCAATGACACACCCATCTCTCTGGACCACCCTGCAAGAGTTAACATGATGGAAGAAAACACAAAGAACAACAACCAAAGGAGGAAGAAGAGTAAAATTCTTTCATTGATTCTTCAAATATTCAACATACATGCCTAGCTATAAGGCCTTCTAGGTTACAACCAAATACAAAATGCATTCATACACAAAGATCAACAACAAATTTGCACTTTCCAATTTTGCTTTGCAATCCTCTTCATAACTACCTCTGAACTCTTCACTGCCCTAGCTCCTAGCCTAAACACTCTATTTATACTAGCCAAAATGTCTTACAAATAATTTTAGAACATAGAGAAGCCACAAGTTTTCTCTCAACAAATATTAAATGAAAATGAACCTAAAATTAAATACACAAGTCAGCTTGCATCAACAATTAACTATCCTAAAATTGATGTTTGAATAAAAATCATGATATCTCCTAGCTCTTCTTGAGTTAGAACTTGTTCTTTGAACTAGAGGTAGATATCTAGGTCCTCTACAAACCATTTTTTATGCAAAGTTTGATTCATCAAGGAAAAGTGCACATCCATTCCTAAAGTTGAGCACAAAAAACTATCACACAGAACTACTAGAAATTGATGTTCTGGGAGAATTACCATATCTCCCAACTCATAAAGATTCAAGACTTGAAATTTGGACCATAGATATTAATCTAGGCCCTCTTCAATCCATGAAGTTCACTAATCTTCATTAAATATGGAAAATTAGTTACATAGTCTGCAACAGGCACTCAAAAACTAGAAAATGCAATTTTAGTAGAACCCAATTTCAGCAGCAAAATAAAAACTAAAAACATGCAAGATAGAAGTGCAACCTAGGATTCTCCTACATCATTTGTAGTGATGCATCAACCAAACATATAAAGATCAATCAAGTTGATGCAGTATTATAAAGAGAAGATTGCATATGAATCAATACATTAGGTACATAGAAGTTCATTAAATGCTATCTTTGGCATGAAATGCCAAAGAGGGAGAGTTTACTATCAATATCAATAAATTTTGTGATTGTTTATGCTTTTGGAATGAGTTGTCAAAAAGGGAGAGTTTTCTATCAAGTTAGATGAAGAGTAAAGAAGGAAAGTTTTCTGACAGCGGTAGAAAATGTAATTAGAATAATTAGAGAATCATTCCAGAGGGAGAGATTAATGTTAGAGGGAGTTCTTAGAGATGAGAATCAAGATGAAACTAAGGATATTATCCTTACTTTTATTTTCCTCTAAAATTTCATTGTGTTATGACATGTTGTGTTTCCATCAATGCCAAAGTGGTAGATTGTTGAAAATAATTGTTCAATTTTACATTGCCTTTGATGTTACATAAAATTTCAAGTCATTACCACTCAATGTCTTCTTAGCTCACTCTAGTGATGAAGATAGTTTCCAGTATCTATCAAGCATCCTAGAGATAATCAAGTTCAGACACAGTATCTGTCAAGTTCACTCGGGCACCAAAGGAAGTCTGCAGGAAGACAATGTCTATTGAGTTCACTCAGGCACCAAAGGAAGTCTACAAGAAAACAATGTCTACTAAGTTTACTATGGTACCAAAGAAAAGTTGGAATGGAACTAGTGTTCACTAAAATCACTTGGTTAACAAAGGAAGTTTGAAGAAAGTCTTTTTTGAGTTAGTGTTGACCAAGATGGGTCGGCTAATGAAGGATTTTCTTGAGTCAACATATTTAGTTTGATGAATTTATTTGTTAAGTCTACCTGACTTAAGGGATGAATATTGAATATTTTAAAGTTTATTCAAGCCAAATTGACAAGGTAAATGATATAAGGTCAAGTTGTGGGATTGAATGTGAGAAGCATGGGATTGAAAAGATAAATCAAGGAAGTGAATTGGAAGGATAGCAGAGTATATTGAGTTGAATGAGTTGCAAAGTTTTATCTGATCAAGGAGGATCAAGTATTCAAGCCATAAAAGAGATCTAAAATCAACAATATAGTTGCATCAACAATTAGGTCATATCATTGTTACTCTCTAATAATTGTAGTAGTGAATCAAATCTCTTAACATAGTTAGCTTAACAACTATTTTCCAAATCCTATAACAAGGTGGCATTTCTAGATACAAGTGTCTAAAGACCTCTAACAAGGCCACTCCTAACATAGTTTTTTTAATGCTTTAATAGGGTCACACCTAATAGTGTATTTTGTAACCTTTAATAGGGTTGGATCCTAATAGGGCTCACTTTAGAAGAGTGAAAAATAGTAACTAGTTACAATTGGTGATTTTTTCCAAACTGGGTTTCCACATTAAATCCTAGTGTCACATATGTTCATATTATTTTCTTTATGGTTGTGCAACTAAGTTAATTAAGGGCAATCACATTTAATATCACATGTTTAGTGTTAACCAAATAACAATGCATATATTCAGTATTAACCAAGTGATTCCATACTAACCAAGTTACAATAGTATTTCAGTTTCAGCAGAGTTTGATTTTGAATTGTATTGACAATCTGAGTTTACAAGGAGAGAGAATGATTATAGGATTGGACCATGTGTCCAGGGTGACTACAAGAAGATGATGGGAAAGGTTGCAAAGATGGGAGTGATGGTGCATGTAGGTGGTGTAGAGGTGAAATTTTAGTCTAGTTAAGGACTACTATATGGTAGTCCAAGAGGGTTGACTATATTTTACCAAGCTTCATAATTGGAAGGAAAATGTAAAACTAAAGGTTTATAAGGGTATAACGAATGAAATATTTCACCAAACTACTATTATTTATAGGAATATAGAGGGGACCATTTTAGTGTGGAAACTTAAACTTCTCTCCATGGAGCAATGCAAGACAAATATAATAGATATATCTTGTGTAAAAGTGCCCCAAGTTTATAATAAAATGCAATGTGAAGTGAAGGAAGATAAAGTAAAATAATAAGAAAAATAGGTTAGGCAAGCTAAAGTGAAAAAGTAAATGTTGTGTGTATTGTGTAATATAGTCATAAACTAGTGAAATGTACACAAAGGGGCTGAAAATTGGATGAAAATATAGGTGCAAATCTGAGGAGTTTTTTGCATTTCATTTGCATAAATATTTTGTGGGTTTTCTCTAGTTGCTTCAAGGGGTCTTCTAGAACTGATTTATATTTGTTGAGGGTTATTGTGAAGAGGATTTAACTAATTATTTGGTATTTTTGCAACAATTATTGAGGGGTTTTCTTTGAGGTTTTTGCTAAGTTTTTTCTTGTTACTTGGTTATTCCAACAAAATGACGAGGACATATTTTATTACAAAAAGATGAGAGAGAGGTTTCCTTCAATATAATGGAAAATATTTGAGAGGAAAAATGGAAAAATTAAGTGCACCAATACAAGGTTCTTCCTTCTCCTATATAGTCTTCTTTTCTTTCTTTCTCTAGGGTTCTTGGTTTTGGCTATTGTTGGTTTCCATCTTCTATTATTCCAACTAGAAAGTTTAATGTGTTTTGAGAAATAGTGTAATGTAATTATATGAGTATATGAGTATATTTAATGGATTTTATGTTGAGCTTTGACAAAAGGAGAGTGTAGGAAGAATCTAGAACATCATGTGGAATAAACTTAACTTGCAAGCTTCACACCCCTTCTTAGAGTTACACTCGGAAGCGACACATTAATACAATGAAACCATGGAGAACACAAGGCCAAATGCAACACATTTTAGGTATAATTATTTCACTTCACATGTAAAATAACCACAATATGCTTGACTATGAGGCCCTTTGGGTTGCAGCCTTATACAAAATAAGAATTCTTTAAATTCAAAGCCTTAGCTCACATCTTCTATCTTCTAATCTCTAAGAATATATTCTACTTTCATACATCTAACCAACCTTCTTTTATAGCCCACTAAGACACCAATTGGATAGTCAAGAATTTAATTATAATTTAGGACCATACTTGGAAGAATAAACAAAAACCCATGCACAAGCTCATATAAAATCACATGCATCTAAAAGTAGGTCCACATGTGTGTTAGGAGTCAGCTCCTATTTTGTGCAAGATGAAATGTAAGCAACTAAAACTGTGCTAATTAGATTAATATGGTACACAAGGTGAAAATAACAAGAAAACAAGACCATAAATAATAACACAAAACTTGAGAAATATCCAATATAATAATTCATGCAATTAGAAAAAGGATCTAGGATAGGTCCTCAACATGATGACAACTATGTGTAAAATGAAGACAAAAGAAACAATGACTACTTCATGATCAAAAGATTGGTATATAAAATTGGAAATATTTTTGGTTGATGCAAGATTTGTTAAAGACCCAAGATTCTCCTGCATCAGACAACTAGGGTTCATAAAAAACTGATATCCACATTAAGCATGGCTGTTATTATAACCTAAATCATAGAGATCCAACTCATCATGTGTAATCCATGAACTATCCTCAATTGGTTTGTTTTTCCACTGAACTAGGTATTCCAAATAATCTTTTCCTCTAGTGCTCTTATTTATTTGACTATTCAAGATCTTTTCAATGCTAAATGTTTTTTTCTTAGGGTAATTCGAGTTCACTTTTGAAATTTCATTTGATTCAAAATACTCAAAGATATCTAAAATTTTGAATATAGGTAAAATATCCATGTCTTCTGGTAATTCAACTTCAAGCCATTTTCACTATCAAACTTCCTTAAAATCTTACAAGGATCAAATTTCTTCATTTTCAACATATTGTAGGTACCAACTAGAAATCTATTTTTCTTCAAGTGAATCATTACCTCATCACCAAATTCAAAATACTTATACTTCTTCTTCTTATCTTCTCTCTATTTTTATTTGAGATTACTGTCTTCCAGGTTCCTTTTAACTTCCTCAAGTTAATTCTTCATGAAATTTGCGAAATCTTCAGCTTCAACATTTCTCTTTCTCTCAAGGTTTAGGTTACTCAATTTAGTAGTTCCTTTAGGACTCATTCCAATAACTATCTCAATAGGTGTCTTCTTAGTGCTTCCATTCACTAAATTATTTTATGTGAACTCTTTTTGTGCCAAAATCAAATCCGAAATAATAGGCTTATCTCTATTCAAAAATCTCAATTGGTTACCGATACTTTTCTTCACAAGTTTAGTTTGTCCATCTATTTGTGGATGAAATATAGAAATAAACTTCAACTTTGTATTCATCTTCCTCCAAACTTTCCTCAAAAAATAACTAGTGAATTTGGTATCTCTGTCCAAAATAATAGTTTTAGGCAATCCATGCAATCTCACCACTTCCTTAAATAATATTAATTTCAACTACATGTACAACATTTGATATCTTCATACAAGGTATGAAATGAACCATCTTTGAAAATCTATAAACTACCACTAAAATTCAATCATTCCCTCTTTGAGTTCTAGGCAAATCAATAAAAAAATCCATACTGATATTTTCCTAGGGCTTATCAGGTATAGGCAATGGTGATTGCAACCCAAAATTCTAACCAATTCCTTTTATTGTTTGAAAAATCTAGCAGCTCTTTACCATTTTATACACATCTTCATATATATACAACCACAAGTATTTTTCCGTAATCAAATTAATTATTTTACCAATCCCAAAGTATCCAACAAATCTACCACTATGGTTTTCTTTTATGATGTTCTCTCTCATAGATCCTCTAGGTATGCATAATTGAATTCACTTAAACAACATGTCTTCCTAAATGAAATAATTAGTCCACTTGTATCTTACCATGTATTCCTTACAAGATTTCTAAGTATCTCCAAAATTAGGAATAGTTTCATATAAATACTTAAAATCATTAAAACCAAGTACCTTAATCATCATTTGTATCAACAAATTCCTTCTTCTACTCAAAAAATCAACAACCTTATTCGAATTTCCACACTTGTGTTTCAAAAAAAAGGAAAAGTTCTTCAAAAATTGAACCCACTTCATATATCTCTGATTTAAATTATTTTGACTTCCCAAATATTGCAAAGTTTAATGGTCAGTATACAACACAAAATCTGTAGGCATTAAATAGTGTCTCCATTTCTTTAAAAAAAATCACATAGTTTTTTATTATCATAGACTAAATATTCTCTTAGAATTATTCAACTTCTCACTAAATAAGTCTATAGGTCTTCCTTCTTGACACAAAACAACTCCAATAACACTTCCACTAGCATCAAATTCAACTTGAATTTTTTTAGTGAAATTAAGCAAATCAAGGGTAGGCAATTCTGCAATCTTTTGTTTATATATTTCAAAAATCTAATGTGCTTCATGTGTCCATTTGAAATCTCTTTTATCTCCTTTTATAGTCTCGGTCATAACATTACAAATAGAATTGACATTTCTAATGAACTTTCCACAAAAACTTACCAATCCATGAAATTATCTTACCTCTCTAACATTCTTACGTGTAGGACAATCAAGAATAACCTTCACCTTCTTAGGATCCATCTTTAAACCATTAACTCAAATGAAAAAACTAAGATACACAATCTCTTCCTTCATAAATAAACATTTCTTCAAATTAATCAACAATTTCTCCTTTAAATCTTTGCAATACTTGTCTGACATGCTCAAGATTCTCTTCTTTAGTATTACTAAATATCAAAATGTCATCCAGATATACAATCACAAATTTTCCCAAGAATCTCTTCAATACTTCATTCATCAACCTCGTAAAAGTACTAGGTCCATTAGTTAAACCAAAAGGCATAACCAACCACTCATACAAACCTTCATTAGTCTTAAAAGTATATTTACATTCATCCCCTTCTCTAATTCATATATGATGATAGCCACTTTACAAATCAATCTTGGTAAAATACTTTGCTCCACTCAAAATATCCATTATGTCATCCATTCTATGAAAAGGGAGTTTTTATTTCACTATTAACTTGTTTCTAGCTCTAGAATCAATGCACATTCTCCATTCCCCATTCTTCTTAGGTGATAACACAATAGGTGCTACAGAAGGACTCAAACTTTCTCTAATTAGACCCTTCTTAAGAAATTCTTGCACTTGCTTATTCAATTCAATATTTTCACCAGGTGTCAATCTATGTAATACTTTATTAGGAAAGCTAGCTCTAGGTATCAAATTCATACAATGACTTATACTTCTCATAGGTGGTAAACTATCAGGTATATTATCATAAATTTTCTTGAAACTTCATTATTAAGGATTAAAACTTAGGGGAATGCTCTAACTCATCTCATTTCTTAGTCTTTCTAGGAATCAAAGTAAAACAACCATTATGTTCTTTCATATCTCTAGCAAATTGACTACCTTCAACCAAACATACTCCAAATGTGGTACAATGATTCTCCTCATGTTTCTCTACCAAGGGTAACAATATTTCTTTCTTTCCATCTACCTAGTTCAATCTACCATCATGTAAAGTTTTCTATCATCCTGCCAAGGTCTACCCAAAAGAATATGACAACAATCCATAGGCATAATATCAAACAAGACTTCATCATGATAGATCCCAAATTTTAATTTAACAAGAAATTGTTCACTTAAAAGTAACTTATCCTCCTTCTGGATCAACACAACATGATAAGGCTAAGGATGTCTCAATTTTTGTAGCTACAACTTGTTAAGTAGCTCCTCAGATGCTTAATTGTCAAAACTTCCACTATCAATGATTACCTTGCAACACTTTCCAGCTACCTTACACATGGTTTTTAAATTTTTTTTTAGAATTGGTACTCCATCAATCTCCTCATTCCATAAGATTCTTGTTAGCATTAGATTCTTACCATTTTTAGGTTCATTAGGCATCTTAACAACTTCTTCACAAGACAAAGTGCTTCTACTATTACCTCCAATATTATTTCTACAATTAGTACATTCAAAGGCCCTATATACTTCTTCTCTATATTTATAACAAGCAACTTTAAACCAAGATCTTTCTTCTCTTTTTCCACCATTATTTTTCCTAGTGTAACCAATATAGCTACCTCTAATGTAGTTACCTCTTCAACTAGTAGGTTCTTCCTTCCATTTTGATTTCCCTTTAGCTTTCTTTGCATTATCAAATATTTTACCTTCTCCATATGGTTTTCCTCTGCTTCTCTAAAATATGCCACCTCTTCCTCTTTGTCTTTGATCATGCTTCATTACCAATCTTTCCTCATCCTTCAAAGAATTCTAATATTATTCTTTGAGACTATCCATCTTAACATAGATGATCTCATTCTGAATTGATTTCCTCAAACCATTTAGGTATCTTGCCACTTTCTCAACTTTATCATCTACATGTCTAAATCTAATATCCAATTTTATAGTTCCTCAATATATTCCTTCACACTCATGTCCTTTTGTCTCAAATTTTGCATCTTTCTTAATAAGTTAACTTGTTAATCAATGGGGAGAAACCTCTTCTACATCTTTTCAATCATCTTTTCCCATTCTTGATCTTTTTTTTCCTCTCGTATGTCTCTTAGTTTGAAAATGATCCCACCAAAGTGAAGCATGGCCCTTCAATTTGGTGACTGCTATATTAACCTTCTTATTATCATGAGTACCTTCATACTCAAACTATTTTTCCATATCAAAAATCCAATCCAACAAAAAATTAGTTTCAAGTCTTCCATCATAGCAAGAAGCTTCAACAACAAGTCTAGCATTTCCCCTAGACAAAACTCTTAAGAGCCTTTCTTCATCTTGTTCAACCTTAGGTTCAAGAATAGGGTTTTGTGCTTCCTATTTATCATCACTAACATATTCAAGATGTACATTTCTTCTCTACACTATCTCCACACCTTCAATTCTTGCTAAAATCTACCTCAACATGTCTATAAAAGCATTATCAACATTTCCTCTTCCATGAACCATCTTGATAATAGTTCCTACGAGATTGTAACCTTTTGCAAGTTATAGGCCAAATTTATGATCTTTCACCATATAACCATATTCAAAAAGGTTCTCCATGGTCCAAGCCACAAGAAAGAACTCACTCTAATACCACCTGACACAAGGAGAGTGTAGGATGAATCTAGAACAACAAGTGGAATAAACTCAGCTTGTAACCTTCACACCCTACTTAGAGTTCAATCAAAAGCTACAAATTAATATAATTAAAACACTAAGAATACAAGGCCAAATGCATTATCTTTTAGGTGTAAATTTTTTTTTTCACATATAGAATAACCACAACATGCTTGACTATGAGGCCTTTTGGGTTGCGACCTTATATAAAATAAGAATTCTTCAAATCCAAAGCCTTAGCTCACATTTTCTATCTTCTACTCTCTAAGACTATATGCTCATTTCCTACATCTAACCAAGATTATTTTATAGCCAACTAAGATACAAGTTAGCTAGTCAAGCATCTAATTATAATTTAGGATCATACTTGGAAGAGTACACAAAAGCTCAAGAAAAAAGTGATAAAATCACATACACTTAAAGGTTGTTCCATGCGTGTGTAAGGATTTAGTTCCTAAATATGCAAGATGACACATATGTTGGAAATATAAGAGGAATGAATAAGAAGGGAGGGGTGAATCAGTTACCACAAAATAGATCTCAGATCCCTTACATGTCAGTACAAAATAACTTTTAAAAATTGATGCTCGAAAAATACATAGAAAATGTTGTATCTCAGTACACACTAAAATAACTTGGAAAATACATAACATAAAAATCTTAAGATGTTATCTATGATTAATAATAGTTTAATTTAGGTGCAAACACATAAGAGAAATAGAATGAACACATTTGACACCAAGATTTAGCATGGAAACCCAATTTGGGAAAAACCACCAATTACAACTAGTTACTAATTTTCACTCTTATGAAGTGAGCCCTGTTAGGAGCCAAACTTATTAAAGGTTGGGTAAATGCACCAAGTTGTGGTGCCAAAAAGGTGACACCCTTTTTTTTCTAGCTTTGGAAAGTGTGTATGCACTTTTTAAAAGCCAAAATTTTTATAAATGGGCTGCAAACCCATAGCCCATTCATTTTTACCTCATTTTTAACTACTTCTCACAGCGCGTACGCAAATTGAGAAAATTGAAGATTTTTGCCACCCACCTCCTTAATATGCCTCCTTGTCATCGAAGTTTGAGATCACGATCACGCCGTATGTTGTCTAGCCTTCTTTTTGCATTATTTTATATATTTTTGTGTTATTTTGTAAGTTTTTTTCAATTTTGCTTTAAATTTGTTTATTTATTTAGATTTCAATTGGTTTCTTATAAGGCAATGTGAATAATGAACTAACAAATCCCCAACAAGATCAAGATAAAAACCAAAACCCTCAACAAGATCCAAACCAAAACCCTCAACAAGATCCAAACTAAAACCCTCAACAAGATGAGAATCAAAACCCTCTACAAAAAAAAAAGAAATTTTGCAACCTACACCGATTGGAAGACCTCCTCCTAGCACACAAGACAACATAATAAATGAAATCAAAAGAGGAAAAAATTAATTAGAAGCACTCATTGGTAGGTTGAAAGCTTGTGGACAAACCAATCCAATGAGAGCTCAATTGGCATCCTCCCTTGATTCCATTTGGACCCGCATAGCTTTTGTTAGTGGTTAGTTGGATATTTGGTGGGTTAAGAGGGATGAACAAAAAAGATATTATGCAAACAAATTATCATATCAAGATGTAAAAAAAAAGAAATATCAAAAGGTAGCATTTGTGCATTGTTTAGAAAGCCTGGTGAACAAAATACTATTAGAGAGACAACTAAATGGTTCCCCATCCATTGGTGCATACATGATGGTATTAGAAATAATTTTTGGGATAGATGGTGGATGGTTTTTGATGCACCTCCTTGCAATAATCATGAGGTCCCAATTTATTTCTTAAACAAATTGCATTGTGAGTTTTTCCTTGGGGACATCCCCAATTATTTTGATATATTAGAATCTCAGGGTAGAGGTGGGTGGTCATCATTTGAGAGGTTGGGGGTATGTCATGACCCTAATGTAGTTAGGGCACCTATTGTCAAGCCATAGGGTGAGGATGTGACTATTCCTTCAGTTGTGAAGGAACATGTAGAGGCCAACACTTTACAAACTTTTAATGCTTTGACACAGACCCTCATTCATTGAATGAGTGCATTAGTTGAGGAGGAGCCTTCTATTCATCATGGTCACATGTGCACCTTACGCAGATCCTTATGCATAGTTCCTGAATGAAACATTTGGCATTGACACATAGGTAAATTACAATTATAATAAACTAATTTGATCAAATTTCATATGTATAGTGAATGATTAATTAATTAGCATGTATTGACATTGTTCAAAATTCAGGGTCAGAGTATTGGTGGCCCTAGTAGTGATGCCTCGACCCAATTTTTCATCTTGTTGATGAGTCCAGAGGTATGTATCTATTTAATCATTTAAATTAATACATACATTTATTAAGAAATCATATGAAGGATTGACAAATTTTTTTATGCATGTGCATCAGTTCTCTATAGGACCATTGACATTCACTAGGGACTCTGAGCCTAGATGTGATACGAGCTTTGTAGAGGTACATTTGTTTCATGTTAATTTAATTCATTTGATTATATTTGTTTCATGTTTCATGTTACATGTAATGTGTATTGTATGACATGTAACTCTTGACATTTGAGACTCCTCTTCTTCGATAGTCCATCGATCATGGAGTGGTTGTAGTTATGGTTAGTTTAGAGCCATTGATTGACATATGAAAGATTTTTTTTGGTTTTAGTTGTTGTTTATAATAGTTAGTATCAAAATTTCTAATGTTATTTATAAGTGATTATATTTATTGAATTGTTGTAGGGTCTTGTTACACTCGATCGTCCGTGAGCCTTTGAGGTGGACTTGCAAAACTACTATTTGATGGTGGTAAGAAAATAATTAATTTTGTGTATACATATATTTGATTTCAATGTATAATAATTATTGATTCATATCTACTTTGTTTGTATCATCTCAAGTTAGAGAAGAGCCTAAACAAGAGGACGAGCAAGTGTGTGAGGAAGACCCCATCATTCCCATCATCTCCCTCCACACGATGATTGAAGACCTCTAGAGATTTGTTTCCTTCCCCTTGTGGAAAGGAGAAGAAACTATAGACACACCTGTATAGGCATTAGCAGACATATATGTTGGATTTTATATTAGTGAACATATTTGGTATACATTTGATGTATATATGACATTTTATATTTGATGTATGACATTTATTTGATGCATGCCATTATTAGAATTATGACATTATTGGTTAATATGTGATATGTTTGTTCATGTATGACATTATTAGTTATCATAATATATTATGTGTTAATGTATGACATTATTGGTTATCATTTTATATTATATGTTTGTTCATGTATGACATTATTGTTTATCATAATATATTATATGTTCATTCATGTATGACATTATTGGCTAACATAATATATTTTATGTTTCTTCATGTATGACATTATTGGTTATCATAATATATTATATGTTCATTCATGTATGACATTATTGGTTATCATAATATATTATGAGGTTGCATGGGTACTTGTACCCACACCCTTGGTACTCGTACCCATGTACCCAAGTACTGGGTACATGTATCCCAAATACCAGGTACTCAGTGGAGAACATCATAGCTAAGGACCTTGATTGAGATTTTGGATTTTTTTTTTCAGTTTTTTGTTTGTGTATTAGCTCATTGTTTATCAAGCTTAATTCAATACCTAATCAGTTTGAAACTTTGATAGAATATTGATTAACAATAAACTTTATTACTGTTCAAGCATAAGTTTATCATTTCCAATATGTCATCATCATATGATTTATGATCTTGCTCATTTTTGAAGTTTTCCTTCTCTATTATTTGTTTATCAAGCTTAATTCAATACCTAATCAGTTTGAAACTTTGGTACAATATTGATCAACAATAAACTTTATCAGTGTTAAAGCCAAAAATTTATCATTTGCAATATGTCATTTTCATATGATTTATGATCTTCTTGTTCATGTTTAAAGCCTACCTTCCATGTTATGCATCTAAACATTTATCATAAATTATTGTTACAAACATATAACAAATCTGAAACTGAAAACAATACATTACATTTGCAAACTTTATCATTGTTCTTGATTTGAAAAATCATTGTCATGATTCATAAATTCAGGTTTTCTATAAATATAAAAGTATAATTTAAAATAAAGTTTGACATACCAAGGTATCCCCATCCCCTATTATAAAAAATAGTTGTACCCGTACCTGTACCCATACCCATACCTTAAGTGCCCCAAGTACCCCTATCCCCATGGAACCTTGTATATTATATGTGGATCTTGGTGTTTTCTCTACACCTATGTGGTCTATAGGATCTCTTGCTACTTAGAACATCCCCTAATCTTGCCCAACCTCCTCACCAGATTAACTGATCCAAACTTGTAGCATCACTCCCTTACTCTTCTAGGAGCACTATCCCTCTAAAGGTTTTATAGGTCTACTAGGGTACCATAGCACTCCCCACTCCAAAAAAGGTTTCCATGATGTCTTAAGGTGTTATTGGAACACTTTTACTATGCTTGAATGGATAACAACAATGGGTTTATACCTGATTTCAAGATTTCTTCACAAAAGGGCCACAAGGAGAGCCCCTCATTAGGCCTCCACCTGAATTTATAGGGCCAATAGCTCCTTTTTCTTAGAGTTTCCATACCTCTAGACTTAAGAAAAATTTATATATAGGACCCATGATCAAGGATTTTTAGGGTCTCAGGGTGCCTACAGGCCATACAACAAAAATAACAAAATTGAGGGTTTGATAGGGTTTTCTTCGCTACTTGTTGTCCCCATTTTTAAGACACCTTCCACACTTCATAAAAACTCCTTCTCCAAAATTTAGAACCTCCTCATACCCCTCTTCAATCCCTCAAAAGGTAAAGTCTTCATTCTTCAAGCTTTGCTCTTGAGAGCTCTTTCTTTACTGATAGTCCCTAGTCGAGCATTGCCTAGCTTGCCTAGGGCTTGGTCAAAGAATTCTTTGCACTCACTTTTAGGGCCCTTGCTTGCATAATATATTAAATTTGGGTATTTATCCTTGAAATCTATAATACCATGGATTTTCCATGGTGGAGACAAGACTACCAACCCTTTCATGATATACAACTCCAAAACTAGCAGCAGACAAGTATCTTTGAAGAAATTTACAAAACCTTTCAAAATTTGGTCACAAAATATAACTAATGCATGGAAAATGGAAAAAAAAAAAAAAGAAAACTAAAAAATACAACAAAATGATAAGATCCACATGATTTTCCTCCAAACAAGATTAAAAATTAGTAAAATCTATGCTAAAACAGTCACAGTCTGCTACTTACATTCCAACATATTGGATTCATATAAGAAATGAGTTGCCAACCCTTGATTAGGGTTCCTCCAAGCATAAATAGGTTGCTCCTTAGGTTAGAGATAGGTTTTAGGGATTTTTTCAAAGCTTCTTTACAAAGTACATGAAAATATTATACCTATGTTGGAACCCAATATTGGTTTTCATGACAAGAAAGAAGATATTCTTAATCAGTTAAATATTCTTGCTTGGTAGTCTAGGAGAGCTCAAGAAGATTAGCATAGAGCTAGTAGAGTTCTCAGGGAGGAAGAAGATATAGATGATGTTCTTAGACAACTACAACAACAAAGACAAAGACAAAACTAAATAACCTCTAGAAACAAAGAATCCCAAATATCTTAGTTTGTGAACCATTATTGGGAAAATTGGAGTTTGTATTCTCTAGACAATACAATAGATCTCAAAAAAGGGAAGGTATCCTTGATTTTGTATTTCAATAATTACAAGACCTTAACTTCTTACCAAACCTTATAGGGTCTAGGAGAAAAGAAAAAAGTAGACCTTCATCTCCTTGGAAGGAAACCCAATCAACTCCCACCCTACTATTTGGAAAACTTAAACTTTACATGGGACAAATCTTCCCCCTAAAGTCACTATCTCAACTCTAATTTTTGCAATGGCTCAACCATGGGGAGCTTCCACCTCTTAAGTGATAATATAAACAACCTACCCAAAGGAGCTAAGGAAATCTTTCCCAAGTTCAATGGTGACAAAAAATCTCCACAAATGAACATATAAACACCTTTAATGTGGTATGTGGAGTCTTGGAAATTCAATATGAAGATGTGACTAAAAGGTTCCTTGTACAAACATTGAATAATAAAGAAGAAAATTAGTTCTACCTTCTACCCAACAATTCTATAACAAAGTGGAATGATATGAGGAGCACATTTGAAGATAGGTTCAAAATCCCCAAGGATGGACACTCTCTCTTGTTTCAACTAAATTGGTTGAGAAAAGAAATTCATGAACCTGTGAGAAAATTTCTAGAAAAATTCAATAAGATATTGCAAAATGTACCAACTACTAAACAACCTACACCTAAAATTCATAAGGTGTTCTTTGATACTAGAATAGATTAAAAATTGATTACATCAGGTTTATATTGAATTGTTCATCATAAACTACCTGAATAACAAACATTTAAAGACTACCAAATCACTACTAAGCATGACTTATAGGTTAGTTAGCCCATATGAATCACTTTACAACTAATCAAAATAGTATTAGAGTTAGTCTGAATAACCAAAAATTGAGTAATAATGCACTGATAATCTAGAGTTGTACATATTACTGATTATCAAACTATAATATGCTATTGATTAACCATAAGGGGTTCTTTCTTAATTCAATGCCCGCAGATATTGGATTTCACCTTAAGAGGGAGAGGGTAGTTGATTTAGTTGTTGTTCAAATCATGGAAATTGAACTAGAAGATGATTTAATTAGGAATTGTAGGAAGGAATTTTAAACACCTAATTCTTAGGCCTCAATTTCATCTGACCCTATATTATAAATATTTGTAAATAATGTAATTTTGATCAAAAGACAATTATCTAAAGGTAATAATCAATTTGTGCCTAAAGTTGTTGATAAATAATTAACTAATGTTTTATCTTTAGAAATCAATCAAAATTATGTAGTTCATTCCTCTATTGTTAAATTTGAGGCTAAAGTTGGTTCATATGACAAATATGTCTCATTAAATATGAAGCTCAAACTATTCTATAGTTCTATGTTCATAGACAACCATAAGATCGATAATTGTATAATTGACTCTAGGGCCTATGACAACACAATGCCTGATATGTTCTGAAATCCTTAGATCCACTCTCTCCCCCCTAACTAAAATCTTTGGTAAATGGTCTTTTATGGATAATAAGAAGGCCCCCCTAGTACAACAAATAAACAATGCTCAATTAGCAATAACCACTCATCTAGGAAAGACACTAAAGATAACTATCTTGGTTCCTAATATTCTAGTTAGTAATGACATGTTGAGAAAGAGTTTTTGTAGGGACCTAGGAGGAAAATTTAAATTGGATTGGTCCCAAGATACTATACTAGTGGGTAAGTAAATTGTGACACTCCAACCAAATGGAAAGTATATGTACATTCCTTTCATCAGAAGATCCCTAAGCCCAAATTCTCTACAATAGGTGTTAAATTTCTAACTACATTATGTTAGGAGGGGAATAGGTTGTTGAATCTAAACTTAATAATAAGGATTCCCTATAGGATATTGAGTTCAAAGGTATCTATTCATCCAATAGAATAGGAGTTGGTGTAGTGTTGATATCACCACAAGGTGATAAATTCCCTTTTAAATTTAAACTAGAATAAAACAACACAAATACAACAATAGAGTATAAAGCCTTGCTAGTAGGAATTTTTGAGCCTTGTTGTTAGGGGAATATTAAATGTGAAAAACCCAAGGTTGAAGAAGTATCAAAATAGGGCATGGGATGAAGTAGAAAGATTTGAAGATTACCTTATTACCATAAAAAAAATAACATGTTCAAAATGATGTGTATGATCACCCCTTTACCTTCAATTATGAGTCTCCATCATTAGATGAGATGACATATCCAGTTGCCATAGTCAAAGATTGATGCCTTATGGCATTTAGTGACCCTTAGTGACATTTTGGTTTGGTATGCCTAAGAACGTTCGAGTACTCAACGAGATGGGATGAGCTTGGGGCTAGTGTTTACCTGCCACCCAAAGATAACAAAATAGATAGTCGGATCCCATGACGAAAGGTGAGAGAGATTTGGCAGTTGGCAACTTTTTACTGGCCAACACTACAAGTTTTAGCATCACCTGAGATGGCATCACAAAATCAAAATAGAGTAAGATCACCAAAAAGTGAGAGAGGTTATTATAGGTCTCTAAAAAATGGTCCTATAGGACCTAGAATCACATCCATACCTTGCATGAGCTCTGAGATATGCCCTATCAAAGATCTCCACCCTATGGCATTTAGTGACCCTTAGGGATGTTTCAGTTCGGCATGCCTAAGAATGTTTGATCGCTTGACAAGATGGGATGAGCTTGGGGCTAGGGTTTACCTGGCCACCCAGAGCTAACTAAATAGATAGTTTGATCCCATGATGAACAATGAGGGAGATTTGGTAGTTGGTAACTTTGTACTGGCCAACACTACGAGTTTTAGCATCACTTGAGATGGCATCACAAAATCAAAATGGAGTAAGATCTCCAAAAAGTGAGAAAGGCTATTGTAGGTCTTTGTAACATGGTCCTATAGGACCTAGAATCACATCCATACCTTGTACAAGCTTTGAGATATGCCCCATCAAAGATTGCTGCCCTACCTTATGGAATTTAGTGACCCTTAGGGATGTTTTGATTTGATGTTCCTGAGAATGTTTAAGTGCTCAACTGGATGGGATGAGCTTGGGGCTAGGGTTTACCCAACCACCCAGAGCTAATGGAATAGATAGTTTGATCCCATGACAAACGGTGAGGGAGATTTGGTAGTTGGCAACTTTGTACTAGCCAACACTATGAGTTTCAGCATCACCCGAGATGGCATCACAAAATCAAAATAGAGTAAGATCTCCAAAAAGTGAAAGAAATTATTGTAGGTCTTCACAACACAGTCCTATAGGACCTAGAATTGCATCCATACCTCACATGAGCTCCAATATATGCCCCGTCAAAGATCACTCACCCTATGACATTTAGTGACCCTTAGGGACGTTTTGATTTGGTGTGCCCAAGAATGTTTGAGTGCTCAACAGGATGGGACAAGCTTAGGGCTAATATTTACCCAGCCACTCAAAGCTAATAGAATAGACAGTTTGATCCCATGATGAATGGTGAGGGAGATTTGGTAGTTGGCAACTTCGTACTGGCCAACACTACGAGTTTCAGCATCACCTGAGATGGCATCGCAAAATCAAAATAGAGTAAGATCTCCAAAAAGAAAGAGAGGTTATTGTAGGTCTCCACAACATTGTCCTATAACACCTAGAATCACATCCATACCTCGTACAAGCTTTGAGATATGCTCCATCAAAGATTACTGCCCCATGGCATTTAGTGACCCTTAGGGACATTTTGGTTTGGTGTACCTGAGAATGTTTGAGCGCTCAATGGGATGAGATGAGTTTGGGACTACAATTTACCTAGCCACCTAGAGCTAAAGGAATACACAGTTTGATCCCATGATGAACAGTGGGGGAGATTTGGTAGTTGGCAACTTTGTACTGGCCAACACTATGAGTTTTAGCATCACTTAAGATGGAGTCACAAACTCAAAATAGAGTAAGATATCCAAAAAGTGAGAGAGGATATTGTAGGTCTCTACAACATGGTCCTATAGGACCTAGAATCATATCCATACCTCGCACAAGCTTTGATATATGCCCTGTCAAAGATCGCTGCCCTATTGCATTTAGTGACATTTTGGTTCAGTGTACTTGAGAATGTTTGAGTGCTCAACAAGACAAGATGAGATTGGGACTAGGGTTTACTCGGCCACCTACAGCTAATAGAATAGATAGTTTGATCCCATGATCCTTTTCCCACTAAGTTGCAAATTTGAGCAACTTTTACAACTTTCAACAATGCAACTTTGCACCAAAAGTGCAATTTTTACATTTTTCACATGATTCCACTTCTATGACTTGGAAAAGGTTAGGAAATACTAAAATAACTTTTTTTCAAATGCTTAATGCTTCACCAATTCCCAAACTCTTGTCATTAAGAAATGAACATGTACAAGAGGTCAAATGCTTCATGGTACTTGACCTAGGGCTTGATTGGAAAAATCACAAAACACATTGTCCAATCTTGAAACCATAGAATGTTAAAAAGGACCCTACTTTACCAAGTGGGTATGAAATTTCAACCAAGGAAATTGTAGTTAGAGGCCCATTTTTGCTATGTGCACCAAAATGTTGTCCTAAAATCCTAGTTTCACTAAAAATGCAATAACTTGAGTTAAAAAACACATAGAATGATGAGACCACAAGAAAAAGAAAGCTAATTCAAAGCTTTATCTCAAAAATCCATCACATTTGGTCTAAAGTTTTATAAATTTCATGACAGTGTGCAAAAAATAGTAAAAATGACTCAAAAACTAAATTTCTTTCTTTGCAACTTCTTCCAATCTGTATATTAATGCCCTCTATACCTCAAAAATGAGGTATATATATCTCATATGTATATTTTAATGGTTAGAACCAATATTTTAATAGTTATAACCCTTTTCCCACCAAGTTGTAAATTTGAGCAACTTTTACAACTTTCAACAATGCAACGTTGCACAAAAAGTTCAATTTTTACATTTTTCACTTGATTCCACTTCTAGGACTTGGAAAAGGTTCCAACATACCTTAAAAAAACTTAAAAAAACTTAGTCCTACAATTTCTTGACCAAAAACATTAAAAATCCTAAATTTTCCTAATGAGCAACTTTTGCTTATAAATTGCATAAAGTGCCTTAAGCATACAAAATGGTGTCTTTCTTTGACAACCATGGACTTCTCATCCAAGGGTTGTTTATTCTAGCCTAAGTAGGTTAAAAAAACATGAAAACCAAAATATAAACCAAGTTGTAAGAACCTATCATCTTATCGGTTTCAAATTTGGTATAACACCAAAATTGGAGGTTGATGCTTTTTCCTATTAGTATGATGAAAACTCTACCATGGTTGTCTATTGTTCCATTAAATTATAGGAAATATCATGATGTATTTGAAGAGGCACTTTGATACCTTTGTATGTTTCTATGAACTTTGTAAAAACCATTAGATTGGGATAGTATCTAAGATCATGGAGGGAACATTGCATCTACTAATCCTATTTATCATTATGATAGTGTATATTAGCATGTATATCTTCAAACTATTGTGTATTTTAGACTTGATGATCCCCTTGGTTGTATCAATTGCATCATATGAATAATCGACACCATTTTTCCCACCAACTAGTCTCAAAACTCTAATTAAAAACTTCTACATTTGTGCAATTCTTGCTCATATGAATAATGATCTCAAAAAGTATATAAATATACCTCAAATGATTAGAAAACCTATTTCAACTTGCTCTATTAAAAAAAAATCATTTTTTCTTAGTGATTTTTTGGATTTGGCCTTGTAATGAAAAATCTCCATATGGTCTAATTCAAAAATATTAAGAAACCATCAATATGGATTGTGAAAATTTCATGTATTTTTTTAATATTTATTTTCTCTTCTACGACCAAGTAGTTTGGAATTCAAAGAAGTGGATAGAAAACTTTGTCATTTTGGATAACATTCATTACTATTTGTGAAGGAAGGTATCATATTGAACACACTTGTATGATTATAAATAAATTTGCTAATAGTTTGACCTCTCATCATTACAGATTTAGTTCATGGAAGTTTATCAATGACTTCTAGCAAAAAGTGAAGAGAATGTTGTGCATATGAGATCCTAAAACTTATATTCCATTAACCACTTAATCTAATAAAGTGAAAAGTGTATGTTTTGATATGGGCCTATGTAATGCATCTATAGATTTCATGAAAATTTGTACCAAGATTATTTTTTAATCATGTAAGTCATTTTAGATTATATGATAACCTATCATATCCCACTCTTTATAGTGTTTAGAAAGTATGTCTATTGCATTTTGAATTTCATCCCTCAATATTATTTTCCAAAAAATATCATGCAAGGGAGATTTAAACCCAAGACATGAAAGTATAATTGCATCCAACTAGACAAGTTTGGAGTGCTTGGGTGCATGAAAATACATTAAATTTGATGCCATAGGTATAGCAGCGGGAGATCTACCTAAAGGAGGCCATCATTTTATGTAAAATAGTCAAATTAATCATCATAAACATAGTGTAGAATCAACTAACAAGTCCTAGAAGTGATTTCTTGGTCAAATTTGAAGAGGCCCTAGTTTTTGGCCTTGTTTGGTGAGGGTTTTATAAAAGAGCACATATAGAGAGTTTATGGGTTCAATAAAATTGAATAATCCTCACTTTAGGATCATATTAAGATACTTTACCAAGTTGTAGGGTTAGGGGATAATTATTCCATATAGTTCCTTTGTAAATGGAGGGGTTTTTATGCCTAAAAAGTGGCCCATAGTGTAATAGCAGAGACTTGGCCCAAAAAAACCATACCTCATCTTTTGATATGTTATAGAGAAGAAAAATAAGTATCAGAATATTCAATTTATTTTCTTGATGTTATGGAAAAATGTGGAGAAAAATGCAAGAGGACAACATTTGAGGGCTAATTAGGGCTTGTAGGCCTAGTAGGCTAGGATGATTGGTTTACCTTAGAGATAGGCTCTTGGTATTTGGTAAACTAGTTATTTGGGTGTATTAGGGTATTCAAAACCATTATATTGCTAATAAGTCTTTAGATAAGTCATTTACTTGATTTGGGAAACTTAAGCCTTAAGGTTGCATTCAGAAACCTTTGGGAAAACACATTGTTCAGAGTATTTTCTCATAGAACTTGGAAGGGCCGATCTTTCTCTGCATCACTTTGCCTACAAGTGTCTATAAAGAAGATATGTAATCATACCCTAAATACTTGATTGCAAGTGTAGAAGAGATACAATATGTAATTGGGTCATAGAGCTACATTACAAGTTGTAAGTTCAATACATGTTGATATGTAGTCAAGTCTCAAATACTTAACTATGATTGTGTTAAGAGGGTGATATGCAATTAGGTCTTCAAGAGTAGATTTTAGAGATGCAAGACTTAACCCAATGACATATAAAGATGCTTAAAGATCTTGCAATCAATGCCTAGAGACTTGATTAAAATACGTGCCTATCAACATAGAAGGATGACTTATTGGTTGAGTCTTAAGGCCTGCTAACCACTTAGGCACGAGAAAAATTGCAATCAAGTTTGTGAGACCCAATTGCATTTTGTTAATGCATGTAACTTATGAATTGTAATTGATGTCAACGACCTTGACTATGTATGAGAACTAAGACAAGCTATTCACATGTTGAGATTCAAATATTGACCTATATACTCGTAACTACGAGGATAATGCAAGGGCATTCAAAGACATAAAAAAAAGGCCTAAGTGATGCAAGTGTTAGGGTACTAACAAGGTATTTCAGAGAGTACAACCTACAAGAACAACCTAACAAGGTTTGATAGCCCAAACAAGGCTCAAGAGCCCACACTTGCACCTTGACAACAAATATTGCTTAATACAAGAAACCTACACCAGACATGGAACCAAGAACTCAAACTCAAGAAATGATGTTCTTACATTAGAATAGGCATATCAACTAGAATTTAAGACCCCAAATTGAGAAAAGGACATAGTTCATTAACCTCTTGGATTCCTAATAGCCCAAGGAATGAGACTCAGGTTTGCAACTTGTACACTTAGCATGAAAAGAAAAGACTAACACCAAGATTACTTTCTATATTTGATGTACTATCATATTCCAAAGTGGAGAGATCCCATTAGCAAGCAAATTTTCAAAACCCATGGGGACAACATTTAGACACAAGGGCTAATTAGGCCACATTTACAAAAGAGGTACCATTTAAACACATGCTAAAAACATGAGACCAATTTGAGATGTTGATAAATGATCCAAATATGCTAATTACCAAGTTATAGACCATAATATGGAGTTTTGAGGCCTTAAAATGCTAGGACAACAGGTTTGTGTATTGATGCATACAAGGTATATGCATCTAGGGCATCATGTTTCTTCCTTCTCCCTGCATCTTATCACCTAAAACCAAAAGCATATTAAAGTGAATTAAAAATACAAGAATTCCATTAGAGGCCATAATTTTCCTATTGTCAAATCTCACATTATATTTTGATTTCAATCAAAACCCTTAAAACCCTTGAATTTCGGGCTATCAGCACTAAAATAGGAATAACTCAAGTTTTATAGTGTTTGAAGACCTAAAACCAATTGCATTAGAAATGTGATTCAAATATGTTTCCAAACATACCAAGAATAGATACCTAGGCATCTGTACACACTGTACCATGCAAAAAAAAGCCTAGAATGCAGAAAACAAGGTTCTTTTTATTGATTTCAATGCCAAAAATGTACATTGTACCTTCCACTTGCCTAAAAGGGCTATACGAAGGTCTTACCCAACTGATACAACCATATTTGAAAGGTTGTGACTGTTGGAGGAAAGATTAGAAGCATTTTTGCTTAGTTATGCAAAAAGTTGCAAAGTTGCATAGCAACTTTTGCACTTTTAATGCATTTTTTACATTTTAGTACCTAAAAGGAATTTTAACCATTCAAATGAGTCTAGATTGACCCAAAACTACTACATTGTGACTTCCTACACCCTAGCTATCACACCTAGGTCTAATGACCCTTATTGATGTAGAGCACACAACCTACTTTGGCCACTTGGTTCTTAAACCTCTAAGGGTACCCAAACCCACTTCAGGATGATGTCTTGGTTACCAGATTTTTCCAAATGATGACCTTTACTTATCCAAGTGGACTCCACTCTCCTAAGGTCCTTCCCTTTTCCTAGGTCTCTTGGAAAACTTGGATCAAAATATGGCTTCAGGGACACTTGCCCTCAATTAGGCCGATTAAGGCAAAACAAGTAAAAAGGTTTCAATACTTCAAACTTAGACTTGATTCAGCATTTCTAGGACTAAACTAGTAGTATTCATGCACTTTCAAGGCCCCAACACCTTCAAAGGATAATAAGGATAATAAACCTTGACATAAGAAAAGACGGGCCATTCTAATATATTTACATCAAGATATCAAGAAATAAATGCATTTTGTCAAACCAATTACATAAATTAAAAAGACCTTGAATTCCATCAATACATAAAACATATTACCAATTTTCAATATGAAAAACTAGTGATAACAACTCACGAATGCATTTGAGACATAAGACTAAATGCTTTGTTCATTGTCTTTTAGAATATATACATATCCAAAGACACTTTTGTACAAGTTGTAAATTCAAAAATATATAAAGAAATTTCTCCATAGCATCCACTTTGCCAAAATGTCCTCCCCTTATATTGCGAATGAGCTTGTATTTATATAGATTTTCCTTGAATAACTGTCTACTAACCACCTAACTACTTTTTGCAACTACTTAGGCTTAATACCTAAGGTGGTTACTTTAGGTTTCTACTTGGGATAACTACCCAAGATAACCACCTGCTACTTACTTGAGACAACCACTTAAAGTATCTACCATATGAAGAAATGTTAGGATTTACCTTAACTTTTACAATGATAGATCCCAAATACTAACTTTAATTACATCAAGTAACATAAGTCACTTTTACAAAAACATAAATAGAAACTCATCACTTTCAAATTAGGGTTTTGTAAAGGGAATCTCTTTCTTCATTTACATCCTTTGCTCTTATAACCATCATTGCATCACCTAAGTAGTTGAGAGCACAAAACTCATAATTCTATTAGCATGAATAAATAATTCTAATCACAAAATCATCAAAAAGATGACATGATTAGATTTATAGAAGTATCAATTTGTCTTCTTCCAAGCATGAATTCCTTGTACTTTGAAGAAATCTACTTAAATTTTTTTGTGAAACTTAGTAAAAGTCCTTAATGATACCATTTTTTTCCCCCATGGTCATTGAGATTCTCAATAGAAAATTTAAGAGTCAATATCTTACCTAGAACACAATTTTTTTTCTATTATCAATGATTTGCCTATGTCATTCTTGAAGATGGTCTACCAAACATCTCATTCTAATTGTATTCATATTCCTTGCAGATTCTAAGAATGCCTTCATTTGACTAATAAAGAATTAAAGAATGAATTTTCCCTTTTGTATAGTTGATGTGGTCTCTTTAACAACTTGAGTATCATTATCAACCAATTCCTTGCTAGCACAACTTGTTGCCACACTACAATGCCATTAATAATTAGGACCACTCCTCATTGGTGCATTAGGCCCAACTTATTCTTCATAAGAATAGCCTCATCAATCTTTTCCAAAGCCTCAATAAGGAATTTTTAATACACAATATTAGGTGGTAAGATCTCATGAATAAGTTCAATGGCCATTACAAATAACTTAGTATTCGATATAGCCTCAATGAGCTAACAACGGTAATCTTTAGAGGCACCAAGCCATCACTAATTGTGTTTTGGTTAGCCCTGACATCCATTTTCTCCATGTACATCCTTCCAATTATGGTTTTGTATGAAAATTCATTGCACTCATAGCATGGCCTAACTTAGACTCCTTCAATAGATCCATAGCTTCTTCCAAGGACCCCATTGCATGTGGTCTACACTTGTCAATTGCACTTGTTTCAAAAAATTGAATGTATTTTTGCAAAATACATGCCATGCATTGCCCACAATAATTGTGATGTCATAAAACTATGTTCTTTCATGTGCTTTTATGGAAGTTTAATAACTTGTTCCAAAGATTCCATTATCATCACAAACTACCATTTTTAGAGATTTATTCAATGGTGGTTGGTTGCATTTTTTAAAATTATTTTCTAATGCTTTTTCAACATATCAATTTTGAACTCAAACCATCATTATACAAGAATGAGAACACTCTACTTTGAGAAAACTTGTGAAATTGTCTGGATGTTATTGTCTAAGATAGCATTTCCAACTATAAAGTCTACCAAAAATATCTGGATCTTCAAGATTTGATGGATTCCATAGACTGCTTGAAGTTTTCATTGTTCCATAAATGGTGAAGATGCTAGGAGGATGGCATAAACTGTTCAAAGACCCCAAGGCATATAAATCTATCTAAAGACCTACAAACTCCTTATTGCATAAAAAATAACTCAAACTCCTCAAATTTGACCTCTTCTTCAATTGGGTATCCTGGCTTACAATGACACCAAGGATCCAATTGACCACTCTTTCTCTCTCTCTCCCTCTCTTGCTATTCAATTTAATGAACCAACTGGATTTGCTCTACATTTTAATGTCTCAAGTATTGCCTCATGGTCTAACTCATGAACTTTCCAAAGAATATTATTATATGGTTTTCCACCATATTTTATCAAGTGGACATTTGATGCAACGACAAGGTTTGAATAATGAAGAAGCTTCCTCTCTGTTTGCCAATCCTTGAATAATCACAAGTTAGGGTTCTTCATAGAATATCATCTAAGCCATGTGCCAGTTACAACCACCACATCGATATGGTACTCTAAACCTTCACCATCTATAACCAAGTGATCCAATTTTTGTTTAGCTTGGAAACAATGACACAAATAATAATCTATCCCTTCTTCATTGTCTTCAAGTGCAATAATAGCAAAAATATGGCCTGCAGTGACAAATGTACAAAATTTGGTCATTAAATCAGAAAATACTTAGGTAAAAGTTATAAAGTTACATATTGAAATTACAAAGATATATAAATATATATATATATATATATATATATATATATATATATATATATATATATATATATATATATATATATATATATATATATATATATATATATATATATATATATATATATATATATATACATTATGAAGTTGCACTAGATCATACAATAGGTCAAAGTAAATAGATGAATCCATCTCTACCATTTCCAGTGCTTGTGGGGGATGATAGGTGTCAATTGGGTCCAAAACTTGTATATCCCATTTGTCCATCCATTCAGTCGACTCATAGTCATCCCAATTTTTCTCTACACATGATGGACAATAGCATGCCATTTTTTGCGTGTGGATACTCCATGAACTCGCATTAGAGCTTCTAAATGAGTGCAACTCACTCGATCCTATTTGTGTGCAACAATCCTCATATGGTGCAATGTTAGTGTTATCTATCAACCAAAAAAATCTACAAATTGTAGAATCACCTTCCTTACTTGGACCCATTGTAGCATTGCACCACTAGATGATGGATTTTGCATCTATCAATATTGCTCCATCTTTTTACTTTAGTTCTTCACAAGATAAGGCTCTTTTGATGGATGCACTTGCACCATCATGCTCTCCCTTTCCTAACTAGCCTTTGTGAAATTTCACATATATTGAATTCTACACAACTTGTGCATCTTGATCAACCAATAGAACTTCCATGAATTCTTGAATTGAGATGTGCAATTGTTTGGCCAAATAATGTGTTGATGATATGGTATGCCCCTATTAGCCAAATATCTATAAAATAGTTGAAAACAATAATGTACAAACTCTATAGAATGTGATCGATCATTGTTGATGTAAAACTGGTACTCCCTCAAAATCTTCCTGTCATCCTCTATACTTGTAGGTGAATGCATGAATGTTATGTGAACAAATATGGAAACCTGTTGAGAAGTATAATACTTTTCTTGCACCCCATTTTGTGGTTGTAGTATGTAGTTCTCTATGAAGTCTACAACTGAAACAATGGTATCCAGTGGAAACGTATCCTTGCACAACTTGAATTGCAAATCCAGCCATCAAGCTCTATGTGTATGCCTTGCATACTCGTAAATAATCTTTTCACAAAAAATCTTCATGAACTCATACACTAGAATCTTTTCAATGACTAAATTACATCTTTTACTCTATTTCTCACCTTTCAAAGCATATGTTACTATCTTAAATTTTTTGTAATCTACTATTTCATTTCCAATTGCATGTGTACTATCCATATGTTCACTAGTTGATAAAATTTACAAAGAACCACAAAATAAGCATGTACCATCTAAGCATGATGGCTTGTAAAATTGTTGGCCGTTCTCAATTTCACATAAAATGTTGGATATGAATTCCCTTGAAGATCTTGGTAGCTCATTCATGTCATAATCCTGCAAAACAAACTTAGAATGCAAAAACACACATATATGCCTAAAAATATCAAAATGATTAGAAAATTCAATATGTATCCTACAACAACAAGTTGTGTGTGTGTGATTTATCTTCACATAAAAAGGTTTACCATCTCAAAAAATATTTGACTTATTCGAGTTTGAGGATACATATTAATAAATTTTGCAAAAAAATGTGTTTGAGTTGAGTCCAAAAAATGTTTCACATGTGGGTCACAATTTTGGCTACCAATCCTCCTTCTTACAACATCTCTTTGATTAGGGGAAACATGTGTGTTATTTTTCCAAAAATCTTCGATCAATGATTTTAGAGCTTCACCAATTTCTTTATCCTTTTGCAGTAGTCTGCCACTAAATGTCCATAACTCATTTTTTGTTTAATCTTCCAATCTCTCATGCCTTAACATGGCTCTCCTTAGAGTACCTCTACCAATTTTCAATGTTTTTCTTGTCTTTCTCATAAGTTGATCTTTTTTCATTTGGGTACTTACTATTTTTAATGTAAGTACTCGTCTTGTCATATTACTATCTTTGGTGCATGATTTAGAACCCACTTTGTCATAAGCACTCATTAGATTCTTTACAATGCTTTTTTCATTTGAATCGTCCATCATTCTTAGCCCAAGAATCTTCATGATAGGCCTAAATTTCAAATTCCTCATCATTTCAAAAAATAATTGGCATTGACCTTTAATATTTAATTCTTCAAAGAATAATCTCCACATATGATTAACTTTTCTTTGACAAGTATGCTTGTTAATCTTGTCAGGCATTGATTTCAAAATGTTAGTATCAATATTAATAAAATATTTTGGTCTTCTAAAATGAATTCTAGAAGGTGTTATAATCTCTTCCATTTCCTCAACATTTTGAACATCAACATAAGGTTGAGTGTTTTGCATACCTTGAACCAAAGATGATGTGTCTTGGCGATAAGATGCAAAATATGGAATATAACCTACTTGATATGTTGATGTTGTGCCTTTAACATGACATGATGGAGTGTGTACATCATTGGATCTACAAGTTAGCATCTCTTTAACATGAGAGAATGATATGACTCCAACATTGGAAGATGGTTTAGCTTCATATTTCAATTGTCTTCTTGAGTGTAACAATTTCATTTGTTTGATAAGGGCCAAGATTCCCCTCTAGAGGTAGAGATGCAGGGACCAAGTAAATGTACTTGTGCTCACTCTAAGAAGAATGAGGAAGTCAATAAAAAGGATGAGGTGATAACTGCTACTGAAAACATGCAAATTTTGGTGGATCAAGCTGTTGACCTAATACAAACTTCTTCGCTGGTTGGGTTGTTGTTCCTTTACTATAATTTTGCTATTTTTTCCAGCTCTGTCTTGTGTGACCTCATGAATGTTTTTGTTGGAGGTCTTTTTCATGTTGTTTTTAGATACTTTTCTCTGTTGTTCTTATCTCATGTTTATCTCTAAACTTCTATTGATGTAAAGGTTTTGGGTCCTTTAAAACCTATTTTTACTTAATCAAAATAGTCTCATTTGTTCTCTTTGTCTTTCCAATTATTCCTTTTTGTTTCTTTGTATCGGTGGTTCTTGTTCCTCTTCGAAAGTCAATTCTTCATTATTGCTTTACAATTTTCTTTGTTCACGTAGTAGTTTCATTTTATCTCTTTTAATTGCCAAATCTCACTCCCTCTCTTCATTTGTTTGAGTTTTTGGTTTCTTCCTTGGCATGATGATGATTTCTATATGTCAAATTATTCAAACATCTAAATTACTTACAATTTGTAAATTACAAATCATTCAAATACATATAAAAATTACAATTATTTCAATGAATAAACAATATATATCAAACAACTTGACAAATTTCTAACCATTTTCAAATAACAATTCATTCAAACATACAAATTTCAATGAATTCACTATATATTATACAACATGTCAAATTATAATCAAATTTGTCTCAATATATCAACAAACAATATTTAAAAAGAACTACACTAACCTTTTCTATAGAAAGAATATTCAAAAAGCCTTCAAATAGCATATCCAATGATTGAATTTGGTTTGTAAGCTTCAAAAAGTCTTCAAATAGTTTTTTCTAACTTCCAATAGCTTGAAACCCATGTTTTCTATCAGAACAACATAATGCACAATAGACAAAAAGTAGAATATGGATCAAAAGTGACCCAAACTTGCTTTGTGACCATTTTTTGGTTAATTCACATATTGCATATGCACTATAGCATGTATGCACTATAAGGTGCATACACACTATGTGAAAATACATCTCTCCCTATCCCACCATCCGCCATCCCTTACTCTCTCTCCTCTCCCATCACCTACTCTCTCTCAATCTCTCTCTCCTCTCCCATCCCCTACTCTCTCTCACTCTCCCTCTCCCTCTCCCTCTCCCATCACCTACTCTCTCTCCCATCCCCTACTCTCTCACTCTCTATCCTCTCCCATCCCCTACTCTCTCTCTCGCTCTCTCTCCTCTCCCATCCCTTACTCTCTCTCTCTCTCACTATCTCTCCTTTTCCATCCCCTACTCTCTCTCACTCTCCCTCTCCTACTGCCTACTCTCTCTAACCCTCTCTCCTCTCTCATCCCCTACTCTCTCTGTCTCACACACTCCCATCCCCCCTCTCTCTCTCCCACCACCTACTCTCTTTCCCCTCTTCCATCCCCTATTCTCGCTTTCTCACTCTTCCTCTCCCACTGCCTACTCTTTGTCTCCCATCCCCTACTATCTCTCTCTCACACTCCCATCCCCCCCCTCTCTCTCCCATCCCCTACTCTCTCTCTCACTCTCCCTCTTCTACTCCCTCTCCCACTGCCTACTCTCTCTCTCTCTCTCTCTCTCTCGCATCCCCTACTCTCTCTTACTCTCTCTCAAGTCTCCCATCCCCTACTCTCTCTCACTCTCTCTCCTCTCCCATCCCCTACTCTCTCTCTCTCCTCTCCCATCCCTTACTCTCTCTCTCTCACTCTCCCTCTCCTACTCCCTCTCCCACTGCCTACTCTCTCTCTCTCCCATCCCCTACTCTCTCTCTCTCCCCCCCCTCTCCCATCCCCTACTCTCTCTCACTTACACAATCTCATCCTCCTCCTCTCTCTCTCTCTCTCTCTCTCTCTCTCTCTCTCTCTCTCTCTCTCTCTCTCTCTCTTTCTCCCACTACCTACTCTCTCTCCCATCTTATTCTCTCTCTACCACACCCTACTCTCTCTCACACTCTCTCCTATCCCCTACTCTCTCTCTTACACACACTCCCACCCCCCCTCTCTCTCTCCCACTCCGTCCCACCACCTACTCTCTCTCTCTCTCTCCCATCTGCGACTCTCTCTCTCTTGCTACTCTCTCTTCCCTCTCCCATCCCCTACTCTCTCTCTTTCATAGATACACACTCCCATCCCCCAGTCTCTCTCCTCTCCTATCCCCTACTCTCTAGATCTATCACACACACTCCCATCCCCCCCTCTCTCTCCCTCTCCCACTCCCTCTCCCATCACCTACTATCTCTCTCTCTCACTCTCTCTCCCTCTCTACTCTCTCTATCCCATCCCCTACTCTCACTCTCTCCCATCCCCTACTCTCTCTCACGCTCTCTCCCATCCCCTAGTCTCACTCTCTCTCCCATTCTATACTCTCTTTGGCACCTCCTACTCTCTCTCACACTCTCAAACTCTCTCTCATCCCTACTCTCTCTTACACACATTTCCGTTCCCCATCTCTCTCTCTCCCTCTCCCACTCCCTCTCCCACCACCTACTCTCTCTTTCCCATCGCCTACTCTCTCTCTCTCTCTCTCTCTCTCTCACACACACACACACACACACACACACACACACACACCCACACACTTCCATTCCCCCTCTCTCTCCCTCTCCCATCCCCTACTCTCTAGATCTCTCATGCACACTCCCATCCCCCCTCTCTCCCTCTCCCACTCCCTCTCCCACTGCCTACTATCTCTCTCTCACTCTCCCTCTCTACTCTCTCTCCCATCCCCTACTCTCACTCTCTCTCTCTACCACCCCTACTCTCTCTCACACACACACTCCCATCCCCCCCTCTCTCTCTCTCCCTCTCCCACTCCCTCTCCCACCACCTACTCTCTCTCTATCCCATCCCCTACTCTCTCTATATCTCTCTCCCCTCTCCCATCCCCTACTCTATCTCTCACTCGCTCACCCTCTCGCACTCCCTCTCACACTACTTACTCTCTCTCTCTCTCTCTCTCTCTCTCACTCTTTCTCTCTCTCTCTCTCTCTCACTCTCTCTGCCACCCCCTACTCTCTCTCTCTCTCTCAAAATTTCACACTCTCTCTCATCCCCTACTCTCCCTCTCTCACACATTTCCATCCCCCCTCTCTCTCCCTCTCCCTCTCCCTATCCCACCATCTACTCTCTCTCTCCCATCCCTTACTCTCTCTCCCCCCTCTCCCATCCCCTACTTTCTCTCTTTCACTCACACACTCCCATCCCCCCTCTTTCTCCTCTCCCATCTCCTACTCTCTCTCCCCTCTCCCATCCCCTACTCTCTCTCACACTTGCATACTCTCATCCTCCTCTCTCTTGCTCTCCCTCTCCCACTCCCTCTCCCACTACCTACTCTCTCTCTCTCCCATCCCCTACTCTCAGTCTCTCTCTGCCACCCCCTACTCTCTCTCATTCTCACACTCTCTCCCATCCCCTACTCTCACTCTCTCTCCCCCATCTAGTACTCTCTCTTTGCTACCCCCTACTCTCTCTCTTCCATCCCCTACTCTGTCAGTTACACACACTCCCAACCCCCCTCTCTCTCCCTCTCCCACTCCCTTTCCCACCACCTACTCTCTCTCTCACTATCTCTCTCTCTTTCTCCCCTCTCCCATCCCTTACTCTCTCTCTTTCACAGGCACACACTCCAATCCCCCCTCTCTCTATATCTCTTACACACACTCCCATCACCCCCTCTTTCCCCCTCTCCCACTCCCTCTCCCATGACCTACTCTCTCTCTCACTCTGTTGGGTGATGCGACGCGCTCCCCTGCCCACAGGTGGTTAATTATGTGGTGTTCCATGTTCACTAATAGTCATGGCTTTTGGTGCAATGGTAAATGGGCCCCACAATTGGTATCAAAGCCTGGTTTTGGCTTGGTCATGGGTTCAAATCTCCCCGGTGCCTTCCCGACCCGCGTAAGCACCTGGTATGCGCGTCGAGGGGGAGATTGTTGGGTGATGCGACGCGCTCCCCTGCCCACAAGTGGTTAATTATGTGGTGTTCCATGTTCACTAACAGTCATGGCTTTTGGTGCAACGGTAAATGGGCCCTACAGATTGCTTGGTAGGCTTACTACTTTTGAGCTTTCAAATTTTGATAACTGAAAAACACAAAATGTTGAATCTACTTTCAAAGCTAAATTTTCACTAAAATAGCCTAAAGAAAAGAGAAAGAAAAAGGTCAAACATGTTTCTAGTGATAGTGATATAGATGAAGATGATGTAGAAGAGCTTGAAGCATTGTTGGCTAGGATATTTCATAAAGGCAAAGGGAAATATATAGGTAAGTTACCTATCATGTGTTTCAATTGTAATAAGGTTGGTCATATAGTTGCAAGGTGTGCAGAGAAGAAGAAGAACATAAGTGGAGACAAATACAGAGGTAAAAGAGATGAGAATAGAAAAGATTATAAAGACAAAGGAAAGAAGGCTTACTACATTGCTGAAGAAGAATCCAATGAAGAATCAAATGATCATGATGATGAAATTGTCTATGTTGCTATGAAGGATGATTCAGATAAAGATGAGGCTATTGTATTAGTGTCTTATGTCAACAAGAGTGACACATGGATCATTGATAGTGGTTTTTATAATCACATGACTAGAGAAAAAAGTAAGCTCAACTCTCTTATGCATTATGATGGTAATAGTGTTAGATTTGGTGATGATGCACCCTATCTGATAAAAGGAAAAGGATCAATAAAAATGACAAATAAGATCATGTGTGACAATGCTTACTATGTGGAAGGACTTAACTATAATCTATTGAGTGTGTCACAATTGAATAGTTCAAAATGTAAGGTTGAATTTAGAAACAAAAGGCTAAGATTTATGATGTTGATGATGAACTCATTGGTAGTGGTGATCATACTAGAGGTAACCTATTTTGTCTTGACATGAATGAAGTTGTTTGTCTTGTTGTACAATTTGATGATGTGTGGCTATGCACAAAATACTATGTCATGTAAATTTTGACAACTTGGTCAGTATCGGTAAGATGAAGAGAGTCAGAGGTTTGCCAAAATTGAAGAAACCTGATAATGTAATTTGTAAATAATGTCAGTTAGGAAAGATGACAAAGTCTAGTTTTAAGAGTAAGACTCATACTTCAAATGCAATTTTGGAATTAGTTCATATTGATCTATGTGGACCAATTAGTGTGAAAAGCTAAAAAGGTAAAAAATACTTCATACTATTTGTTGATGATTATTCTAAAATGATGAATATTATGTTTTTGAGAGAGAAATCTAATGCTTTTCAAATGTTTAAGTGGTACGTGGCTAGAGTTGGGAAAGAGATTGGTAAAAGTCTAAAGTGTCTTAGATCTGATAGAGGTGGAGAGTTTAAGTGAAATGAATTTGAATTTTTTTGTAATGATAGAGGAATCAAGAGATGGATCTCTACACCTAGAACCCCTCCATAAAATGGGATAGTTGAAAGGAGGAATAGATTTGTGATGGATTGTGCTAGGACAATGATGACAGAGAAGAATGTCACTTTGAAATACTGGAGAGAAGATGTTAGTACAGTTGCATATCCCTTGAACTGAGTACAAGTGAAGAAAGGTACAAGTACACCTTTTGAATTATGGTATGGACACTCACCCAATGTCAAACATTTTAATGCATTTGGAAGCATATGTTACATTCTAAAGGACAATAGGAAAGGTAAATTGATGCTAAAAGTGAAGAAGATATATTCCTTGGTTATTCCACAAGAAGTAAATCTTATAAGTGTTTAAATAATAATACTAATAAAATTGTGGAAAGGCAAACCTCTCTACTTCTTGTGGTAACCACAATTTTGCAGGGGCTATTGTTTCCAGTTGGGAGGCCAAGCTTGGATAACATTAAATTTTATTCTCTTTCAGCCCTCCACACATCATCTAACACCACTAGACACCTTTTCCCTTATAGCCTCTTATGAATAATCATAGATAATACCTCCTCATTTACTTCACTATCCTAATCTGCTTACTTAGATCTCTATCTATGTGAAAGATTATAATTTTTTTTGTAAATCGGAAACATAATAGAATTGAGAGACATAAAGCCATATAGCTATTTCATACCTTTCTGTGATCATGTTGTAAACATGCTAAATAAGTTAGGTCTTTCCCATCCCCCCATCCTAATGACCACAATGAATGGGAAGGCATTGTTATCCAACAATCCAAGGATGTCATCAACTTTGGACTATTGGACCTCTTTGACATAGAGTGTGAATCACTCGGCAGAAGATAGAACCTCTTCCACTCTACACTTTGAGACATACTCGCTAATGTTGCTTCTATTGTATGCAAAGCTTGATGCAACAACTTTAGCTGGTTGGTGTCTTCAACAATAGATCTGATGCAGCCCTTGATGTTCTTAATTCTCTATCCCATCCTCCATTGATAAATCAATTGCTTCCAACTAATCAATCCCCAAGAATTAGTGTCCCTTCTATAGATGGATTCAATAGTACATTCATCAAAGATATCTTCTACAACCATGCAGATAATGTGATTTTCCTCCAACCATTCTTCCACATCCTCACTATGTTGAGACTATCAATCAACATCTATCAGAAAACCCATCAAATGTTTGAATTTCTTGTTTATCCATTTGAAATCATTTTTGAAATTCACCAACAGTTTTGCTTCCTTAGCTAGTTTTTGAACAAACATCTTAACAATGATCTCACAAACTTTTCCTAAAACATCTTTTCCAATTGCAGTTACCATTTTACACAAATTTCTATGAACACAAAATAAATTGGGTCATTAAAGACTTTGAAAAATTAGAATTATGAAGCATACCCAAATAAACAACACATACTTGACAAGCTTGGAATCAATAAGAGAATGGGTATCTCTCGGTGTAACGCCCCGCCAAGGGATCCAATGAATTAACCTAAAATTTCATTAAGTTTGGTAGCATTTTTTTTTAAAACATGAAAGTAAAACCATTCATAACTTAGTAGCGAAAGCAACAACATCATTCAACTAAAAGTAAACATAAACATACATAACAGGTTACATTTTGAAGGATCCCTTAACGTTGAATCACATCTAACATAGCTAAATATGTTTCCATCTAATACTACATCCACATAAAATAATAATGATAAGTCCAATGTTCTTAGATTACATTTCTGATTGCTCAATCATCCGTTGTACATGCCATAGGGTATGAAAGGCTTAAAAGAATATACATATGTGAAAATAAGATACATCATCATCCTAATTCTAATCCATGATGCAATAAAGTAAATGAAACCACATGTCATACATGATACATCATCATAAAAGATATAAACATCCATCATAATGATCCAAGAATAGAATGAAGATAAATACCAACAAAGAATACTCTAGCCTCGGTGTCTTGGATGGATCTCAAATGATAAGAGTGAATAAGCACTACCACTGGACTGCGTGGAACCTAAGTGGTCCACTCCCACCGCGCTGAGGAGATAATCTCAAGTCCCAAACAGGTTATCAAAATGCAAATACTCTCTAAGTCTAGGAATCCTAAAAGTATACTAACTCAAAGGTTCCAATCACAAAACGACATCTAATCCTAGAGGCACAACAATGACATGTAGGAAACCTACTATGCAAGCGAGAAAGTTTCATCGCACGGATCATGCTAGAGTTACCCTAGTAGTCTCTCAATAGACTCTGACCCCCTAGTGATCCTTGTGTGGCCACTAGTATCCTCTCATACAGACGAGGCATACTATAGAATGCAAGGTCGCAACCAAGCATTCTCTCTACTCCCATCCTAGTCTGTACAAGCACTCAAGGAATGGGAAAGAACATACAATTATCTTATTAGGTTCATTTAATCCCCATTTAGTGTAAATTTTTTCACTTATTAATAAAACTTACAATGAGTTACCCTGGCAGCCTCTTAGGGCCCCGACCCCCATTGCAAGCCACTTCCCATCACTACAAGTAGATAACCTACCCTAAGCTCATGGAATCATAAATCACAAAATACAAAAAGATAATCCACAATATAAACATCAAATCTCCATGAGCAACTAAAAAGCATCATAGATAATCATGACCACAACAGTTCTCTATGGGCAACTGAAGGTATCCCTGATAATCACAATAATCATTGGTTCTTAACAAGCAACCAAAAAGCATCTCAAATTAATACTAATCGAAGACTCCAAAATGGTTGAGTCAAAACATGCCACAACATGACATCAACAAGATCAAAACAAACACTTCAGTCCCATCATGGTGACTGCAAAGTAGTCCAAGGATAACTGATCGATGACTCAAAAATGGTTGGGTCAAGTATCACAAATACATACACCTCAGCTTCACACAAGAAGACTACAAAGCAATAAGAATCAATAAATACAAACATCTCATAGAGCATACCATCACATAACCATGGTTGGGATATAAAAATATCGAGATCAAATAACATCAACATGCCATCACATTCGCATAACTCCCAAGCCTCTGGTAGACATCCTAACTGGTCAACACTCTAGGACCACCCAAACCCCAAAAATGGATCGCATAAAGAAAACAAGATACAAACACATGTTTTGATTTGCCTTGGAAATCACATGGTTAAGCCAAACATGAGGTTTTAGTTTCATTTTCAAGTATACTTCAATTGTATAAGATTTTAATTTCCAAGTCAACATAGAATTATCCCTCCATTGTTTTAAAACAATTTTCTAAAATAATCAGAAGATAATTATTTACTAATTTAAATCATTAAACTAGTTCCCATTGACTTTTAGATAAAATCATTCACATTATTGAAAACTTTAGAATGATACTTATCAACTTTCAAATAATTAGTTTACAATTTCCTTAAAACACTACAAAGACAATCATTTATTTAAAATAATCCTCATTGATTTTAAGTAAAATCAATCTCATTAATAATTCAATTATTTAATTCCACTAAACACTTATTAATTTTTCTTTTTATTTGCCCTCATTTGAAAATCCATTTACTTAAATTGACTAATAATTAATTACACTTCTTCTACTATCAACTAATCTTAATTAAATTAAATTAAATTAGATTAGTTAATAAATCATATAAAACTAACGCATAAAAATAAGATTCTATTTTAATTCGAACCTAAACCCGAATCAATTTCCAAATCTTGATTCTACTAAGGGAAGAATAATATTTTTAATTCATTCCATGCTTTGATAGAATATTTTTGTGAAGTTTAAGCACAAAGAACTCTTGGTTATGGGAAATGGAGAAATGACTGTCATTGAATAAAACAGTCCCAGTATGAGGGTCATATCTCCCTAATGAATCGTTGGATCAGGCCAAAATTTAAATATGTTGGAGAGGGCCAAGTTGCACCAATTTTGACTAGAGTGATAGAATAAATTTGATCACAGTAAAAAGTTATGAATGTCTGAGTTCGGGTCTATATAAGGGACAATGACAAGGCAGTTTATGATGAATTTCCTTCATTAATAAAACTAGGGTTTCCTAATGTTTTCTTTGCAACCAATTAAAAATTAACATACATATCTAGATTCAAATTCCAAGATTGAATATTTGTTCATGGAGAATATTCAAACACACATAACAGACACGATGAAGATAGGAAGAGAAAGAGTGCAAATGGAATATGCAAAAATCACGAGTGCACCTGGACACTGATGCTAATTTACCATGCCTCAAAAGTCCATAGAAAAATCCCTTCCTTCTCCAAAATTTTTAATTCCTCCAAGATCCAAACCAACCACCTCAAGTGACCAAGAGTTCTTGTAGAAGCATATGAGGATGTAGAGCTTCTCGAATGCATATAAGCTTGTCCATACACACTAGGAGAGTCTCTATATAAAGGCCTCTAAGATGCATCTAGAATGTGTCTAGAAAGAACTAGGAGATAAGCATGAAAACCAAGCACATAGTTCCCATGATAAGAAGATAAACATGATGAGGTCTCTAGAATGTTGTAGACACCATGTGCTCAAATAATATGCTAACTCCTAAGTGTAGAAAACACATGCATAATTAGAGTGCAAACTCTTGTGTTGTCTACATGAAAACTCCCGAGAGTTCGCATACTCCTATGTGAATAAACATAATGCACATTAATTTATTTAATATTCGCTTTATTTATTTTTATTAATTTATTAATATTTAAATCTCATGCACTCACTTTAATAAATCCACTTGTTTTATCTTTATATATTTTAATCACATGCATGCATCATTCAATCTAGAATCTTTTAATAATTTTAATATCTTTTCCACTTTTAAATTTATTTTTGAAACTTAATTGATAAAATATTTACTAACTTAAATAATAATAATATTATTTAGTTATTTATTTAAAAATAAACTCTTAATATATTACTATTAAATAAATATTATCACGTTTCAAATTTTAAAATTATAACTTTTACCTGCAAATAAATTCTTCTAACTTGATTCTTTCTATTTAATTAATTTCCAAATTAATTAAATCAAATCAAATATTAATATATCACATTAATTTTCTATTAAATTAAATCCTTAATTAAATCTTTTAATTAGGGTTAATTAATAGAAAATACCCCAAAGACTCACAAAGTACAATACGAAAACCCATCATAGTCAAAATACATACAAAATCAAACCAAGGGTTAATATCACGAATTACATCATCTGACAAATTTGAAGGGTGCTCGATTCAGATACTTGTCCTAATTTTCAATTAGAACAAATGGCTTAAAGGGTTGGGATTTGGACTTGAGAATTTATCTCCCCTCTCTTACCATTGAGATAATGCAATAGGGTATGCTCATCCTAGCAATTCAGGGAAGTTGATACCCAGTACCTACAACTTGTATAAAATCCACACATGTACAAGCACAATATATACTAAGCTAAATAGGCAATGGTAGGAAGTGGTGCAACGTGTAGATCCCGACTAATAGGTGACTACGACTCCCTTCCTTAACCACATCAGAAACGCCATACAGAAAGAAAACAAACACACACACCATACACATGCAAGTATGGGGTAAGTATCCATGAGAAAAAACACAGAATAAACCATCTATCTAATCATCATGAATAACTGAAATCACTTGAATAATCATCATGCATACATGAACTATAAAGTACCAAGTAATCTCATCATATAATAAACTGAATTTGAAACGATATTTGATAATCTCAAATAATGTTATTAATAATCATCAACATAAAACTAGCCCTAAAAGAGTTCGACAATGACAACAAAAATGCGAACTAGGGGCAGGCACTACACTCAGGCCAATTAAAATTTAGAAAAAGAGAATATGTGAGAATGGAATCAGTGTGAGAATGGACTCAATGTTAGTAGGCATTGATAACAACAATTTCTTGGAAAGAAAATTAAAGTAGCGGAGAGGTCCTAGTACTTGATCACATTCCAATGGTTGTGATGGAAGTTGTTAACGTTAACACCCACACTTGTTGATTTAATATCTAACATTTTTGACAAGATTGTACCAATAGTTGTGACTTTAAAGTTGTTTTTGCTAATAATGACTACCCATAATTGAATGAAAAGTGTCCCTTTTCCTAGAAAAAACTAATAATGTGATACCACATCAACTGCACAAGTACGAGGGTCTCTAATGCACTATCATTGGTCTCACTTTCTTTGGGGGCTATTTTAGACACCTTGGCAAAAAACATGCTAGTGTGGAATCATATTTGATGATGTGGCTCTAAAACCTTAGTTATAAGCAAGGACTTGCCAAGTAAGCTACTATCAAAAAATGGGGTAGATTTGAAATTTACTCATAAGATTTTGAGAAGTGCGAAGTTAGGGTGCTCAACTACTAGGTCCTTTGCCCTAAGTAGTATTGTGCAAAGAAAACTCCATTGTCACTTTCATGTGTTTCGATAGTACGATCACTACTTCTTTAACTAGCCATTCAATTCTATTTGTGTACTTCCCTTGACAACCAGTCAAAGGAAACGTCTATGGAGGTAGGAAATTAGGGATGCAACTATCCTCCCACAAAATTGTCTTGTTGTATAGGAAAAGTATAGAAAATTGATGATACATACATTCTTTTGGATCTTTTTTCCCCATCCTTTTTATGGCATGATACATACATCTCGATCCATACATCAGTCATTCTGTGTCCTTCCTGGGTGTCCTATCATGGTGTTTCATTGAACTAATAGTTTTGAATCATTTTTATTAATCTCGTATAGAAGCCAAGTAATGGGGTTCTAGTGGAATTTTCACCATGAACTACTTTCGTATGCATTCTTACCGACAATGCAAAATCATTCGATGTGGATTCATGGACCTTAATGTTGCATGAAGTTAGATAATTTTTTATGTACCTCCAATGTCAACCATTGTCATTACTTCACTGTAGAGTTAAACATTTGAAATGAGTTAGTTGTTAACCATTTTGCTGCCCTTCCTAGAAATTCAAATATCCATGGTGACAACCATGATCATGTCAATTATATTATTCTTAGAAAATTCACATCCAAGGAAACATTCAAGCTATGACAATGTGATTTTTTCATTGCTTGCATAATCATAAGCAGTTTCAAGCTTAAGCAAATTCAAGTTGTGACCATGTGAAGTTCACTACAACACTTCAGATTCATGTGCTCTCGCATCATCGTGGACGGTTAAGACTTACCTCAAGTTTAGGCTGTGAGGTTGCAGAATTAAGTAGTGAATGAAAGCAAATCAGTTGGATTGATTTAACTCCATTGATGAGCTTGAAAGGTTTACATTACAAACATGAGAAAGTCAAAAGCCTAGTCAAATCCAATGCTTTCGTGAGGTCACAAAAGGTAAAGAGATAACCACAGTTTAGACTATGGAGTGGTGAAATGCCTTTGGTCACTTCATTGGAGAATTAAATGCTAAGCCTTAGGTTCAATTTGTGAATGAGTGACAAGTAGACATGTGTCTCATTGGGTCTAGTTTGTGTGAGGTCTTTCATCACATCATTGAAGGGTTCAAGTTTTTCTCATTGAATGAGGGAAAATTGATCAATCAATGCACTCATTATAAAATAAGTTACATAAGTTACATGAATCATTTTTTTTCTTTTTTTCTTTTTTTGTCCTTCCCTATATTGTTGTAGAGGCTTATCCATTTCATCATCGATATTTCTTCTCACTTGTGAACATGCACTTGTTTTCCTTTGCAAAGGAAAGTATTCTACAATAACAAATAAAAGGGTTAAATTTAAAAAAATTGAGACTTTAAAGATTTTAAAGAACATTTTAGTGCTCTTTACCTTGTCCAACCACATCATCTTGCCCATCGGCTTGGACCTTTGCATCCCCTGCAACTACAATACAAGATGTTTTTTTGATCCCAATACATATTATAGTCAAATTTGTATTACTACGCCAAATTAAATTTAAATTTTTTACTTGTATTAATAATTCCAAAATATTAGAAAATATATACCTTGAGTGCAAGGATCCACATTTGAATCGTCGCCTCCACGGTGCTTGGCTAATGTATCAGGATTTTGGCAAGATGCAATCCAATGTAAATAATTAGTGTATTTATCAGCAATATATACATATAAATACAAGACAAATATTCAGAATTCTTAATCATTCATTTTAATACGTATAAATATATTCAGTTTAAAGTTTTAAACAAATATATAATCATTGCTTCCTTACTTTAAAGAAATACAACGACTTATATTTTTGGAACTTAATATCAAATATAGTAATTCCTAAAGTATTCAATTTGAAATAGCAATTAATTGACTTATTTACCTCATTGGCCAATCCAACAGAAGAACCTTGTACACTCATTGCTCAGAGTCATTTAGCCACAGTTGTATAGCTTTTTGTGTAGCCTAATTTCTTATCCTCTTCAAAGATTGTTTTTAAAAACTCCATGGCCTACATTTTTGCTTGGTATCATGAATTTTTTTTGTAATCAATTTCACCAAATATTTGCATATAATTTTTCATTTACTTATACTTACAACTCATGCAGCAAGTTTTGAATATCCACTCGAGCGGGGCTTGTGCTGCATGTGCTTCTGTTTTCTTGCTTTGGTTGTTTTTGATGTGTCAGGCAACCTATGTAAATTTTGAAATATGTTAGATCATATAAGTATTAAGAGTAATTATTATATAATTTCATTCTTAATATTATGACATACCTTCTTTCCTCAGGTGGTACTATTTCTCCATCATCTCTTGCTTTTATTTCAGTGGCATCCTTTATAAGATTGTCCCACTCAATAATGGGAACATAGGGGGACTGCTGATAACAAGGTTTTAAAAAAAATAATATTTGGGTCCTTTAGTTGAACGTATTATACTTCAAATCTTGGCCTACTTTCTCAAGGAACCTAAGTCTTTGAAAGACATTGGGTTGAAAAAGTGATGTCATGGCATCAATGAGTTGGTCCTTTAACTCTTTCACTTGCAAATTCCACCTTTTAAGAAAAGAAAAGAAATGTTAGATTCATAAATAAACTAAAGCTACCTTTTAATTTTTTTGAAGAAATTGATCAAATTAAGGAAACATGATCTAGCAATGAAATCAAAATATGATACCCTATTTGTAGGGTCAGCCCAAATATACGCAAACATTCATCATTAAGTTTTTCATAAAATATATTATTCCCTGCAAAATAATAATGTGATTAGTAGTTATTACAAGGGACTGCACACAAGGTTAGTGCATTTGACTATGAGTATAAGATTGTATAGTAAAATAAAGGGTCAATCTTTAAAGTACCTAGAAGTTGGGGTACTTTTAGGGGAAGACTGTCTTCATTGCTAATGAGCAATTGATCACAATTCTTTAATGTTCCCATACATCTAACATGGGAACACTCAAGAAGTTCCTCATCACCTCTTGCATAAAATGAATCTAATATTACAAAATGCCTCCTTAGAAATAATAGTTCAAGTGAAATAAATAGATGAAAAATGAAAGAGAAAAAGAGGAATCAGCTTACCAATAGGTGGTGCCACCACATTTATTGCTGAGCTACATGTTGTCGAATTTGCAGTTGATAGTGCCTCTTTGGTTTTGTTCCTTGTAGAAAGTGGTGTAGTGAATAGAGGATCAATGGTAGGAGCTAAAAAATGATATTATTAGAGAAAAATAAAACAAGATTGTTAGAGCTATTAAAAAAATATTGTTCGAGCAAAACACAAGTATAGGATAGAACATGCAATGTACTTGAACCGCTTGAAGTATCATCTTCTAGGGGATGGCCCCTTAACATCCTTACCATCCTCTGAAAAAATAAGACATGCATTTTATTTAATGAAATAAATAAAAGAGTATACTATAAAAATTGTTATTGAACTTTTGTTATAATTAAAAACTACATTAATACTTATTGTATATGTGCAAACTAGGGTCACCAACCTATCAGTCTTATCTTGTGTTGTAGGATTTTGAGGTTGAGTTAATGTCACATCAAATAATTTTTTTCCTATATCATTAATCAAATTTTTTAATGCAACCACATACTCAGGGGTTGAACTAAAATCAATAATAAATTTAGCCAGGTCATCATGGCGCGACTCATCATCCTCATGGACTACTTTTTATTTTCCCTTGTCATGATTAGCACTCATTTGCAAGAGCAATATTATTAGCTCTATATTTAAAGTAATTCAAAAATAATAGTGAAGAATAAAACATAATACAAAATAAGCATTAACATATTTCTTGTATCTAATTTGTAGAACAATAATGAGTTTTACCTATCGAGAAGAAGAACCATTGCCATCATGCCTATCCTGTGGCTGTTGATCCATACTGTAGCCCTGCATTTCAAAAAAAAATCATTGAGACATGTTAAAACACATGTGTTATTATTTTAAGTTAGCAAAAAAAATACAAATTTAATGGTGTGTTTATCTTTATTGCTTGGAGTTGATTTTAAATGTGCATAGTACATACCACCTCGCCCATGATATTGGCTTTGTTTGTATCTATGTGATTCAAATTGTAATCAATAAGAAGCTCTTCACCTCAATCTTGACCAAAAAATGTCTCTCAATATGTTTAGTGGTTTAGAGGTAATGTCACTCAACTCTTCACTAAAGTTATTCTTCAACATCCTTGGCTTCCATTGTTGGGCTAGCATATGGAGCTTTTGTATCCAACCATTCATTATAAGTTGGGAATGCACTTCATGCCAAGCATGCAAGTGATGCATTTGTATATGAGATTTTATCACCTTGAAAAATTGTATTTGATCCTGCTAGTTGGGAACAATTGATTGTTCAAATTATTTTTACTTGAAAAAATATTTCTCCATCTTTAACTAACCTAAATCCTTACTTCTCCTAGTTGTATTGTTTCTCTACTGTTATATATTGTAGAATAGATTTTCAATTTCTTTCTCTATGTTTTTATGATGCATAGAAAAGTGCATATCATCTTAGGATAACACTAAGCAAAGTGGTTTTTTATGCATAGAAAATATTTCAAAGGGTTGAGAAAGGTTTGTGGAGGTTGGTGTTTATGAGAATTATAGGGGTGGAGAGCACAAAAATGGTGGGAGAACGGAGTAGGAAGGAGTCTGTGGGGGAAGCGAAAAAATGGAAAGAAAGAGAAAAAGTTTGGGAGAAACTAGAGAAGGGTGGTATAACAAAGCATATTGCTAAACTCCATGGTTTTGACCTTGATGTTACAAACAACATGGTGAGCTCTTCGAAGGACAGGAGAGTTAAAGTGAATAGATTCTCTTTTTAGATAATAGAGGATGTCACTGCTCTTGTGTTTGAGATTCCAGTGGAGGGCTTTAAATTTTACAGAGAGAAGAAGCTATCGATATATGCGGTTAAAGATTTTGCAAAGAAAATAGAGGAGAGGAATGATTTGGTTAAATGCGAAATGTACTATGAAATTGACTCCATCAAAAAACTTTGGAGGTATGTTTTACGAGTTGTAATAGAGTATATTTCGTTGGATACTAGATTTGACTGGGTGAGAACCCATTACTTTGTTTTTCTCAACCATTTTCGTCATGGCATCAAGATCTCTTTTCCCTTTTATCTTTTTACTTCTATGAACAAAGCTATTGCTGGTTATAAGAAGAAACCCTCTGTTAATATTTCTGTTCATGAGGGTTTATTGTTGTTAATGTTTGAGCATTTTAAAGCCCAAACTTTAAGCAAATCCCCTTAGCCTAGTGTGGAGGCCTCTAAGGACTTAGGTAGCTCTAGTTTTTCCTCTGACTCTGAGGATATTGAAATTATCAGCACAGAGGGGGAGGAAAAAGTTTTTTCTAAAATAAAGGCTAAAGAGTCAGAGAGAAATTCACCCTTACCTAATATCCCTAGAAGGAAGAGCCCTAGAGGACATGGGTCAAAGATTACATGCCAGGGTGAGGATGAAAATAAAGAGGAAGGAGAGGATAAAAAATTTGATGAAGAGGAGGAGGAGGAGATGGAAATTAAGAGGGAGGCTCTATTTGCTAATAAAAGGAAGAGGGAAAAATAGATGGATGTTGAGGAGGTTTTGGGGTCAAGGCTAGATATCTCTGCTATCCCTCTTTCTCCTATTCATCCCCAAGTGCAAGAGAAGGAGAATATTGGAGGAGAGGGTGGAGAAATGATTATTAAGGCCAGGTGAAACACATGGAGGAATTTTAATGGTAGAACATCTAAGATGGGGATTGTTAGAGAGGTAATGAATCCCCAAATTTTGGAAGAAAAATAGGGCCAACTCCAGTTCGACGAACTCATAGATCCAGCTATGATTGAAATAATGAACAATACAAGGGAAACGAGTATGAACCTATTGAATAATGCTCACAATAGCATGATTGACAACTTTAGGTCAATCAAATGACTTTACCATGAATTGGAAGAGGTTAGGGTAAAAATTGGCCAAATGGAATATAGTAGGAAGGAACCAGGTCTGAGAATTTAGAAGAATGAGGAGGATAGAATCAGTTTAGCTAAGAAGAGGATTCTAAACCTGAAAAACTATAACCACAACCTAGTGAACCAGATGATGTCCATCCTCAATTCTATCAATGATAACATTTTGTCCCTAACTAGAATTTTAAAAGCCAGAGGACTATTGGATGACAATATGGACAAGGATAGGGAAAGAGCTAGGGTGGAAGAGGATGTGATGATAGTAATCACCTTAAGAAGCCTGGATAGGGAAGCCCAGAAGAGCCAAGAGTAGATTGTAGAGGAGACTCAAATTTTATGAAGTTGGTTAGATGATGTAGGAGCTTGAGTGAAAGATAGAGGAGTAACCAAGTTTTATCTATTCCTATCTATTGTTGTTAGTATAACATTGTTTTTAGTTTCATTTAGTTGGCTTCTTCTGTTTTGTCTTTATTGATGTAATTTGAACTGGCCTTTTTGTTGGTCTTTGTGTCTGGCTAGGCTTTATGCTCATTTTTAGTCGTGCTACTTATTTTTATTTGGTTGGGCTTTTTATGCTTATTATCAACCTTTGTCTTTGTTTTAACTGTTGGGTTTCAAGATCCTTGTAAAACCTATTTTCCTTATAAAAAACACTAAGGAAAGTGGTTGCAAATATATGAATAAAAAAAACTCAAAAAGGATTTCAATTAAATAAATAATTATGTGTCTAATGCTATTTAATGAAATAATAAACTAGCTAATCATCATATACTTATAACGATCAAAGTATGCACAAAGTAAGATCTTGGTACATCAAATTTCAGCAAAAAAAAGAGGGAACAAAATTCAAATAGGGAGTCATATTCCTAAAAAAAAGTCATGACATGCAATATGAATTACAACGAAGAGGTCAATTTCTTATATAGAAATAATTAGCCTTAAGAATATGCAAGAGCTAACTCAAACTAAATTTATAGTATAATAGAGCTAGATATGCAAGTTAGAAGTGCATGATCTATGCACAATGTATAAACTAGAGTCCAACTAGACTAGAATATTATAAATTGAGGATCGATTAAGTGAACTTAAGTTAGAGCATGATGTAGAAACATGTTCTTGATTATGTATAAAAATGTCTATGATGATATTCTTGAACATGTAGGCAATTAGTTAATGCAAGATCACAAAATCTCTAAGCATGAAATGCATGAATATGTCCTAACAAAAAAAAAACCTTATTAAGTACCCTTACACAATGAAAGTCTCTCAAAGTGAAGAAAAAGGAGCAAAACTACATAGTCAAAAAACCCTCTCCAAAAGTGAGAGATGTAACTATATGAAATATAAAATAAAGGGAGGCCTCAAGAGGACCCCTCAAAGACAAATTCCTTCATTGAAATAATCAAACACAACTAAAGATAGCATGGAGATGCCAAAGGCTTTAGAAAAGATGCTTACAACTTTTTCCTCTATCAATGTGTACTCCAAGTGGAGAATATCATCTTGAATCAATTGTTAAATATAGTGAACATGCAGATTTCAATACACTTAATCCTCTAATGCTCCACTAGATTGCGCAAAATGTGAATAGCACTCTAATCATCATACAAAAGAATAATGAGACCATTAGGAGGAAAGAGAAAATTTATAATTAACTAATTAAGCCATAAAACCTTTTGACTATTAAGAATTGTTTCTTTGTACCTATCCTTTGTAGATGATAATGCATTAGAGATTAGTTCTTTCCAAAAAATGCAATAAGACCTAAACCAAGATAAATAAATAAATAAAAGCTAGAAGTAGACTTCTAATCATCAGAATCACAAACCCATTCTAAATCTTTGAAGCCAATGATGCAAGAGTCACTTGATGAATAGTATGTAGCTCAAAATGCATTTGATAGTCTGCCACTGACTTATGTGGATCATGAGAAAACTAAGAATGTAAAGGTCAACCATAAAATAAATATTAGGACAAGTATGTGTTAGGTTTAAAAGATTTCCAAATAAAATATCAACTAATAAAGAAGTGATATTGGTATTCAAAACAATGCCCAGTTGAAAGAGTGTGGCAGTAGGCTTGGAATAATGCATGCCAATCCTTTGCAAGCATGTGACTTTTGTTGACAAATGAAAATCACATGGAAATATCTAACAAACTCAATCTTAAGGAAATAGTGTAGACATCCAAGATCTCTCATGTCAAAAATCTCCATCAATGTTCACTGAACACTTTGAATCATAGAGAGATATATTTTTAAGGACCAATTCATCTACATATAATACCAAGATAAAATTATACCCCTCTTTTTGTTTCTCTCTTTCTATTGTGTGTAAAATATGGGATTGGAATGACAATGAGTGAAACTAGAAGAGAGAGAAAAAGATTTCATCTTCTCCTACCAAGTCCCATGGACTTGCTTGAGGCCATATAATTAAAGTTGGATACTACAAGAAACATAGAATTCCTAAAAAAATCCTCATGAATATTTCTATGCAACAATGCACTCTCTACATCTATTTGAAAAATTCACCATCCCTATGATGTTATTGTACAATAAGTAAAATTATGTGGATGCCAATGTTATGGAATATGTATGCAACTGGATCATTTTTGGTAAAGTTGATTGTTTGTTTTATTGTAACTAATTTGATGAAAGTTCTACTTAAAATTGTAATACAACCAACTATTCAACAACTAGACCAATTTAGTTGGGTTGTGGCTTTTTTCTTTCTAAAAATATGTGCTATGATATGTTTTTCTAAAATTTCTTGTGAACTCTGCCCATTTTTCCTGGTCTGCATTATTTTTGTGTAGGATCTTGAGGTAAGTCACTTAGCATGGGTTGAGTGAGTTTTATTATTTTATTATTTGGATTATGGAATATGTATGCAGTTGGATCAATTTTTTTGTTATGCTAAGATGTAATAAGCACCTTAAAAAAGATCTCTAAATATATATGTTTAGAAAGAAATATAAAGAGATACATGTTTAGAAGGAAAAGAAATGAACATTTACATAGCTCCCTTGAAGAAAATCATAGAGCTAGGGCATGACAATGAAATCATAGAGCAAGGGCATACCATGAAAAATGAAATCACAAAGCAAGGGCACAAAGATCACAAGGGCACAACATGGCAAAAAATTGTAGAGCAAGAACATGACAAGACAATCTCAGAGCAAGGGAACACTAATGAAATGCAGAGATCACAAGAGCACGACAACCAAATCCCAGAGTAAGGGCACGACAACAAAATGTAGAGATACACAACAATGAAATCATAGAGTATGGGCATGGAAATGAAATGCAAAGATCACAAAAAAAAAGATTCACCAATGACAAGGGCATGACAACGTTTAGATCTCTCCACCCTCATTTGAAGCTTTCCATCCTCTTTTACGTGCAACTCTCCCTAATCAAAACAAATGGGGAATGATGTATGTCATGTTTTTTTTTGTTTATACTCATGGGGGCATCACAATTACAACACCAATGTCAATATTGCGATGATGTCAGCGATAATTGCAAAAAAAATATGAAAATAACCACAAATTACACCGTCATCGCAAATTGTCATTGCAATTTGACCCCAAATGTTTTAGTGGCAACACCTTCTCAATATAATGAACTTGAGATAATTTCAATTTTCTATTCTTTCTATCTTTGCAAATTTTCATACCAAGGATCTGTTTTCTTTCCCCAAAACCCTTCATAGCAAATGAATGTGCTAACTATTTTGTTAACCCCTTAATGTGATCTATGTTAGACCCAACTATAAGCATATCATCAACATATCAACATAAAATAATGTAACTGTCATCATCTAACCACTTAAAATTAACACAATGGTCAAAATGACATTGAGTATAACCATGCTCATTCATAAAACTATTAAATTTAATATACTATTGCTGAGGTGCTTGCTTCAAGCCATATATTTTTTTTTTCAATTTGCACACTAGATTTTCCTTACCTTTGACCTCAAATTCATATGGTTGTACCATATATATTTTTTCATCCAAATCACCATAAAGAAAAGTTGTTTTAACATCAAGTTGCTCCAAATGAAAATCTTCAGTAGCTACGATACTTAAAACAATATGAATATAAGTAATTTTCACAATAGGAGAAAATATCTCATAAAAATCAATGCCCTTTTTCTGTGCAAATCCTTTTACCAATAACTTGGCTCTAAATTTTTTCTTACCCTCATCCTCTTCTTTCAACTTGTAAACCCATTTATTCTATAAAGCCCTTTTACATGCAGGCAACTTTCATAAATCTCATGTTTGATTTTTTCAGCAAGGAGTCCATTTCTTCTTTCATTGTAGACTCCCATTGAATCTTTGTATCCACTCGCACAACTTCATCATAACATTCAGGTCTAATAGCATCTGTTAGTAAAATAGAGTACAAAGAGGGAGAAATTTTTTGGGCATCTACTTAGCCTTGTTGACAATCTAACATTCACTAGGGTATGTGATATTTGTTTCTGCGGTTGTTGTAGACCATGAGGGACTATTGGAATATCATCTTTTGGAGTATCATCTAGCACTACATAATCAAATTTTTTCTTCTCATATTGTTGCAATAGAGCTTTGTACAACACTTTCTCATTGAATATGACATCCCTACTTCTTACAATTTTATGATTTTCAAAATTCCAAAACCTATAACCAAATTCATCAATGCCATATCCAAAAAATACACATTTCCTTGACTTAGCTTCCAGCCTAGTTCTATTTTTAGAATCAATATGTGCAAATGCTTCACAACCAAAGTTTTGAGAAAAGAATAACTCACCTTCTTACCAAACCATGTTGCCTCTGGAATACCACAGCCCAAAGGAGTAGAGGGACCGCTATTAATAAAATATATAGTAGTATTGATAGCCTCTACCCACATGTTTAAAGGTAGCCTAACATGCTACCTCATACTCCTTGCACACTCCATTATTGCCATGTTCATGCGTTTAGCCAATCCATTTTCCCATGGAGTCCTTAGAATAGTTTTTTGTTTATGAATACTATTAGTGGAGAAATAATCTTCAAAATTCATGACTACAATACTCACCACCATTATTAGATCTGAGACATTTTAATGTCTTACCAGTCTCATTTTCAACCAAGCATTTCCATTTCTTAAAAGTTTGAAATACATTAGATTTATGCCTAAAAAGATAAATCCATACTTTTCTATTTGCATCATTAATGAATGTAACATAATAATGAGAGACACCAAGGGAAGATATCAGAGCTGGTCCCCATACATCTGTATGCACAAGTTCTAATTTTTCATTTTTCTCGTCCTTCCCACTCTTCACAAAACTCACTCTCTTTTATTTTTCATAAACACAACTTTCACAGAAATCCATATTGACACATTTGAAACTTGGTAAAAGTTTATTTGAATGAATTAATTTCATACCTTTCTCACTCATGTGTCAAATTATGTTGTGTCATAGCACTGTATCAGAATCTACAACAACTGTTTGTTCTCCCTACTTAGTTACAAAAATTGTTCCTAAACATTCATTGTTCTCTAAAACAATTAAAGTAGAAGGAATAGTATGACCTGTACAAAGATATAAGGTGCCTACTTTCCCACTTTTTTCTACTACAAAAGAACCTTTTGAAACCTTCAAATTTTTATCATTAAAAGTAACTATGCAACCCTCATCATCGAGTTGCCCTATTGAATTAAATTCCTACCTAGCCTTGGATCATGTCTTACCTCATGTAGTAGCCAACGATTCCCATTCTACAATTTAATCTTAACTTTTCCCTTTCCAACAATTTGACAAGGTTCATTATCCCCCAAATAAACAAACCCAAAATCCCCTTGGACATAATCAATAAAATAACCTCTATGGGTGTAGCATGAAATGAAGCCCTAGAATCTAAAACCCAAGAATCGTCAACACTTTCTAAAGAGAGAAATAAAGCATCCTCTTCAAGTTTTTTACTTACCATATTTTCCTCCTTGTCTCCATCTTGTTTGTCTCCTTCATTATTCTTTTGAGTCCAACAACCATTCTCCTTATGCCCTAGTTTCCCATAGTACCAACAATATCTTGGTCCTCTACATTGAGACCTCTTCCCCTTTGATTTTCCTCTTGATTTCCCATGATTTCTAGAATTGTTTCCTCTCTCACTCGTTCAACCTCTTCTTTGTGCATTCAAAGCACTTCCTGATGTAGATCCATTTGAGGTTTTCCTACAAGTTTCCTCACTCAGAATAACACTAATCACATTATCAAATTTTAGGGTATTAGATCCAGAAACATAATTACTCACAACCATTATGAATCCATTCCAACTTTTTGAAAAAGAACACAACATCAAGAGAGCCCTAATTTATTCATGAAGATTGACATTGATAGAAGATAAATGACTAGTAATAGTATTAAACTCATTTAAATGATCTACAATAGATCCATCTTCTTTCATCTTCATATTTAATAAACACTTCATGAGAAATACCTTATTTGAAGCAAAGGGCTTTTCATACAATTTTGCTAGGGTTTGCATCAACTCTTTCATCATCTTCACTTTTGTAATGTTAAGAGTCACTGATGGTGCTAAGAATAATTGGATACTTCCAAGTTTTTTTCTATCTAAAATCACTTAGTCCTTGAATATGTCATAGTTCCTTCTTTCTTAGTTTTACCTTCCAATGGCTTCCATAAATCCTTTTGATAAAGATAGTCCTCTATTTGCATTTTCTATAACTGAAATTTTTGCCCATTAAACTTCTCAACATTCAACTTACCCTCATCTACCATCACTCCAACTCAATCATGAGACCTTCCTTTAGAGGATCATTAAAAAACAATGATGACAGTCTAAATAAAAAAATGATGACAACTAGGATTTGATACCACTTGTTAGGATTAACCATGGACATAAATAATACTTACATGCAAATATAACCAATGACAAAAAATAATAAATTGCATAGAAGATAACACAAGACACAAAGATTTAACATGGTTCACCCAATCCCTAGGCTACGTCCACCAATAGTAAGTCCAATATTATTACTCTCTAGTGATTACAATCCATAATTCCTTACAGGTCAATACCACCGCAATAAGCTACAATGTCTCTATTTTATTGTGCATTGCCAATGATTGGAAAATACAATTGTAACTTATTTCTAGATTTGCCCATTTGAGGCATTTCATATTTCTAAGTCTTGTGATAAAAATATTTTAAGTAGATTTTAAATTAAGTTTATTTTTAAATTTTGGATTTTTGAGTTCAACTCTTTTGAGATTTTTTTTTTTTATGTCAACATAGACAAGGTTTATTGATGAGAAATGGTTTATTTTTCCTACAGCTTTGGTAATTCACCCGGTTTAGTGAAAGTTAAAAATGTTTACAATTTTTTTCAGTAGCAGATTTTCATCTACAAGTGATCTTGCAATACTTTAGGCATGGAATCATACAAATGACCACTTTTAACATCCTATATATATGGAAATTGTTAGAAAGTAAAGTCCACCAAGATAACTAAGAGGGGGGGTGAATCAAGTACCTAGTCAATACAAATTTTATCAATGTTATTAGATTCAAATATGTGATCAATATAAACAGCAACCATAAGAAGGTACACAAACACAATAAAACCAAATATGTTAACTAGGGAATCCTTTGATTAGTGAGAAAACCTTGATGGGGATGGTACCCACAAAATGATGTACTAATAGATAAGTTCCTTGTAAGAGAATGGACTCTATTAGGAGCAATGAAATACATTCATTACATATTAATCCCTATTAAGAGACTTTGAATCCTTGTTAGGAGATATTAACCCTGTTAGCAGTTGTGCCAACCCTCGTAGGAGTTGTAGAAGGAAAATGGATCCACTGTCAAACTGGGCTTTGTATTATTCCTTTCAAAATAATAGAAACACAACCAATCTTAGCAACTCAAACTCTTTCTATGTCCTCTTACCATGCTAATACCACACCACAACACTTCTCAAATCTCAATGCCAGATATCCAACTTTGTATCACAATGATCCCTTTGATTGCTTACTCTCATTTACCAATCTTCTTCACTTATTGCATTCACAATAACATTCATACATCATCACAAGGAAAATAACTTTCATATAGCATGTTCTCAAAATAATTCATTGAGTCAGTCTTGAGGCTTTTCAAAATAATTATACTAGGACCTCGATAAGATAATACAATTTATTACATCTTTTCATAATTATAAAATACTGTTGGGTCACAATCGTCACAACTTCTCACACGTGTGACCTCCAAATTCATGCATTCGCTGATATCATCATTAGATTATCTTTTATCTCTGTCTAATTGCACTTAACCAAATTCTATCCCTATTAGGAGATACAATCCAATTACCATAACCACTTCTTAGACATTCTATTTGCACACCGTCTTTTCTAAATCACAAATAACTTTCACATGCCTTTGACTTTCAATACGTGCACTTATTCACCTCATTAGGAAACACTGTAGAACATGTCCTCAACTGCACTTGACCTCATCATCAATACTCAATCCATATGACTTTGTTCTCTATCTACTACTCTCAAAATCTTCATCATTTATTTTTTTAAATTTTAATTTCTTACATAAGATTTAGTTTGAATATTAGAATTTCATATTATTGTTTGAAATAATAAATATTTGTAAAATGTTAAACATTATAGTTGCATAAGCATTTGGTATATATATATATATATATATATATATATATATAATTGAAATACCTTGAAAAATATAAGATTTGAAGAGATAAACTATGAACTTTAAATCAATATTTTTAGTTAATAGTAAAATGAATATATTTGGCACTTGTACTACTTTGAAGAAAATACATTTAAAAAAAATGAACCCTTTCCAAACTTGGAGCTATTAAGACTCCTAAAATTTATAATATATTTAAAAATAATGGTATATGGAGCTCCTGGTTAATTAAGGCTTTTTTTTAAAGAGCGTAACTCAATTGTATTTAAGTATTATATGGAGTCGATTCAAAGAAACCTTAAAAAATAGATGTATATATTCTTCTTTATGTTTCCAAGGAAATAATATTTTCTTTGTACTTAATTTGTTTCTTAGAAGTTGTAGATTTAATAAAAATATATCAACCTCTTGTTCTAATCTCTAGATTTAAACAACCCATTTAGTTGTAAATATTAACCTAAGAAGTTCTATTTAACTCTTTGAGATCTTAAAAATTTATGGGAGTTTTGGAAAATTTAAAGTTTACTGGCCTTTGGAGCTTCCTTCAAGAGACCTTGCTAACATGTCGAGAGACCACTATGTTTACTTATTTGTTATTACATCCTTTACAAATTGGTTAGCACTAGCTACATGTAACTTCTTTAATGTGAAATTTTGACTTTTTTTATTTTAATTGCCCTATGGGTATTTCTAAGAAGAAAGAGTTTTGATGCTATTTCTCTAATATTTCCCCTCTATGAAATATGATCTTACTATTTTTAGGGGAACTTTAATGCTATTTTGGATGATTTAGAAAATAAGGGAGGAAATTTGTGTGTTTGTTTCCTTCTCTCCCTCGTAGATGTGGAGAATTACCAATATGAATATTGTAAAGGAGAAGAAAAGAAAAGATGTGAATCAATTGACAAAAACAAAAAGTGCATAGGTATTTATCATGATTTGGAAAACTTACCTACATCCACACTAAAGAAGATAATTTTTTTATTAATCATAGAATATAAGATACATACATGTTACAATAGTCACCTATAGATACATATCCAACTTGACTCTTGAATATCCAATAATATAAGTTGAATAGACAAGGACAATGGGAGGGAAGCCAAGAATGATTGTTGGGATTCATACTAGTGACAATCTTCTAGTTGAAAACCAATCACTATTGTAAAAATTGATTTCCCTACTTTGATCCCTCTTATCACATGTTGGAAATGCCAAGAGAAGTTTGAAAAAGGTAAAACTTCTCTTGTGAGAAGCCCATAAAAGTGCAGGTGGTTCTCCCTAAATTGATCCTCTCTACCTCGACCCCTCAAAATTCTATTAAGGTTGTGTCCACCCTAGAAAATAAAACTTTGAAGTCTACCATCCTTAAAAATTAAAAAATGGAGAAGAACATCCAAATTGTTGACTCAGATGTTGAAATTGAGGGTGGGAGGAGAAGATTCATGAAGCATAAGAAGAAGAGGGGTAATGTTGACCCTGTACCTAGAATTGAAAGTTCCCCTAGTTTTGAATCCATTAATAGTGGCAAATGTATACCCCTTCTGAAAGAGAAGAAGAACAAGAACACTCAGAATAAGTTTGTTAGGGAGGAGCAAGAGGATATTATTGGTAAGGGAAAGGGTGAAGACATTAGCCACTTAAGCCCCTACCTTCCCATGTCTCTAATACCCTGAAGAATAGAATCTCTTATGGGTCTGGGGGTGCAAAGGGGGAGACCTTCACATCCCCCAATGTGTTGCTTATAAAGTAAAAATACCCTAGAGAAGGACATTCCTTGGTCCCCAATTACTATTCAGAATGAGGCACTGGGGGACAAAGATGAATCTTAGAAGGCTAGAGGAAAGGTAGGAGATCTTGGAGTAGAGGTTCAATGATATCACTAGATTTGTTCTTAGGGTGACACACTATGTGACCTCTACCTTATACCTCCTCCATCAAGACAAAGAAGGACTAACTTCATAGGTGAGGGTGGACACTACAAGTTCCCTATATAGGTTCTTATTTGATGATTCTCTCCAACTATTACTGGACAAGCTGGAGGGAAGGGATAAGAACAAGGGGAATTAATACCCCCTTTTGTTTTTGCTTCATTTTTTTTGCTTTTACAACATTTGGTCCATGGGGGCTTTATTAATGGTGCTTGTTTAGACTATGGTTAATACTTTTTCTTTTTATCTTATGTTGAATACTATTTATTTATTTATTTATCATCATTGAGATACTTAGTGGATTTTTTTTTAGATTGAAAAGGGAGGTGGGTTAATTTTGGGATAGTCTTTTTTTTGCTGCTAGCAACATTCTGTACTTCAAGTCAGCCCCCATTTTGGATGCTTTTAATCTAAAAAATGACCTTCATGACAATGTCACCTAGATTCACCTTGATTTCAATACTGACAATTTGAAGATTCCATTATTCAACCACATGTCAAATATAGTGATAACAAAAATTGATATGATTAGAATGATGGTGAGATGTATGATGTTTGATCATGAATATTGTATTTTTTGTTGCAAAACATAGTATGATTTGATTTCTTTAATCACAATAATTTAAAAAGTTGTAACCATACAATATCCTTTCCCCCTTTGAGAGTACCATATATTCATCCTCTATTGATGATTGTACAATTGTATGTTGCAACTTAGAACCCCCACCAATAGTTGCCCTAATATATGTGAAAATATAATTGGAAGTAGATCTTCATTTGTCTAAATCCCCATAGATCTAACTATAATTATCAAGCAACTGTAACCTCACTAGATTGGGCTTCATTTGCAACTCTAGAATATCACTAAATTCACAATTATTTAACTTGAGTTCCATCATATTTTCTAAACTAGATATCCAACTTGGTACTATAATGTTCCATAGTAAAAGGCTTTACAAATGTTTCATTTTTGTTAGTTTCTCTAAAAGCTCCAAATCTATCATTAATGTTGAGTTATAGAGTTGTAGACAACACATCTTCACCAGTTGCACTAGGATCTTTTCTTTCATCACTTTCCATTTTCTATCATCAATAACATTTAGCCATAGTTTTTGAAGTTGATTTATATTGGAAAACTCCTTTGGCCTTAATTCATTCTCTTCAATAGAAAAATCTGAGCAACCTGGTCACATTATTCTCAAAGAGGCACACATTGGCATTCCCTTTGGCATACAAAAAATTCCCTTGCCCCCTAAATATTGAAGATATTTAAGGTCATATATCCATACTAGTATTTCTTCACATTTATAAGGAAAAGAAAGAAATGAAGAAACTCAATCTTTCTCTCCTCTTTTCTGAATCATCTAAAGTAGCATTAAAATTCCCCACCCCCCAAAATAGGAAACTTGTATTTCAAAGGGGAGAAAATATTAGACAATTGGCATAAAAGCTATTTCTTTTTAGAAATACTTGCAAGGCCATATAGATTAAAAAGCCAAAATTTTATATTTGAGAACCTTCTTGTAGCGAATGCTAACAAATTTGTAGAGGATGTACTAGAAATTATGTGGACATGGTGGTCTCTCCACATGATAGCAAGGTTGTTTGAAGTTCCCAAGGACAAGGAACTTATAATTTTTTTACATCTCCCATAAATTTTCAAGATCTCCAAGAGTTAAATAGCATTAGGGTCATATTTACAACTGAATGGGTTCCTTTTGGGGAGAATACAATAAAGGTTGATCTATTTGTATTAAATCTATGACTTGTAAGAAATGGATTTTATTTATTCATAAGTACAAGGAATTTATCATTTTGTTTAAGTTGAATATACACATCTATTTTTTAAGGTTTCTTTGATTATACTTCATGTAATACTTCAATTGAATTGATTGACTTTCTTAAAAAATGTCTTAACCAAGTAGAAGCTTCATGTACCATCATTTTTAAACATATTATCAATTTCAAATGTTTTAATAGGTCCAAGTTTGTAAAAAGTTCCTTTATATATATATATATATATATATATAGAGAGAGAGAGAGAGAGAGAGAGAGTCTTCATAGAGTACTACAAGTGCCAAATATATTCATTTTACCATTAAATACAAATGTTGATTTAAGATTCATGGTCTATCTCTTCAAATCGGAGATTGTCAAGGTATTTCAATCAAATTTATTTAATATGTACACCAAATACTTATGCAACTATTATGTTTAACATTTTATAAATATTTATTATTTCAAATAATAATTTATGAAATTCTAATATTCAAAATAAATCTTATGTAAGAAACCAAAATTAAAAAAAACAAATGAATGTCACAAGATATTTTATATGAGTTTCCAAAACAACGTGAATAAAAAATCTAATTATATAGTCTCTTACAATAAGGAAGCTCATATTTTTCTTATTGAACAAAATAAAAAGAACAAGGAATGAATTAATAATAAATTATGTACATTAATTCCTAAACAAACAATATTTTAAATTTAAACCGTAAATGTGTAAAACCAATGTAATAGGTCGTGACGTATGAGGTTTGCTTTGCATATTTATGGAGCACAATACTATTGATCACCCATTTTTCTGACTTAAGTGATATTGCTCATCATACCATTAAAAGATTGCACTAGAATGTTTAAAAGATTATGCGTTTGCGAATGATTCTGTGAATTGAGGCACACAATTCATCACAAGAAATATATGGATCCAAGCGGAAAGAAGTAAGTAAAATGTAAAATTTGATTTCTTAAAAACCTTGAAAAACATTAGCCTGCTCACCCTAAGGCCTACATGTAGACAACTTACAGTCCAACAACCATGGTTACTTGAAATCACTGCGAAAAAGAACTAAAAGTTATTTCCTTGATAATCCACACAGCAAATATGACATCAAATGAGTTTTATGTCATAAGAAGACACATGCAGAGAAGAAAATCTATGCTCAAACATCACAACACATCAAAGGACTGACAAGAGATGACTTTGAATACAATCCTCGTACTACCCCAGTTTGAAGTATAATTCTTGCAATCATTAAATTCATAGTTCTTTCATAGAGAGTTCATGAAGTCCCAAACATTGTCATATAAGAAATTTTAGTAATTTCAAAAATATAGGTCAGCAACTCCAGCATAAAAAAATATAGCAATTAAACTTTGAAGCTATAGTAATAGATCCCCCAAACCTTGCAAAAACTCATCTGATAAATAGTGTTTTATCACCCATCTTCAAACAATTTAGAGAAGTAGAAGAAATACCAATTGAAGCGCATAATCCTTAATATTATATACATAGTAGACTCCAACAGATACACAATCGAAAGGTACATATACCTAAAGCAACATGAAAATGGCAGGGGAAGAGAAATTGAAGTGGGATTTGAAATTATATTGGGTGGGAAAAAGATTTAAAATTGTGTTGTGTAGGAAAAATATTTTGAAAGAAACATAATTAAGAAAATATGTCAATTATCATTCTGTTATTCTTTATGTCAATTGCTCCTTTAACGGTCTTTTGGTTGCATGCATAGGAATTGAGAATAGGAATGTCTATTCCAATAACAACTATTTTTTGGAATGGACATAAGCTTATTTTAGAAGTAAAAAAGAAATATGTATTCCTATTCACTATTTCAATTGATGTAACAAAGAGAGAATAGAAAACATATTCCTAATTTCCTATTCCTATTTCATCAACCAAACCAACCTAAATAGTTCCAATTTAGTTCAAATTTGAGAATAAACTCGATTCAGAATACATTGCTTGAAATGTTATAATTGATCCATAATAGTTACATGAGGATTGATGGCTTTAATTCTATGCCTATATTCTCCACCTTCTTTGAATGCATCTTTTACTTGATCGGTCCTAGAACCCCAATATCTGAAGCGCTTGAGTCTTTTCAACCATTCTAATCTTGCTCCCACTTTCTTTAGTTTAGTATAACGAATTAAATAAAACTCGTCAAGGATAGCCATGGCCCCCTCCTAATTTTGGAAACTCCTCTAATTCATAGAAACAAAAAATGGTCAGGAATCTGAGGCATGGGAAGCCTCCTACATTTCCAATCCCCTCTGGAAATATTTTTCACCTTGAATTACCAAACATCTACAACCTCACCAAGTTGGGCATTATTTGCAACTGTGGAATTTCACTAAATTCACCATCAATTAATTGAAGTTCCCTTAGATTCACCAAAGCACATATCCAACTTGGCACTACAAAGTTGCATAGTAGAAGACTTTCCAATTGTTGCATTGCAATCATTTTCTGCGACAACTCCAAATTAGAAGATGGTGCGTCTTCACCATTTGGTTGCAAGTTCAACATTAATAGATGGCGCATGTTCACTAGCTGTGGTAGGATCTCATCTTTAGCTATTTCATGATTAAATTTTAACCATAGTTCCTAAAGTTGAGTCATATTGGCCAAATCCTCTGGCTTCATAAATCCGTCATCATTGAGGGAGAGATGCAACCTATCTAATCATAGTGTTCTTGAAGAGACCAACTGTGATACTCCCCTCAGCATGCGACTAACCCGCTTGCACTCTAAATATTGAAGACATTTAACTTCATTTAGCCATACTGTTAATTCCCCACACTTCCAAGGCAGAGCAGGAAACACGAGACTTTTGAGATGTCTCACACACATTGGTACCTCCCTAATATATGTACCTTGTAAATTTGACACTTTAAGGAGTTTCATCTTTCCAATGCTTTTTGGCAATAGGAAGATAGTTATCAAAGTTATTCAATTCAAAACCAGTCAATCTTCTTACTAGTGCATACAAAGTTATATTATTTTTGGGATCACATCTCATCTCTTGAATAGCTGAAATTTTAATTGCATAAATAGGAAGAAGATTTCTTAGTACCTTACTAACTACTGTTATATCATCTATTTTCCTCTTGCAACTCTAATTGCACTTATACTTGCTTTGATTCTTTCACTATATTTTGCAATGTTTTCATCTTCTTTCATCTTCATTTGATCAAACTAGCCTCTTAGAAGTTATGCTTTGGCTCTTTTCACATTATAATCTCCTCCATAGATTTTTGCTAGTTTGTTCCACATGTCATAGGTAGAAGGGAAATCTTTGACTTCATCAAAATTAGAATAGTTAAGAGAGGAAGCAATATCAATCATCATTATATTGTGATTCTTCATGTCCACCATCTGATCCATAGTTAAAGGCTTTGGTGGTCCCACATATTAATTCTCTAAGAAGTGTAGACCTATATCTCTAATGGTTCCTAAGTGTAGCCTCATTAGTTCTTGTCATGTTGAAAAGTTATCTCTGTTGAGCTTAGGGATCCCTCTTCTATAAGACATCTTTGATCTTTAGCTTAAGTCTTTGAACCTTTCCTACAAGCACTAAAATCTCTAATATTAATTGTTGGAAATATAAGAGGAGTAACTAAGAGGGGAAGGGGTAAATTAGTTACCACAAAAATAATTCCAAGCCCCTTACATGTCAGTACAAACTTCTCACTAATTCAAATCCTTGAACTACTCAATTAGAACTAGATATACATTGTAACTTGGTTAATAAAGTAGTCATCAGATATTAATGTGTATTAAACATTAGTAATTTAGTTGCAAAAATATATATAAAATGACATGAACACTTGAGACACCGAGATTTAATGTGGAAACCCAATTTGGGAAAACTACCAATGCAACTAGTTATATCTTTTCACTCTTCTAAAGTGAGCTCTATTAGGAGCCACCCTATTAAAGGTTACAAAACACATGATTAAGTGTAACCCTATTAGAGGATTTGAATCACCCTGAACTAGGAGTGGCCTTGTTAGAGGTCTTTAGACCTTCAATATAGAAATGCCACCTTGTAAGAGGATTTACAAAATGATTGTTAAGTCAACTCCGTTAAGAGATTTCTTCATTGCTACAATTGTTAGAGAGTAATAATGATTAACTTGATTTATGAAACAACTGACTTTGCAGATTTAGATCACTATTCTGGTTTATCCCCTTGATCCTTCCTTATTAGAATATTCTTTGTAGCTTCTTGGATGCTTTGTCTTTAATCAGATATCCTTCTTAATTCAGATCTTTCTCATTCTTACTATATTTCTTATTTCAATCTACAACTTGACCTTTCATATAGATGAACCCAGTATCAAGTTGGCTTGAATACCCTTTCAAACAAATATTTAACATCCACTAGGTCAACTTGTATTAACTATTTAATTAACAAAAGTATTCTTCTGATAGTCAGTTAACACTGAAATGAGTCACTCACTTAATACTGAAATCCTTTGGTAACTGACCTGAATCGGTTAATACTAGCACCCTTCATTGACTGTCCTAACTTAGTTTGCATTGACTTTCTTCAATGACCATCTAAACTTGGTTTGTACTAAATTATACTCAGTTGATACTGGAGTTTCCTATAGTACCCAACTAAACTTAGATAACACTAGCTATGCTTAGTTAGAGTGTGAAATTTGTATAATATCAATGAAAATATACAAATAAATTTTTGATTTCAACAAGGCCTAATACATCATTGTAGTAAATGTTTATTTAATTCATGAAATTGTTGAGATAAGGATATGTGGTGAAGTTATTAGATTGAATAATTGGTTCAAAGGTTAAAGTTTCATAGATCCTGATTCACCCCCCCTTTTAGTATCTTACTTTCCCATTAGACTTCCAACATATCTATCCTATGTTGTAGAAGTTGATGAAAGCCAACTTCATAGTGTGCCAAGATCACATGCATACAAATAACCTGCTGAAGAGAAATCAAAGAAGGAATGAACAAGAGCTTGGAGCAATTCAACAAAGCGAGAAAATATATTTCACAATGAGAAAATGAAATTGCTATGTGAATGTGTTGTAAAATTACAATGAGAGAGCTTGAATATAAAGGCCTCAAGAAAGCTTCTAGAACAAGCTACAAAGCGCTAGGAGATAAGTGTGACAACAAAGCATACATCCAAAAAAGGTGGATTACCCTCCAAGTAGATGAGAAGATAAGTATGGTTAGGTAGGAACAAACTCCCTGTTGTCAGCAACTCACCAACAACTCCTAGATGACAATTAATATCTAAATGCATTTATCTAAGTAAACTTAAGTAAAAGAATAAATAAATAATAAATAATTATTTACTCTAACATATGCCGCATATATAATTTATCTATATCTTTTTTATGTTCAAATTGTTTCTATATAATCCTCTCTATTCTAAGGTCCTAATAGCCTTTCTTATAGAAAATGAAAGGGTGCAAAAAGATTTAGACCTTTACAAAAGAAACTAACTAATAACTACTTGCAACCATTCACCAAAATTTACAATAAAGATTATAAAATATCAAGAAAACTATAATTCTCACATTAAGTTGAGAATTTCATCAAAGAGTTGGTTTCCCTGAAGATTCTGGAACTCTGTCAAAGTGGCTCAAACTTTAGCGATGTCTTGCCCAAGTTCCAACTCATGAGTTTCATTAGTATGTCTCGCATAACTTGTTTGCAACTCCCATGAAGCCACATACATGCGATTCAAAACATCCAACTTGTCTTCTTATGCCAGAGTTACATATGGCTGCATAACTCATTTTGGATCGACCTTTGCATTGTAGGCTTGAATTGGCAATCCCATGGTGAAATATCCTAAAAAATTGCACACACAAAAAAAAAATTGTACTATAAGAATGTTGTTGGTGAGTGATTGCATAATGTCCTTATAACAACGGCTAGGAGATGCATTAAATTTGACTAGTTATCTACACACATTGATATAAAGAAATTGTCACATCTAACTCAATGAAAATTTAAGACAAATGAAAGCAAATTACTTAGCTATTTCACATGCTTATCCTATCATGAGGTTAAATTATTTATTTATTTATTTCCTTTTAATATCAATTTTCATGTTTACAACTCTATAGAATTCTTTCATGTAGTAAGTCACAAAATCAAGATAATACTGCTTTACAATCCAAGAAATCATGATGCTAGGCTATCAATAAATTATGGGCCATGAAATTGCAAAATAAGACATGTGAGATTATGCACAATGCAAAATTGTAAAATTGGAAAGTCAGTATTCAATACTAAGCAAAGTCACAAAATTGGACAAGCATGACCACGTTGTTTCCAAAGTCACAAAATTAGAAGCTCCATTTTACCACTTGTCTAATATTCCAAATTTAAGACAAGATAATAAAGATAATACTGCCTCACGATCCAAGAAATTGTGATATCGGGTTGTCAATAAATTAAGGGTAGTGAAATTGCAATATCAAACGAGTGAGATTATGCATAATGCGAAATCAGAAAGCTGATATTCAATACTAAGAAAAGTCGCAAAATTTGACAAGCATGATCATGTTGCCTCTGAAGTCAAAAAATCAGAACCTCCATTTTACCACTTCTGTGATATTCCAAAATTTGAATGATCACCACCTTGGAAATTCTTCTTATTTGAAATAGCAAAAAATTGCCAAATCACAACTATGCCCATTTCAAAGCTTTGAAAATGAGAAATGACCTAATTTGAAGAACAATTTTTTAAGCTCCACCAGGTTCCTTTTTAAACACATTCTATTTTTTTTAGACAGTACTAGAAGTATCAAATATATTCATTTTACAATTAAATGTAAATGTTGATTTAAAATTCATAGTTTCTCTCTTCAAAACTTAGAATTATCAAAATATCTCAATCAAATTTATTTTATAATTATACCAAACACTTATGTAACTATAATGCTTAACATTTTATAAATATTTATTATTTCAAACAATAATATGAAGTTCTAATATTCAAATCAAATCTTCAACTCAACAATTTCTTAAAGAATAAATAGGAATCACAAGATATGACATATGAGTTTCCAATACAATGTGGATGAAAAAGCCAATCATATAATCTTATACAATAAGGAAGTTCATATTTTTCATATTGAATCCCTAACATACTTTCTACATTATTTTTTGAACAAAGACATTTTTAAATTTTGAACATATATAAATGTGTAAAACCAATGTAATAGACCATACAATTTGAGGTTGTTCCATCATACGTATAGTTTTTGAAAGATAATATCTCATTACTAAAATTGATAACATCAGTAAATGCATACTTTACAAAACTTACGTTAAGTTTTGAAAGAGCTTATAAAACTGTATTTCTCCCCAAAATCAACCTATCTCTTACAATAAGGGAGTTCATATTTTTCATATTGAATTCGTAACATATTTTCTACATTAACTTTTTGAATAAAGACATTTTAAAATTTTGAACATATATAAATGTGTAAAACCATTGTAATAGACCATACAATTTGAGGTTGTTCTGTCATACCTATAGTTTTTGAAAGATAATATCTCATTACTAAAATTGATAACATCAGTGAATACATAATTTACAAAACTTAGGTTAAGTTTTGAAAGAGCTTACAAAACTATATTTCTCCCCAAAATCAACCCATCTCTTATAATAAGGAAGTTCATATTTTTCATATTGAATCTCTAACAAATTTTCTACATTATTTGTTGAACAAAGAGATTTTTAAAATTTGAATATGTATAAATGTGTAAAACCAATGTAATAGACCTCTGAGGTTATTCTGTCATACCTATAGTTTTTGAAAGATAACATCTCATTGCTAAAATTGATAACATTAGTAAATGCATACTTTGCCAAACTTATGTTAAGTTTTGGAAGAGCTTACAAAACTATATTTCTCTCCAAAATCAACCTATCTCTTACAATAAGGAAGCACATATTTTTCATATTGAATCCCTAATAGTTTTCTACATTATTTTTGAAAAAAGACATTTTTAAATTTTGAACATGTATAAATGTGTAAAACCAATGTAATAGACCATACAATTTGAGGTTGTTCTGTCATACCTACAGTTTTTGAAAGATAATATCTCATTACTAAAATTGATAACGTCAATAAATGCATACTTTACAAAACTTATGTTAAGTTTTGAAAGAGCTAACAAAATTGTATTTCTCCCAAAAATCAACCTATCATGAAACAACCCACATGGTAATAGCTTTGCAAATTGTTCTATGATTTTAGGTGTACTATTCATCATAGAAAATATTTATTGTTGTGCATGAATCATAACATTAGCATCCTCAAGCTTTCCCTGCATGTAAGCAAATTTATTCCCCATCATAGCTATGAAATCATTTCATACATTCGTACATCCGTCAGTTACTTTGAAAATAAATTTGAAAAAAAACTACAAATTACTTACCTGGCTCCATATAATCCTTAAGAAAATATGAAAGAAAATTAGTTTTCTGTTCTCCAGTCAAACAACACAACACACATCAAAGGGCTGACATGATATAGCTTTAAATACAAGCCTTGTGCTACACCGAAGTATAATCCTCTCAAACCTTAAAATTCTTAATCCTTTCAAAGAGACCTTATGAATTGCAAAACATTGACATATAAGAAATTTTAGTAATTTTAAAAATATTACAGGTCCGTAACTCCATCGTTAAGAAAATAGCAATTAAATTGTGAAGCTATAATAAAAGATGTCCCAAGCCTTGTAAATGCACATGTGACAGGGAGTGATCTATAATCCATCTTCAGAGCAAAATAAGAAATATCAATCATCATCAAATTCTCACTCATAATCAAAAGAAAATTGAAGCCCATAATCCTTAATACTATATACACAATTGGTATTATGTACACAGCTAGTAGGATTCATTATGATAAGTTTTTAACTTGGTAGACATAGAAGCCATAACCTTTTGTGTTTATCGTCCCATGACCCTGCACGAGATCAAATGCACCCAATGGTCCAGAAACAAATAGAATGAATGTGAAGTTAGTTGGTTCAGATACAACAATTTTCAAGGTATTACGATTCCTAATAACCCATGTTTCCATGCGAGTGCTTAAGTGCAATTTGTGTGCCTATAATGTCCCCATGCCAATTTTTAATCATGGGAAATTGATAATTTAGAATCTATCCCTACTTTTTTGGAGCAGCCACTCCTTAAATTTTAAAAATAAGCATTGAAATTAACAAGGGGCTAGAATAAGCAACGACTACGTACTAAGAGAAAAAACACACGACTGCATAATATTTTTTTTCCTATATTTTATTATTTCCTATTTTTTCTTTAAGAATTTATTTTCAAAATTTTTTTTATTAAATTTTTTTATTTAAACATTCTATTTTAGATGTGTGCTAAGAAATGAGCAGCAAACATGAGAAACCATGGGACCACCGACTCAGCTTATTGTTCCTACAAAAGTTGAGCAATGACTGCTAACAGACTTACCCTAAGAAAACAATTCAAATACCAAAACATAGAAAGACCATTCATATATTCCTCTCATAGATATTATGGAAAGCCTCCGACAAATATTTACCTGAAATAGCAGGGCAGGAGCAACGTCACAATGGTAAGACGAGCAACTTGAAAACGGAAGGGAAAGAGATACTGAGATGGGGTTTAAAATTGTGTTGCGTGGGAAAATATCTAAAATTGTTTTGGACAGGAAAACAGTTTTTAAAGAAACAAAATTGAGTAAAAAAAGTCTGTCACCATTAAGTTGCTGGATAAACTCTTTGTTTACCAATTTCGATGAGAATCCATACACACTGCTTGAAATGTTACAAGAAATCATCATCAATACTTACATGAGGATTGATGGCTTTAATTCTATGTCAATATTCTCCACCTTCCTTGAATGCATCTTTTACTTGATCGGTCCCGGAACCCAAATAGCTGAAGCAACTGGGTCTTTTCAACCGCTCTAATCCCGCTCCCACTTTCTTCACTTTAGAGCAGTGTTCTAAATAAAACTTCTCAAGGAAAGCCATGGCCCCTCCTCCAATTCTGGAAACGCCTCTTATTCATAGAAAGAAGAAATGGTCAGGAATCTGAGGCATGGGAAGCCTCCTGCCTTTCCAAACCCCTCTGGAAATTATAAGACATATGGAACCTCAGCAGTTGGGCAGTATTTGCAACTGTGGAATTTCACTAAATTCACCACCAATTAACTGAAGTTCCCTTAGATTAACCAAATCACATATCCAACTTGGCACTACAAATTCCACTAGTACAAGACTTTCCAATTGTTGCATTGCTGTCATTTTCTGTGACAACTCAAATTAGAAGACGGTGCATCTTCACCATTTGGTAGCAACTTCTGAATTAGTAGATGGCGCATGTTCACCAGTTGCGGCAGGATCTCATCTTTAACCATTTCATGATTAACTTCTTTAACCATTTCATTATTAACTTCTAACCATAGTTCCTGAAGCTGAGTCATACTGGTCAAATCCTCTGGCTTCATAAATCTGTCATCATTGAGGGAGAGATACAACCTCTTTGATCGCAGTGTTCTCAAAGAGACCAGCTGTGATACTCCCCTTGGCACGCGACTAACCCCCTTGCACTCTATATATTGAAGACATTTAACTTCATTTATCCATTCTGGTAATTTCTTACACATCGGAGGTAGAGCAAGAAACAAGAGACTTTTGAGATGTCTCACACACTCTGGTACCTACCTAATATCTGTATCTCATAAATTCAACACTATGAGGAGTTTCACCTTTCCAATGCTCTCTGGCAATTCAGTGATGCTCGTCTTGCTCAAATCGAGAACACGAAGTCCTCTCATTGCAGTGAACAAGTCTGTTGGAATGCTTCAAATGCGTCCATTCTGGGACAATGAGAATGTACGGAGACACACAGGATGCATCTCTGAGATGGTGTCATCATTTATACCCTTCTTGCCCAATAAAATTCGACACCACTCGCCATTGCTATTTTGAGAGACTTTGTCAAGAGAAAACCCACATCTATTTTCTCTCGATACCTGTATGGCCAAATCTAGTAACAAATCGTGAATTCTATGATATTGGACAAGTGACTCATCCAATTCTTCCTGCCATACTTGAATCACACATAGATTTTCAAGTTGATACAAACAGTCCCATGCCACATGCAACTGGCCGTCTCTTGCTGGAATGAAACCTTCCCCAATCCACAAATTGACTAGGTACTCTGTTAGAAATAGTCAAAAAAAAATATCATGGCGGATCCACATCTGTTATAACCGCTGCAGATTTTCTTGCTAAATGGATATGGATGCTGTCCTCTAGAATAGATCATACAGCATTATCTCCTTATCCTCTAGAAACATCTTTTATTAATTCCCTCTTATCATAGGCTCTCTATAAATAGAGGCCATTGCATTGGTTTGTAATCAATCAGATGAGTGAATAATAATATGCTGTTCTTTTCAGTCTCATTGTAAGAGTGTTTATTTCTGATATCTTTCTCATTGTCTAGTACTTGTATTGCTGCTGATATATCAGTTCTGAGTAGATATCAGATTTCCTATTTTTCAATATGGTATCAGAGCATTTGTGATTCTTGGGCAGTGCTAGCTTGTCTTTGTGCAGAATTCCAGTCGTTTGCAGTAGGCATAAATCTCATTGAGCAACATTTTTTTTTTTTGGTAAAGCAATTGCTATACAAATTTGGTGAGAATTTCTTTAACTGGTTATCTTTACAGTGCTGAAAGTTCTGATTTTTTTTCTTTCTCATCCAAAAAGGAGAGAAGTTGATTAATGGATTCTCTTGGTGTTCCTCTACCATCAATTAAATTGAATGGAAAGAATTACTATGATTGGGTTTCACAAATTGAATTGTCTCTAACTCTACAAAATTGTTATGATATTGCTAATGGTAGTGAGCAGAGACCAACAGGTGCTGGAAAAGAATGTGATGATTGGGATAGGAGAGACAAGAAGGCAGCAGCTTTGATAAAGTTAACACTTTCAGAAGAAGTATTTCCAGAAGTTCGAAATGAAAGAAGTGGAGTGCAAGTATGGAAGATTCTGAAAAATTTATATCAAAATTCAGGTGATGTATGGATTATATCTCTTACCACAGAGTTATATAATCTAAAATTAAAAGGCTCACAAGAAGTAGTGACTCATTTAAGTAAATTAAAAGAAAAGAAAAATGAATTGGCTTCTCTTGGAAAGAGCATAGATGATAAAGATTTTGTGCAAATAATTTTACAAAGTCTTCCAGGCTCTTATCAATCTTTTATAAGGGGACTTGATATTGCTGATAAATTAAAAGGAATCAAATCTGATGAGTTGTGTGCAAAGTTGATTCAAGAAGAAAAACGTCAAATAAAAGAAAGAGAATCCTCTGTTGTTGATTGTGAATCTCAAGCATTTGTAATAAAAGGAAAACAATATCATCAAAGGACACAAGATAATAGATCTAATGGAAAGAATTGGAAGTATGGAGATAATAATAATTCATATAGGAATCAAAATAGAAGTAAGTGAAAATGTCATTACTGTGGTAAGCAAGGACATAAATCTAATGAATGTTACAAAAGGATTAATGATTCAGAAAAGAACACGTTTACAAAATCATTTGATTCAAAGAGGAATGCCTTTTGTGTAGCACTTAAAGCAAATAGTTCTTTTAAGGATGAATGGATAATTGATTCTTGTTGCACATAACATATGTCACATAATAAGGAGTAGTTTGAGTTATTAAATGAAAGCAATGGTGAAAATATATATCTAGGAGATAATAGTTCTCTAAAAGTTCAAGGAAGTGGAAATGTTCAAGTAAATAATGGAATGTTCAAAAATGTGAAGCTTGTTCCTCAACTCTCAACAAATCTTCTATCTGTCTTTCAAATTGCAAATCAAGGATACAAAGTCGAGTTTTACAATGACAAATGCTTAGTCAAGGATGTGAATAAAAATTATGAAGTAACTGCAATTGGTAGAGTGGAAAATGGCCTTTATAAATTTCAAGAATTTGTTGGAAATAAAGATGTATGTGCTATTGCAAAGTATGATGATGTGAGCAGGTTGTGGCATGAGCGTATAGGACATGTAAACTATCAAAGTCTCAAGCTTATGGAGAAGTTGAAGATGGTGCATGGTCTACCAAGAATCTCTCCAACAAAAATAGTATGTGAAGGATGTGCAATGGGCAAGCAACATGTAGAAAGTTTCCCACAAGGAAAATCATGGAGAGCAAAAACACCTTTGCACTTAGTCCATAGCGATGTGATGGGTCCTTTCAAAACGCCCTCACTTGGAGGTGCAAGGTATGTTCTCACATTCATAGATGACTATTCAAGAAAAATTTGGGTATACTTTCTACAAACGAAAGATGAAGTGTTTCATAAATTTAAGGAGTTTAAGGTTCTAACTGAAAAGCAAAGTGGAAATTTTCTAAGAATTATAAGAACAGATAGGGGTTCTGAATACATGAATAAATTTTTTTTGGAATTTTGTAAACAAAATGGCATAAAGAAAGAATCCACTATTTCCTACTCACCACAACAAAATGGGGTAGCAGAAAGGAAAAATAGGACTATAATGGAAATGGTTAGGTGTATGCTCCATTCTAGAAATATAGAAGTACATATTTGGGCTGAAGCAATTCATACAATAGTTTATATTTTAAATAGAACTCATACAAAGGCTGTCATGAACATAACCCCTGAAGAAGCTTGGAGTGGAAGAAAGCCTACTGTATCTCATTTTCGTATTTTTGGTTGCACTGCTTATGCTCACATCCGTGATGAAAAAAAGAAGTAAATTGGAAAGGAAAAGTGAAAAATACATCATGGTGGGATATAGTGAAGAATCAAAAGCATATAGGCTATATAATCCTAATACAAAGGAAATTCACATCAAAAAAAATGTTTGGTTTGATGAAGGCTTTGAGAATACTAATTCTTCTACATTTTCTCAAGTTCCTTTTTTTGAAGAAGATGAGCATATTGACACTAATGTTTTAGAACAAAATATGATATCTCCTACAAAAGGAAAAGAAGTGCAAGATGAAGATTCAAGCAGCAGTGATGATGAAGACACAAGAAATAAAGGAAAAACTTGAAGCATTCAAGAGGTCTATCAAGAAGGTCCCAAGATTGTTGCTAACTATGCTCTCATGGCTAAGGTGATGCAGGTTGAAACTCCAAGCACATTTGAGGAAGCAAAAGGAAAAGAAGAATGGGAGGAGGCTATGCAAGAGGAGTACAACTCCTTGATGAAGAATGGAACTTGGAAATTAGCAAAACTTCCAGAAGGAAAGAATGTGGTTAGTTGCAAATGGACCTACAAAACAAAGTTCACATCAGATGGAGCAATTGAAAGATACAAGGCAAGGTTAGTGGCCCGTGGCTTCTCACAAGAAGAAGGTATTGACTATACTGAAACATTTGTCCTTGTTGCTAAAATGACTTCCATTCGAACTATTATAGCTTTAGCTGCAAAATGTGGATGGAAAATATTTCAAATGGATGTCAAAAGTGCTTTTTTATATGGAGACTTAGAAGAAGAAATTTATATGCAACAACCACCAGGATTTGTTAAACATGGTGAAGAACATCTAGTATGTAGATTGAAGAAATCTCTATATGGCCTTAAACAGGCTCCAAGAGCATGGTACTCCAAAATAAATGAATTCTTTGTAACAAATGGATTTAAAAGGAGCAAAGCTGACCCAGATGTCTATGTCAAGCACATTGAAGGTGAAATTGTTATCATTGTTTTATATGTGGATGATCTAATCCTTATAGGAGATTCTAGCCAATGTATTGATGACATCAAGACACAACTTAAGAAATTTTTTGAGATAACTGATCTTGGATTGATGCACTATTTCTTGGGCATGCAAGTTTGGCAAGAAGATAGTAGGATCTTGCTTTCTCAAACCAAATATGCTATTGATGTATTAAAAAAAATTAATATGAGTGATTGTAAGCCATGTCCTACACCATGTGAAGTAGGTTTAATATTAAGTGTTCATTCTAATCAAAAGAGAGTGGATGGCAAACTATATAGGCAACTTGTTGGTAGTCTCTTGTATCTCACCATAACTAGACCGGACATTGCATATGCAGTTGGTGTTGTCTCTAGGTACATGGAAAATCCACATATTGAACATTGGAAGGCTACTAAGAGAATCTTGAAGTACATCAAAGGCACTTACAAGCTTGGCATTGAGTACCAACATGGAGGAGACCCTACTTTAGTAGGCTATACAGATTCTAATTATGCAAGTGATATTGATGATAGGAAATCAACTTCAGGATATATCTTCCACCTTGGATCCAGACCAATCTCTTGGAGCAGCAAGAAGCAATCTACAGTGACACTATCATCAACAGAAGCTGAATATATTGCAGCATCAAAGGCATCTCAAGAAGCTCTATGGATCCGAAGATTACTTGAAGAGACTTGTCATCTACAAGCTCATCCAACTACCATATTTTGTGTCAACCAAAGCACTATCAAACTTGCAAAGAATCTTGTCTACCATGCAAGATCCAAACATATTGAAGTTCATCATCACTTTGTTCGAGACCTCATGGAGAGTAAAGTCATCAAGTTACACTTCACAGGCACTAAAGATCAAGTTGCAAATATTTTTACCAAATCATTGTCTACAGTCAAATTTCTCAAATTTCGGACCTTGTTATGTCTCAAAGAAGTTAATGTTTAACTTTATTCTTGTACTAATTTCTCCCACACAATATTTTTTGTGGAAGAAATTAAGGGAGGGTGTTAGAAATAGTAAAAAAATATATCATGCGGATCCACATCTGTTATAACCACTGCAGATTTTCTTGCTAAATGGATATGGATGCTGTCCTCCAGAATAGATCATACAACATTATCTTCTTATCCTATAGAAACATCTTTTATTAATTCCCTCCTATCATAGGCTCTCTATAAATAGAGGCCATTGCATTGGTTTGTAATCAATCAGATGAGTGAATAATAATATGCTGTTCTTTTCAGTCTCATTGTAAGAGTGTTTATTTATGATATCTTTCTCATTGTCTAGTACTTGTATTGCTGCTGATATATCAGTTCTGAGTAGATATCAGATTTCCTATTTTTCAATATACTCACACTCTATCTTCTCATCCTCGGGCAAGAAAGATAGATAAGCAAAACATGCTTTAAGACGTGTAGACAGAGAATCATAACCAAGCCTAAGAATAGGCATGATCCGATCCACGTCGGCAGCAAGAACCTCTTGGCATTCTTGTTTTCGCCAGAGATGCACCTATTGTTCTGATTGCTGGTGGTAAATTTACATATTGCTTTACAATCTTATGACCCACTTCTTCCAGATACTTCGGCAGCTCTCTGCCTCCAAATGCATAAACACAAAACAACGTCCAACTCTCTTCATCAGACAAATACTGCATCTCATATATTTGAACGTTCAAATTTGTGCAAACCTCTCTACTTCCTGTGGTAACCACAATTTTGTAGGGGCTATTGGTTCCAGTTGGCAGGCCAAGCCTGGCTAACAAATCCTATTCTCTTTCAGCCCTCCACACATCATCTAACACCACTAGACACCTTTTCCCTTGCAGCCTCTCATGAATCATTGGAGCTAATACCTTCTCATTTACTTCACTATTCATAATTCGTTCACTTAGATCTCTATCTATGTGAAAGATTACATTTTTTGGTAAATTGGAAACAAAATACAATGGAGAGATAGAGAGCCATTGTAAAGACCGCTCTTACGACATGATGCCAAATCATTCATAAAATGAGAAATACCGAAAAAGAAGGATACACATCAGCAATGGAGTTGAAAAGTCAAGATAATTCATTGAGACAACTTGATAAAGATTACAATGTTCATTACATAATCCAAATACAATGCTGTTCTGATAAATACAATGCTCAAAAAATTAGACTTCATTATAACCATTCAAAGAAATGTCGATGTAACTGAAGATGGTACATAGGTACATTACAAAAGATGCATATACATCAATATAGAAAAGATAAGAGATCAACCAATAGGCATTTATAGCTTCTAAGTGTTCGCTGCCCTACTTCAGAGTGATCTAATCCTTAGCCGAAAAATGATGTCTATCTTCTATCTGAACGGGGGTGTGGCCTAGGCGCTTTTACCTCGCCAACCATAGAGTAATACTCCCTCGGGGTTCTTCTTGACAATGAAAAACTCCCCAACCTTGGCATGAGAAGGTTAGCTTCTCAGAACAAGAAGGATCAGATGGATCCGGTGCAGCTGTGAAACTTACTACTGACATCCATTTGCTAAGTAGCCTAATCATAGATATATGGAAGGGAAATAAAAGAATATTCTACACATCAACACATATGCAGAAAGTAAAGAGAACATATTTTCCCATATGTACAATTCAGCATATCTACCCATACACAAAGTTAGAATTAACAATATTTCAATTGAAATAATAATAATAGATGGCTTGGACAAGCACTAAATTTGCCAACATGATGCATGGAGAGTCAAACCATAATGAATCCTACCATGCAACACTTGACAAGTTGAGAGAAGCAAAACAAAATGCATCCATCCCCACCCTCCCAATGCCATAAACACCCATCCATAAGGAGATAAACTTCGGATAATCATAACATCATCAAGGTCTTAATAGTTAACAACGAACAGACTTCAATAAGGATGTAAAGATAGAGTACAAATTTGCATTCAACTATAACAGAGTGCACTCAATTAATCTGCTAGGATACAAACTTGAAACACAAGTGGCATTCGTTTAAAGTTGAAGATATTCAACTAGTTGAAACTAGCTTTACACATTCAGGTATAAAATTGAAGGTAACCAAATCAACATTAACTAGTATTAAAATTTTCAGCACTATTTGCATACATTACAACTGAAGGAATCTCAAGAACATTTACGAATTTGAAAGTACAATTTGCACACAAGATCACCAGTCTAATATTACAAATTAAAAATAGGGCTTGTATCTTCGTCATGATAGACACGAGGTTCCATTTACAATACTCCTAAATACTTTTATGGTTTTCATAGTTTTCATGGGAATACTAATCTACTCTAAGTACTTCTAAATCTTAGACTTGAGGTATGGCTCCCTAATTGTCCAAGAGCCTTTAAAATTTAGCTAGAGTTTGCCCAGATGCTACTTGGAGAAGCTTCCAAACTGGTATTAAATAAGTTTTTAAGTTCTACTTATCAACACTTTTTAGAAAGCTTAGGAAAATGAAAATCTAATCATGAAGTTCAACCTCTTAGCACATAGGTTAAATTTGAGTTCACAACTAGTACTTATTGCTGGAAAACCTATCTTCTAGTCTCCATCAACACTCATTTATTCTCAGATTTTACTAACCATGATATATTTCTAAACTACCTTCAAACTTATGCATCAAACAGCATCACAGTATAATAGAGTGTAGAATTTCACAACAATAAATAAGCAGTCAATAAGCTAAAAGAAATTGATTCCACTCCACATAAAATATACTTGGTTTGAGATGATTCAACAATAGTTAATTCTATACAAGAAGTCCGAGAATGACTACTGATCTAATGGTCAAGTTTTCCAAAATCACACCTGTTTAGTTGGCATCTATTAGAACAAAGCAGTAACAGTTGGTATCTTCCTACAACACTCGTCTTTTAAAGTTCATTCAATAATATAAGTTCACCAACCAATTTGGGAAAATATCAAAGATTAAATGCAAAGTTTATCTCACACATGTGGTGCTACAACAACATTAACACTTGTAGCCACTACAACGCATACTTATTGGCTATAGCAATTAGATTGAAAGGTAAATCACTGTCAGATCAAGAGAGAAAAGGTTCAAATAAGGAAAGAAATAGAAGAGCTTCCCAATCTCTCCCGAGTACACAACAAGGAATGCTGGACAACACAAAACCCTTAGGGAGTTCACATAGTGCTCTGTTGTGAAAGTTATAAAGAGTAACAACAACAGTACAGAGCGTGGGTTTCTCTAATTCATGTGATATAGCTGAAATGATGATGGAAGGGTTTCTATTGCCCAAATTTGCAACCAAGGAATAAATAAAACTCAAGATGACCGGACACAACAATTCTATCATTTTATCAAAAGAAAAGAAGAGATTACTACTGCATTATTTTTGGTGAAGTCATAGGTTATAAACTACAATAGCAAGCAATTGCATTGAATATAAAACACATTCCATAATCAAAGCCCCAAGGAAAAAGGAAAAGAAAAGAAAATTAGGAACCTGGAGTCTTGTTGTTACTCCCACAACTGTCAGCTCTCTTCCTCCTTTGCTGTTGTCTAGACCTTCCCAAACTCGTTTCCCCCTTTCCCCCTCTGGTTACATCCACCAAAAATCCCTTTTCTTGTTTTTCTTACTTTTCCAAACTCCAACCACTTCTCTCAGTTCTTCTCCCCAATTTCGTGTCTCATCTTGCTTCAACATTATGGTCATAATAAATTATTGTTTCCCACAACCTGCGTAACTGCTTCTAGAACCTCAATAAATTCCTTCCTTCCACTTCTCCCCATCTGCTCGTTGGACTCGATCGGGTAAGGCAATTAAATGATCATAATAAATAAAAGAATCGTGATATATTTACAATTTCAGCATAGAAAAAAAATACCACTATCTTGTTTTAAATTACTAACAAAAATTAATACAAGGAAATATGTTTTGTTTGATCTCGCCATGCTTGTACGTTCACATAATTTATTTATTGATTAATTATATGTTTTAAATTACTAATAAAAAAACACATTCCTCATATACCATTTCAAACAAAGTAATTAGAATTTACTTCTATTTTATCATACCCTAAAGATAAGATTTAAACAAAATAGCATGTTGTATTAAATCAAATCATCATAAAAAAACATTGTGTGTATGTGTGTGTTAGCTACACAAAATGATCTGTCTGTCTCCTTCCGAAAAGCCAACTCTTTTCTACCTCAACCACACCCTCGCCTTCGACACTTGTGGACACTCAAACACTCACAAACATAAAGGAGTTAGTATCCATTAGTCGATAATGAAACATCATATGTGAACATCTTAACTATAATGCATATGCACACATCAAAATATGAATAAAAATCACGTCTACAAAGTATCATCAACATGATCGTAAAACGACTTAACCTTTAGTTTAACATAACTTAAAAAATCATTTAATAATATTAATTTCTTGATTAATTAACATATCAAATGACAAGATTAATCTAATCCATGAATTAATCTATCAAGTCTAAAAATAGTTGATGTAGTCAAAATAACAAGGTTGCCACCTATCCGCCACATAGGCACAAACAAGAAGTCGTATGATGAATCGTGACAGCCATACACATATTTCATATCTTTCTCTGATGGTGTTGTAAACATGCTGAAGAAGACTGGGAAGGCATTGTCATCCAACAACCTGATGATGTCATCAACTATGGACTGTATCCCCACAGGGTGTGAATCACTCGGTAGAAGATTGGACCTCTTGCACTCTGCACTTTGAGACGTACTCGCTAATGCTGCTTCTGGTGCAGGCAAAACTTCATGCCAAAGCTTCAGCTTGCCGGCGTCTTCAATAACAGATCTAATGTTTCTTTATGTCCTTAATTCTCCAACTAATCAATCCCCAAGAATGAGTGTCCTTTCTATAGATGAATTCAACAGTACATTCGTCAAAGATATCTTCTACAAGCATGCAAATAATGTGAATTTCCTCCAGCCATTCTTCCACATCCTCATTATGTTTAGACTGTCGATCAACATCTATCAGAAAACCCCTCAAATGTTTGAGTTTCTTGTTTAACCATTTGAAATCATTTCTGAAATTCACCAACAGTTTTGCTTCCTCAGCTAGTTTCTGAACAAACACTACTTTCTATGAACGCAAAATAAATTGGGTCATTAAAGACTTCAAGAAAGTAGAAATGCTAAGCACGCCCAAAAAACAACACAGACTTGATAAGATTGGAATCGATCAGAGAATGGGTATCTCTCGGGCCGATTAAAAATTAGAAAAAGAGAATATGTGAGAATCAATGTGAGTAGGCATTCATAACAACAATTTCTTGGAAAGAAAATTAGCGGAGAGGTCCCACTACTTGATCACGTTCTAATGTTTGTGATGGGAGTTGTCAACTTTAACACCTGTACTTGTTGATTTAATATCTAACATTTTTGATAAGATTGTACCAATAGTTGTGACTTTAAAGTTGCTTTTCCTAATAATGATTACCCATAATTGAATGAAAAAGTGTCCCTTTTCCCAAAAAACAACCACTAATGTGATGCTACATCAGCTGCACAAGTATGGGGGTCTCCAATGCACTATGATTAGTCTCATTTTGTTTTTTGGGCTATTTTAGACACCTTGGCAAAAAGCATGCTGGTGTGGAATCAAATTTTATGATGTGGCTCTGAAACATTAGTTATAAGCAAGGGACTTGCCAAGTAAGCTACTATAAAAAAATGGGAATGATTTGAAGTTTTCACATAGAATTTTGAGAAGCGCTAAATTAGGGTGCTCAACTACTGGGTACTCTCCCTAAGTAGTATTGTGAAAAGAAAACTTCATTGTCTCTTTTATGTGTTTCACTGATATGATCATGGCTTCTCCAACTAGCCATTCAATTTTGTTCATGTACTTCCCTTGACAGTCAATCATGGGTAGCGTCTATGGAGGCATGAAATTGGGGACACAACTATCCTCTCACAAAATTGTCCCGCCATACCAAAAAGGTACATAAAACCAATGATACATACATTCTTTTGGATCCTTTTTCCCCATCCTTTTTTATGGCATGATACATACATCTAGGTGCATATGTCCTTCCTAGGTGTCTTGTCAGGGTGTTTAATTTAAGTAACAATTTTGGATCATTTTTATTAATCTCGTACATAAGTCAAGTAATGGGGTTCTAGTGAAATTGTCACTGTGGGCTGCCTTCATATGAATTCTTATTGGTAATGCAAACTCATTTGATGCAATTTCGTGGACCTAAATGTTGCATGAAGTTAGATAACTATTTACGTACCTCCAATGCCAGCCATTATTGTTACTTCACTGTAGAGTTAAACATTTGAAATGAGTTAGCTATTCAAAATTCAAATATCCAGGGTGAGAACCATGATCACGTCAATTATATTATTCTTAGAAAATTCATATCAAAGGAAGCATTCAAGCTACGACGATGCGATTTTTCATTTCTCGCATGATCACAAGTAGTTTCAGGCTTAAGCAAATTCAATTTGCGACTGTGCAAAGTTAACTACAATAGTTCAGATTCATGTGCTCTCGCATCATCGCACACAGTTAAGACTTACCTTAGGTTTAGGCTGTAAGGTTGTAGAATTAAGTATCAAATGAAAGCAGATTAGTTGGATTGATTTAACTCCATCAATGAGCTTCAAAGGTCTACATTGTGAACATGCAAAAGTCAAAAGCCCAGTCAAATCCAATGCTTTCATGAGGTCGCAAAGGGTAAAGAGATAACCACAGTTTAGCCTATGAAGTGGCAAAATGCCTTTGGTTCCTTCATCAGAGGATTAAATGTTAAACCTTAGGTTTAATTTGTGAATGAGTGACGAGTAGACAATGTCTCAGTGGGGTTGGTTCATGTGAGGTCTTTCATCACATCATCAAAGTGTTGTCTTTCTCATCGGATGAGGGCAAATTGATCAATCGATTTTCTCTATCGGATGCTTCAATTTCTTAAGTTGCAAACAAGCGAAAGTCAACAGCTCATTAAAGTCAAATGTTTGTATGATTGCTTGTGGTTGATGTCTACCCATGGTTAGGGTTGCAAAACAACTAAATATAGAGAGTGCATCATCATGGGGTTAATACCGCAGTCAAGTTTTTTGTGACAATGGTGCAATGACAGTTAGTATGCCATGATCTTTGCAATCAAATTCCTTACACACAAACAAACTTTATCAATTTGAATTTCTGAAAGCTCTGAAAATCTCTACAAATTCTTGAAATCTCTCAACAATCTAGCTTCTATCTTTGGATTATGCAAAATACTGTAGCTCAGGAAACTATTATGTCAATATCATTAATTGAGAAAAATAATAGAGATGCATTTATATCTATTTATGTGAATGTGTGTGAAACATCTCAAATTTCATATAAAAGTACAAAATGGAAAAATCTTCAGGAAATCACTTTAAGTCATAATGAGGCTCTTTAATAGACATTTTTGTCCTTATTTGTATTAAAACCAATGCTCGTGACCCAACTACTCTCTTTGTTCACCGTTCTGCAGTCATCTTTTGCTTTAACACTTAAGCATCGACGCATGGGTGATGATAGCCTTACACCCCTTTTGCTGCTTCGCAATCTAATCATCGATTTTAGCTATTAACTACATGACTGGGCACCTTAAACATTTGATATCTCTTTAACTTATCTAACAATATTTTTGCCTCATGACTGTGCCAACAAGGATATTTTATGTTCTTTCAACCTAGTCACTGCTTCATAGTCTATTCTTATTGGCATTTTTTAACATTGCGAGTGAGCGATCATTCTATCCTACTTTGATCTTGACTTGTTCACTTGGTCATAGTTTAAACCTTTCCTATGATTCCTAACTATGCAACTAGGTGCCTGAGCACTTTTAACCAGTTTCACCAAGTTGTAACTTATCTTCTTTATTGCTTAGCTAACAACTCAATTACACAATTTAGCATTCTATTAACCTTTTCACATCATCATAGCCTAAGAGTTGGATATCTATTTTAACCATGCAAATCAAAAAATATGAATTTTCTTGACTTCATATTTATATCTTCACAAATTCACACTTCATCCTGTATATCATGATTTACTTTCCAAGAAAAAAATAGTTAATGAACATATTGGAGTGATGAAGTGACAAAGACAACTTTACAAGATCATGACTTAAAACATGTTAGAGGCAAGACCTCAAATATGAAAAATAGAGATGTTGTATTGCTATAATTCATGGCAATATCGTATTTTTGGTGATTGAAAATGAGGAGATATAAAAAATGCAAAACAATTTCATCCATTCTTTCATTATGTAATCCGATACATTTATATGATATGTGTTGAATGTTTTTGGGTAGCTTCAATTTTACCGAAAACACATCACAGTTTCATCTATAATTGGATATTATTATTGGGTAGTAAGGTTAGTATATTATTGAAACCACATTACAATTTCATGCATATTTTGATATTGTTAATGAATCATAATATCAAAAATGCATAATAGTTTCATTCATATTTTCATGCATAGTTTGTAGTTGAAAACAACAATAAAAAATGGAAAACTATGTCTACATTTTCATGATTCTGGAAAAAAAAGATTTACTTGGTTTGTCTTTAGTGCATGGGACAGGGGCTAATTTCCCACAAAAAAGCACCAAAGACAAAATAAAGTCAAACTTTTTTTTTGCAGATTCATGAAAATAAAGTGAAAATTTTCCATTTTTTTTGTAGTTTTCAACTACAAACTATGTAGATCATGAAGATCAAATGCTGAAATTTTTAAAAAAATCCATGATGTTTTTGACCTTTTGAAAATTGGTCAATTGTACATTTTTGTGAGAGGATAGCCGCATCCCATTCCTAAGGGGACTATCCTCCCACAAAAATGTAGAGTTGACCAATTTTCAAAAGATTGAAAATATCATGGATTTTTTTTAAAAATTTCAGCATTTGATCTACATAATCTCATAGTTTACAGTTGAAAACAATAGAAAAATTGGAAAAAAAATATGAAAAAAAGAGTCCTAGCTCTATCGTATTTCAGTTAAGATGTTGCAAAATTGTCATGGTCACTCCATCACTCCATTATGATCACTAACCATTTTGGAGTTGTAGAGGTGTGAAGCAGTTAGGATAAAGGTCATCACGACATCACAACTATTTAGGTTAACCTTCAACTTTGGGTTGCGAAGGAGCAATTCACTGAAGAATGCATGATCATGGCCTAGTTCTGGCTTAAAAGATTTTAAGTTGCAATGTTGCTAATGATAACCATGGTGGTCAAGTTTGGAAGCCTTCATAGCTTCACGGGAAGTTATGCATAACCTAAGCTTGTAGTCACAAAGTAGCAAAAGCCTCTAATCATATCTTCATAAGGTTTAATGGAAAATTAAAATTTGTAGTTGTGAAGTTGCAAAAGATATAAAGCAACAGTTAAATTTAGGGTCATCACTTCATTGCATACAATCAACTTCAATCCATGGTTAAGGATGCAAAGCAATGATATATGTTCATCATAGTATCATGAGGTTTGACTATGAGCCATCACAACATCGCATGTAAATGAGATGTTAAGTCTTCAACCATGCTTAGTAAATTGAAGTGGTGATCAACTGCGTAGAATGAATAAACCATAGTTTTGTAAGCCTAAGCGGTCAACAAGGAAATAAGGTTGCAAAGTAGCAAACAAGAGTAATCGGAGCATCACAAGCATTAAACTGTGGTCAGGAAAATAAACAGGTGCGAAGGTGCGAAAGTGAGTTACTTTTTCAATCACCCATCAGTGCCAAATTGGTTAATTGGTTTTATGTAAATGAGATTTCCTTTAGTTGGAGAGATTTACTATAGACTCTGAAAGATAATATCTTTGTTTGATTGGTTGGTGCTTGTGATTTGATCTTTGTGCATTGTTAGTATGCAATTCTTTTCGAAATATTCATTCTTATGTTGAAATTAATTTATTATAAAATTGATAATTGATAATTTTATTTAGTAATTTCATTTATCTACTACTAAAATGAAATTTATTAAATTTAGTTATTTTAATTTTCTTTATTTAAATTTAAATATTAAACTATAAAATTTTAAAAATAAAATATTATAAAAAGAAATTGAATCTCACCCAAAAATACATTAAATATATTTATAAAAATATATAAACAATAGTTATGATTGAATCTCAATGTCCTCCTCATGCATTGTGTTGTTGTAACATCATAGGCAATGAGTTAGCCATTTCTTCAATAGCCGTAGAAGTCAAATATGGGGACTAGTTTTTGGTCCAGAATTTATTGTCATCAGATTGAAGATATGCACCATAATTTGCCATAACATCTGCTAATGTGTTGCCTTCTCTATGGATTTGATTTCATTTCCACTCTTCAAAAGTTTGACATAGATTTCTAGCACTCTGAATTATAACATCTTTTTTTAAATGCCCACAACCCTTATTAGTAAGAGCGTTGATAATAGTCTTGCAGTCACCTTGTATTTCCAATTGTGTCCATCCATCTTGTACTACAATTTGGATACCTTTCAATGATGCTCTAGCTTCAACATAGTATGATGTTTTCCATCCATAAGTTTTAGCATATACAACCATGATATGCCTTTCTTCATTGCGAAACACTCCTCTTGCTTTTCTAGGATTTCCTTTGAAAGCACCATCAAAATTGAGTTTAATCCAATTCTTTTGTGCTGGCTGCCACATCACAACTTCCCTCCTCATTTTCCAATAAATAAAGAGTTTCCAATTTCATTAATGAGATATAAGATAACTTAAATCGAAGATAAAATTAAATATAATTGTTTATATCTTCAATATTTTTACTTTTAAATGATTAATATTGCATAGGTTGTTATTTTCATTTCAAACAATAGATATGATCTACCACTAAAATAAAAGCTATTATACAATTGTTTTGATTTGAATTTTCTTATATTATATATTATTGTATAATATAATAATAATAGGTAGTTAAATGTTCATTTTATTAAAAAATTATTTGATAAAATTTTCACCTATATAATTTTCTCAACTCTTATAAATTTTATTTGGAATTTAACCTAAAAAAATACAATAATAAAATATATATATGAAAGGAAATGTAGTTATGCATCTTATTATAATATATGCTAACATAAATTCTAACCATAATAATGGTCATAGACTAATTGTAAAAGACACATATTATGTTTTTCATTGGAGGGAAGATAGAGTAAGACTTGGTTAAAGTGAGGGAGGAGGGAGAGGGGGCCATATCTAGAGTGATAGATAGGAACTCATATTATATTTTCAATAGCTAAAGATTATTTTAATAGAGAGATCTTATAGACTAGGGTAGAGAGAGGGATATAATGGTGAGATAAGGTATGGGAGATTGAGAGAGGGGTGATTAGGTGGCATACATATAGCGAGAGGTGGAGGGTATAAGTAGAGAGAGGCAAGGGATCCTATTGTGTTTTTAATAAAGAGATTATAGAGAGGGGGGAACAGTAAGAAAGGGTGTTTAGTGGGAATTGTGTGTGTGTGTGTGTGTGTGTGAGAGAGAGAGAGAGAGAGAGAGAGAGAGAGAGAGAGAGAGAGAGAGAGAGAGAGAGAGAGAGATTAGGGGGCAAATATATAAACAGAGGAAACTGATAGGGGAGGGAGTGAGAGATTGCGAGAGAGTGGGGAAGGAGTAAGAGAGGGAGATAAATGGAGATAGATATTACATGGAATATATATAGATAGATAGATAGATAGATAGATAGAGAGAGAGAGAGAGAGAGAGAGAGAGAGAGAGAGAGAGAGAGAGAGAGAGAGAGAGAGAGAGAGAGAGAGAGAGAGGGTAATTATGGGGAATTGTTATAGAGAGAGAGAGAGTATGTGCACATATATAGAGAGGGGGGAATAGTGAGAGAGAGTGATTAGGAAAAATTACTAAAGAGAGGGAGGGAGAGAGAAAGGGGTAGTGAGAGAGGGTGATTAGGAGGAATTATAGGGAGGGAGGGGGGGGGGGGGGGAGAGAGAGAGAGATCCATTTAATAAATGATAGAATAGAAATCAGTTGAAATACCTCCATCAATTGCCAACTTGGTTCAATTAATGCATGTCCCATAAATGCTTCAACTTTTGAGATAAATGTTTTTTATACATGGTGTGAGCACCTCTTGCCTTACTCAACTAGAAAGACACTTGAACATAACATTATGTTGCGTATGGAACAAGGCATTGCATTGTTTAAATTCAGCTTTGCAAAACCATTATAAATGACTAAAATGAAAAGAGAGATAGCAGGGGTGAGGGATCCTATTATATTTGTGGTATAAAATGAATTAGAGATGGGGGTAGAGAGAGGGTGATTAGGTGGTGTGTGTGTGTATGTGTGTGTGTGTGTGTGTGTGTGTGTGTGTGTGTGTGTGTGTGCAGGATCATGGTCAACCAAACTATGGCCTAAAGTGGTAGTGAAAAACCAACAAATCAGGGTTATGTCAACTTGACACATAATTTTAAAGTGGTTTTCGACTTTATATCAAAAAGTTTTAAGAAAATAATCTGTAAGAAATTGAATGTAGTTTCTAAACTACTAGGTCTTATCTAGAGAAAAAAATAATTGATTGGTCAAAAGTTTGGATTTTAATGTAGTACTACGAAAATTTTAGGGCAAAAATGAAAAGTAGGTGTATGTCTGACCACCTTAATCAAAATCAAATGATAATATTTTTAAATATAATTATAGATATAAAAAGTAGACTCATGCCTATATTTGATGCATATTTTTGGGTATTTTTATTCCAAAAAAAAATTAAATATGAATTTTCTACTAAAAGTTTTTTGGAAAAAAAAACTCACATGTTTGACCACCTTAACTAATAGAAAACTTTACCAAATTAATTATTTTTTTCTTATACTAGGTGAAGCATAGAATATGATGCAACTTTTGGATTTAAAAAATGTTATACTATTTGAAAGTTATAGCTATTTTTCAATCAATATGTCAATCAACACTTTACAATCATCTTCATTGAAAATTAACTAATAAATACTTATTGAACTTAGAATTTGACAACAATTATCGATGGAATCTCAAAAGTGTTATAAAAAAACCTTTTTCATTTCATTCAATTTTGATGAAAATAACATTGTCAGATGGCTACCTAAAGTCTGAGTGTCAATGAAACCCCTCTCAAACACATTTTTTGGGTTGACCAAATAGGCTCAGTAAATACCGGACCTAATCGGATACCTGAAATCAAATCGGGTGTCCAATTTAACCCAATCTAAAATCAGGTATCCGATCAGGTATGTGTTTTTTCAATTGCAATTTTGGAGAGAAATTTGAGAGGGAAATTTATTTGGTAGAAGTGTGGACATTGATATTATTATTATTAACTATTATTATTATATATGATTATAATTGTTATTAAATATAGTAATATGTATGATTATTATTAAATATATATAGTAATATGACTATTATTATATATAATAATATATATGGTTATTATTATTAATTCTATAATCTAGTAACATATATGATTATTATTGGTATATAATATAATAATATATTATTATTATATTAAAATATATAGTACTATATTATTATTAAATATAATATTATCATAAAATACTTCAAAAGGGGTCATAAGTTAACCTATGACCCCTTTCGACACATTTCATGAAAACATATGTCCCTAGGGTCCCTAGTGACCCCTTTCAACACATTCCCAATGGGTCCCTAGGGCTCCTAGGGACATATATTGTCATGAAATGCATCGAGAGGGGTCATACGTTAACTTATGACCCCTCTAGATGTATTGGAACCAACCAAATGCATCCCTAGGGGCCCTAGGACCCCCAGGGACATAGGTTGTCATGAAATGCACCAAGAGGGGTCATAGTTTAACCTATGACCCCTCTTGATGCATTGGAACAAACCACATGCATTGCTAGGGGTCCTAGGGCCCCTAGGGACATAGTTTGTCATGAAATGGGTTGAGAGGGGTCATAGGTTAACCTATGATGCCTCTTAACACATTAGGACATAGGTTGTCATGAAATGCTTTGAGAGGGGTCAAAGGTTAACCTATGACCCCTCTCGATGCATTGGAACCAACCACATGTTTCCCTAGGGGTCCTAGGGCCCCTAGGGATATAGGTTGTCATGAAATGCATTAATAGGGGTCATAGGTTAACTTATGACCACTCTCGATACATTGGAACCAACCAGATGTGTCCTTAAGGGCCCTAGGAACCCTAGGAACATAGGTTCTCATGAAATGTGTCAAGAGGGGTCATAGGTTAACCTATGATGCCTCTCGATGCATTAGATTCAACCACATGCGTAGGTTGTCATGAAATGAATCAAGAGGGGTCATAGGTTATCCTATGATGCCTCCTGAGGCATTAGAACCAACCACATGCATCCCTAGGGGTCCTAGGGCCCCTAGGGATATAAATTGTCATGAAATGCCTTGAGAGGGGTCATAGGTTAACTTGTGACCCCTCTCGATGCATTAGAACCAACCACATGCATCCCTAGGGCTCCTGGGGCCCCTAGGGACATAGGTTGTCATGAAATGCATTGATAGGGGTCATAGGTTAACTTATTACCACTCTTGATGCATTGGAACCAACCAAATGCATCCTCAGGGGGCCTATGACCCCTAGTGACATACATTATCATGAAATGTGTTGAGAGGGGTCATAGGTTAACCTATGATGCCTCTCGATGCATTGGAACCAACCACGTGCATCCTTAGGGGTCCTAGGGCCCCTAGGGACATACATTATCATGAAATGTGTTGAGAGGGATCATAGGTTAACCTATGATGCCTCTCAATGCATATAACCAACCATATGTGTGCCTAGGGGTTCTAGGGCCCCTAGGGACATAGGTTGTCATGAAATGCATCGAGAGAGGTCAAATGTTAACTTATGACCACTCTCAATGCATTGGAATCAACCAAATACGTCCTTAGGGGCCCTAGGACCCCTAGGGACATAGGTTGTCATGAAATGCATTGAGAGGGATCATAGGTTAACCTATGATGCCTCTCGAAGTATTAGAACCAACCACATGTGCCCCTAGGGGTCTTAGGGCCCCTAGGGACATAGGTTGTCATGAAATGCATCGATAGGGGTCATAGGTTAACCTATGACCACTTTCAATGCATTGGAACCAACAACATGCATCCCTAGGGGCCCTAGGACCTCTAGAAACATACATTGTGAGAGGGGTCATAGGTTAACCTATGATGCCTCTTGATGCATTAGAACCAACCAAATACATCCTTAGGGGCCCTAGGACTCCTAGGGAGATAGGTTGTCATGAAATGCATCAAGAAGGGTCATAGGTTAACCTATGACCACTCTCAATGCATTGAAACCAACCAAATGCATCCTTAGGGGCACTAGGACCCCTACAAACATAGATTTTCATAAAAAGCATGGATAGGGGTCATAGGTTAAGCTATGATGCCTCTTGAGACATTAGAAGCAACCACATGTGTCCTTAGTGGTCTTAGGGTCCCTAGAAACATAGGTTGTCATGAAATGCATCGAGTGGGGTCATATGTTAACCTATGACACCTCTCGAAACATTAGAACCAACCACATGCATCCCTAGGGGTCCTAGGGCCCCTAGGGACATATGTTGTCATGAAATGCATTGAGAGGGGTCATATGTTAACCTATGATGCCTCTCGATGCATTAGAACCAACCACATGTGTCCTTAGGGGTCCTAGAGCCCCTAGGGACATAGGTCATCATGAAATGCCTTGAGAGGGGTCATAAGTTAACCTATGACCCCTCTCAACGCATTGGAACCAACCACATGCATCCCTAGGTGTCCTAGAGCCCCTAGGGACATACGTTATCATGAAATGTGCTGAGAGGGGTCATAGGTTAACGTATGACCCCTCTCGACACATTTTAGAACCTACCAAATGAATCATAGGTCATAATAATAATAATAACAATAATATTATATGTTTTAGATTACGGTAAAAGCAAGTTTTGAAGGGACCCCGAAATGCTTTAACAAAGAATAGAAAGATAAAGCAAGACAGCCCAACCAGGAAAAAACCTGCAACAAACTGAAGAACAATATCAAAATCAGGTTTTACAGGGACCTGAAACCACTAGAAAAGTCCAAAAACAAACTAACCCAAGTTTTATAGGGACCTGGAACCACAAACAGTCTAAACTATAAAAAACCAGAAACCAAGACCAGAGTCCCCAACCAGTGACCAATACCAGACAGGCACCAAACCAGAGAACCCACCCCAGTGCCACTATTGCAGCTCCAGGATCAATTTAGCTGCTTCCTTACCAATTGTAGCAGTCTCTTGAGTGGAAACAACATCCATAGTAGTAGCAGCTTTCATAACACTCTTCCTCGAGCTCTGCCTTGTTCTTTTGCTCAAACCCTCAGCCGAAATGATATCTTCATTCGCCCTTTTGCCCAGGTTAGCAGCGGCTACCCAAATACTTGAGGTGACCTGTTCCATCTTAGTGCTACTCTCCTTGATTAACATTGTGAGGTTCTGCTCATAGTTGTTAAGTTTGTTAGGAATGTCTCCCATTTGTCCTTCCATATGACTAAGTTTAGCATTGATAGTATCTAGGTTATGTTGCAGAATTTCCACCTTTTTCTTCAAACCCATTATTTCATTGTAGATCCAGGAATCAACCTTGAGACTAGTGTCAGCTTTCTCCTTAGTAGAATGCAGTAAGGAAGCATGGTGTCCCTCTGCATAGTGTCACAATCATCTTCAGCAGTCTCATGTGGGGGGGAGCAGACATTGTCATTGATATCCTCCATTTTCGTTTGATCCTCCTTTTGACCCTCAGCATAGTCCTCAGGATGAGCAGAGTCCTTCCTTTTTTCTTCCTCTATCCCCTTAATAGTAGAAGCAGTAATAGCCGTATGGTCCTCCTTATTCTTCTCAATAGGATTCCCGACATTGTTATCTTCCACTTTATTAACCCCACTAGAAATAACCTGGTTACCCTCATTATTAGATTTACTCTGTTCAAAATTACCTTCACTATTGTTTTCCTCTTTTCCTTTTTCATTATTATCTTCAGTCTCCGGATACCTGTCCAAATTAGAGCTTAACTCTCCAGTTTTAGTATCATCCTCATCCTCAGGTTTCCAATTCTCATAGCTTTCCAAATTATCAGTCTCAGACTCCTCATCCTCAAGAACTTGAGAGGTAGAGGGTTTCAAATTCAGGGCATTTTCTTTACCTTTAACAGAGTCACCCTTCTTACTCTTAATGGGCTCTTTCTTCTTGTCCTTAGAGGGAGTAGAGGCAATGTGCTTATTTTTACAATATCCCTCAATAAGAAGGATCAGACCTTCATGAAGAATGGGTCTAGATTCCTTTTTTTTATGGGCTTCTAAACTATTAAGTAAAGAAAACCGCAAAAAGAAGGGGAAAGATATTGTATCTTTATATCTGAAATGATTTAATAAAGCAAAATGACATTTATGAACTCTTTTATTTCTTCCATCAAGAATGAAATACTCACGGATGCAGCAGAGAACATCCCTTCAAATCTCCTTTATCTGGTTCGCATCAAACAAATCACCATTCTTTTCCAGAAGCTTCTCCTCTTCTTCCATTTTCGAAAACTTTTTGTAGGCTGCATTTGAAATACTAGTTTGCTTAGTGAATTTTATGCCCACCGTAGGAAGCCTCGTGATCTCAGCAATAAACTCCTCTGTAAGTTTCACAGTCACACCATGGAGAGTGACTTTGTCATTGGACTAGTTCTTAAAGAAAGCCGTAGTGATGTGTGGCTTAAAACCATTGAGTCACTCCATGTAATGAGTCACTTTTCCTTTCTGCAAAATTTTCCAAACATCCTTGTGGGCCTTCCATGCCTCATAGTTTTTTGGTTCTTGTTTGTGCGGTTCGCCCCCCATCAGCAGAGAATAGTAACAATAATATTATATGTTGTTATATTTAATAATAATAATATATATTAATAACATATATAATATATTACGTTATTATATTTAATAATAATATAGTAAAAATAATAATAATAATATATTATAATAATCATATATATATATATTAATATATATTATATTTATAAATTATAATAATAATAACAACATAATATAGTATTATATATTAATAGTTAACATCTAGGTCATAATAATAATGATAACATATATAACATTATTACATTTAATAATAATATGATATAATAATCCATTCTAATCTAATACATAACTCATAACTCATTATACATAATATATAATTTAATATACTCATAACTCATTATACATTTAACTCATTATATATAATATAATATACTCATAACTCATTATATACATTATAATATTAATCTTAATTCTTATTTCCCTCCATTATTTTGGCCTCAATATCAGATATCCGATCTAAAATCAGATATATCTGATTTTAGATCGGATATCTGATATTGAGGCCAAAATAATGGAGGGAAATAAGAATTAAGATTAATATTATAATGTATATAATGAGTTATGAGTATATTATATTATATTATTATTAAATTATATATTATGTATAATGAGTTATGAGTTATGTATTAGATTATAATGCATTATTATATCATATTATTATTAAATATAATAATATATGTTATTATTATTATAATCTATAAATATATAATATATATTAATATATATATGAAATTATTATATTATATCATCATCATTATTATTATGACCTAGATGTTAACTATATATATATATATGATTATTATTTTTACTATATTATTAAATATAATAACGTAATATATTAGATATGTTATTAATATATATAATAATAATAATTAAATATAACAACATCTAATATTATTGTTATTCTTTTATTATGACCTATGATTCATTTGGTTGGTTCTAAAATGCGTCGAGAGGGGTCATAGGTTAACCTATGACCCCTATCAATGCATTTCTTGATAACGTATGTCCCTAAGGGCCCTAGGACCCCTAGAGATGCATGTGGTTAGTTCTAATGCATTGAGAGGGGTCATAGGTTAACCTATGACCCCTCTCGAGGCATTTCATGACAACCTATGTCCCTAGGGGCCCTAGGACCTATATTTGATTTATTATTGGGTATCTGATCTTAGATCAGATACTCGATTTTACTGGCATGATTTTTTCAAAATATTTCCTATGACTGCAGACCCAACAACATCACTTTTTGTGGGCCATTTTCACAGGTTTTGGAAAAGGTCACATTTTGGGGCCCAAACCATCAAAAAAAGTTTGATAATATATCTGTAGGTGTTCGATATTGTCATTTGAATGGGGAGCAACAGTTGTCAAAAGGATAAACACAAATGGAAGGTATCCAATGAAGACATTGTGGTATATAGGGAAAGGGACAAAGTAAATCATCGAAGGAAAAGACAAGGTATGTTAAATGTGAGTCAAGTTGATGATGAATTAGTCGAAGGTGAAATCATAGAGTCAGATAATGAATATGTGTAGTTGGGGAATGAAAATGTACTAATTGAAAATGATAATGCCAGGATTGAAAATTTAGAGAATGAAAATTTGGAGGATGAAATGTTACTAGGTCATAATGTAAATTGCATGATTGACCATGTCGAACATGACAATGCACAAGAACCTTACATATCTCCTAATTATAATTGACATGAAGGTTCTAGAACACCAAAATGAATAATTGAAATTGTTGAAATGATTATTACCAATTTGGAAGGGAAAAAATTAGAAAAAACCATTCGGTTATGGGCTTCAAGACTATAGAAGATGTTTTTCAGCAACAAGATAGTGGTGGAGCAATGTCAGCTTTTTATGCACTTATTAAAGATGCAAAACATGAGACCTATACTTTCCAAATTGAAGATTTGTGTCAATAAAAAATTGGAAAGAAATTCCATTATTGTGAAGAATCTTTTCAGTACTCTCAATAGCATTGGAAAAAATAGCAGGGAGAAGGATAAGAGAGTTTCTTGAAGGGTTATTACAACCTCTTTGGTAAGTCATCATTTGAGAAAGGGTAGATATATGAGACAAACTTGTATTGAATTGAACCTAAATCATACTACTTTGAGAAGAGCACTTAGTAGACAAGAGAGAATTGATGATCCTCTTCAAAATGAAACATGGGCTTTTGTTGGGAGACTTCCACATTTTGATAAGAAGCTATTCGATGATGTGAAGGAAAAAATTACACAATTTTGACACTCTAGATCATGAGTATCACCCAATGCTAAAGATGTGTTAAAGTTGAGAATTGGCATCAGAGACCACACGCCACATCCTAAACACTATTTGGAGGTAAGTCAAACTATGTTGTTCAAAAAATTTAGAGAGAGTCATCCAAGCCTTCATATATCACAAAGGACTTTTGAAACTTTGAATCCATTTTATTGTGTGCCACTTGAAATTCAAAATAAATGTTGTTGCAAATATCATGTCGAGTTTTCTATGCACCATTAACTATTATGTTCCATCCATTCTACTTTGCATTCTAAAGAAATGTTGGAGAATTGTGGTGCTAGTGGGCTTCCAAAATCATCAACAGACTTGCTAGATCAATTTTTATGTTGTAGAGTTGATGGTTGTTTCTTTTATAGAAATGGTTGCTTAAATGAGAAGTGTTCAGAATGTGGTGGCTTATCCAAGTTTGACACATGTTTCCATGAGGGGTGCAAACAAGATCTTGGAAAGAAAATAGTTAAAAAAAGGTATATGAAATAGTGAAATACACATTGAAGAGTAGAGGCGAGGGCTCTAGATGTGAATTGGTTGAAAAAGAAATTAGTGTGGCTAGTTTTATTTCAGAGTTCAAGGAAAATCTTTTCTACAAGTTTGCAAGACATAGTCACAGGTCTCAATGGTTGGATCAACAATTTAGAATGTGTAAGGAGACTTTTCCCATTGGCACTATTATATCAGTTATTGATTTTGCTAAGAACTACACATTGCAACCTCAAAATGAGACACAATCTTAGAATTACAACTCCATTTAAATTGCTATTTTCATCCACATAACATATAGACATGCCCCTGATAGTATAGAAGATAATCGAAATATTATTAGAGAGTATCATTTTATATGAGTGATGATAGATCTCACTCTCATGAGTTTGTGCAACATTGTTTCAAGAATTATTTTATAGGAGCATGCAATTGCTATGGATAAACATATCATTTGGTCAGATAACTATACAGGTCAATTCAAGAATGCTTGCATGTTTTATTGGTTGTGTAGGATGCATGTAGAGAGGGAGTGCCTCATATTTGGAGTTTTTTTGAGTCCAGCCATGGGAAAGGGGAACATGATGGAGCAAGGGCATGCGTGAAGAGAGCTCTAGTTAAGGAGCAACTAAAGATTTCAGTAGTAGAGCTTCTTGATGCTTGTAGCATTATTGATTGGTGTAATTTAGCATTATCACAGGGGGGAATCTTGATTCAATGGTATGTAGGTTCTTTTGGTTGGTTGAGGAAGGGTCCATAGGTTATAGATTAGATTGTGTTATAGCGAGAGACTCATAAAAAATGCATTCGTTTCGAAGCTTTGATTCTAGTACATGGACCATTTGGACATGACAACTAGCTTGATTTGTCCTAGTTGTTTTCAATGTGATTGGGATCACTATGAGTCGAGTGAGTGGGTTTACACATGGGCTCCACATTATCTTACTCCATTTTCTATCATACCCTATATTAGAAATGATGACATGGAAAGTTCAATTGAGCATAACCATTTATCATATCTTCTTCAACCAGGACATGTCTTTGCACTAGTTGCACCACACGAGAATGATGAGAAATCTGATTATTAGTTAGCATGTTGTGTAAGAGGTAAACAAAAGCTTACACAATTGATCACAGATGATGATGGATTCACATATCCTACTAGTTTAGTGGTTGTCGCTGGAACATGCTTAGAAGGAATGGAATTCCTACATTCAAAGACTATCAAAAGCACAAAATAGTTCTCATATATTCACATCTTATTATAGCAACAAATGTAAAGTTGTTGAAGCATCGAGGAAGACCAAAAGTAAAATAACTTTTTACTAGTACTAATGCTGATCATGAAGCCTTTTGGAGACCCTAAAACAGAGAGAGGACCCTACTGGAACACTTGAATAGGTATATTTACTTCTTATGCTATTTTCTTCATAATGATTCAATGAACTGATGATTATCTTGTTTAATACAATAAGTTACTAATATTTTTTATGATTTTGGAATATAGGTACATCATGAAGAGTGTGGGGGGAGGGGGGGTTAGGGAGAATTCCTAAGATTTATGATGTAAAATTTGAAGTTTTTTTATATGGCTTTTGTAACAATGAAAAAGACAGGTTAAATTAATTACATATCCTAATTGTATTTTGGTAGGTTCTTTGTAAGGAATTATAAGAGGATGATATTGAACAAGTTCTTGCAAATCATATTTGCATGTGATACAAGGCTATAAGGACAATTTTAAGAGCATTTATAGCTATATGAGTATTGAAGCAAGGAGACAATGAAAGATAATTGCTTGTGGATATCTTATTACATGTTTGGCTTTTTTCTTATTTGACATAGAACTGCCAATATGATTATTAAAACCATTTTTATCAAACTAATCAAATAAGACAAATCTATAAAAATGGATGAACAATTAGAATACTTGATTCCTTAAAAAATAGTTTGGGGAAGGTGTCAATAAGTTTGAATACTCATTCACAATGAGGCATTGAAACAAGAAGTTATTTTATGATGCTAATATTGTGTAAGCCTTTTACTACAAGTCTTATCAATGCATTTGATTTCTTTTTATGGTGCGAGGTTTCCATCTCTAGGTTATTATAAACAAATACTCATGGTGTAAGAAGATCAATGGGTGGAAGAAATAGTTGATTTGGATAATGTTTTTCTATATCTTGGGAATGCTAGGGTGGTTCTCTTACACTTTATTAAAGTTGGTTGTTATAGTTCAAGTCAAATTTTGGGTTCTATATATTATATAGGCTCTAATTGTGTGACAACAATCACATAAACTTATTGAAACACTTGTGTGCTTTGCTACATTTATCTAATCTATTTATATAAACTCAAAGTATTGTTGTCCATATATATCCTAGTTTATCTATTAATTTTTTTATTAAAAAAAAACAAATTTTAACATATAAATCAAAGCCATTACGTTGAACTAATATTACATTAAAATAATAAAAAATAAATAAAATAAGTAAATTTCATTTATTATTTTCTTATTTTGTTGTTGTCATTTTCAACATATGACACACCTCTTTTTATTTTCATATAGAGAGAAAGGAATGAATCTTTTATAATATAGAATAATTTTACTAAATTTGAACTTATGACCTCTTATTCAAAAACCAAATTCTTTACCTTTTGAAAAACTTAACATATGAAATTTTCAAAAGATTGGGGATAATTCATCATTCATTAATTCCTTATGAAACTCTCAAAGCCTATTAGAACCCAATTTGTAAATTCAAAATGATGCTTCATATCTAAGAATGCAATTTCTTGACACCCTTGTTTCAGCCACAGAGACCTTCCATTGTCTATGGCCACCTCGTACCGAGTAGTCTCCAAGGTGCTCTAAGTGCATTTCGAGGTTGATCTTTTGAGTGTCGTAACTCAAAGCTCCTAAGAGTTATTGATGAAATGTTGAACTTTATAGGATGGTAATGTCAAGGCCTAAAATAACCTATCTCATTTTCAAGAGATCACATTGCATTTGGATTTGGCACAGTGATCTCTCTTGATGCCAAAACTCGTAGTGTACCTTAGTTCATAGGTGCACCATAGCATAACTTTGAAACTACTGATCTTGGCATCAAATCATTAGTTCTATTAGCTTTGGATGGGTAGGTGAACCCTAGTGACACCCTTGTTCTAGCCACAGAGACTATCCATCATCCATGCCCACCCCATACCGAGTAGTCTCCAAGGTGCTCTAAGTGTATTTTGAGGTCGATCTTCTGAGGGTTGTAACTTGGAGCTCATGAGGGATATCAATGAAACATCAAATTTTATAGGATGATGATGCCAAGGCCTAAAATAACTTATCTCATTTTCAAGAGATCACATTCCTTTTGGATTCAACACATCAATCTCGCTTAATGCCAAAACTCGTAGTGTACCTCAGTTCATAGGTACACCACAACATAACTTTGAAACTGCTGATCTTGGAATTGAATCGTCAATTCCATTAGCTTTGGATAGGCGGGTGAACCCTAGTAACACCCTTTTTCTAGCCATAGAGACCATCAGTCATCTGCAGCCACCCCGTACCGAGTAGTCTCCAAGGTGCTCTAAGTGTATTTTGAGATCAATCTTTTGAGGGTTGTAACTCGGAGCTCGTGAGGACTATTGATGAAACATCAAATTTTTTAGGACAATGGTGCCAAGGCCTAAAATAACCTATCTCATTTTTGAGAGATCACATTCTATTTGCATTTGGTACAGTGATCTCACTCGATGCCAAAACTTGTAGTGTGCCTTAGTTCATAGATGCACCACATCGTAACTTTGAAATCGCTGATCTTGGCATCAAATCGTTAGTGCCATTAGCTCTAGATGGGAAAGTAAACCCTAGTGACACCCTTGTTCCAGCCACAGAGACCCTCCATCATCCACAGTGACCTAGTACTGAGTAGTGAGGACTTGGAGCTAGTATGGACTATCAACGAAACATTGAATTCTATAGGATGGTGATGCTGAGACATAAAATAACCCTAGTGACACCCTTGTTCTGGCCATGAAGACCGTCCATCATCCACAGCCACCCCGTACCAAGTAGTCTCCAAGGTGCTCTAAGTGCATTTCGAGGTCGATCTTCTAAGGGTCGTAACCCAGAGCTTGTGAGGGCTATCGATGAAATATCAAATTTTATAGGAAAATAATGCTGAGGCCTAAAATAACCTATCTAATTTTTGAGAGATCACATTTCATTTGGATTCAGCACAATGATCTCACTCGATGCCAAAACTTGTAGTGTGCCTCAGTTCATAGGTTCACCAGAGCGTAACTTTGAAACCACTAATCTTGGCATCGATTCGTTAGTGCCATTAGCTCCAGATGGGTGGGTGAACTGTAGTGACACCCCTATTCTAGCCACAAAGACCATCCATCGTCCACGGCCACCTTGTATTGAGTAATCTCCAAGGTGCTCTAAGTGCATTTTGAGGTCAATCTTTCGAGGGTCATAACTCAAAGATCATGAGGGCTATCAATGAAACATCAAATTCTATAAGATGGTGATGTCAAGGCCTAATATAAGCTATCTCATTTTTGAGAGATCATATTCCTTTTGGATTTGGCACAACGATCTTGCTCGATGCCAAAACTCGCAGTGTGCCTCAGTTCATAGGTGTACCACATCATAACTTTGAAACTGCTGATCTTGGCATCGAATCGTTAGAGCCATTAGCTCCAGATGCGTGGGTGAACCCTAGTGACACCCTTGTTTTGGCCACAAAGACCATCCATTGTTTGCAGCCACCACGTACTGAGGAGTCTACAAGGTGCTCTAAGTGTGTTTCAAGGTTGATCTTCTGAGGGTTGTGACTTGGAGCTCGTGAGGGCTATCGATAACACCTTACCAAGTTTGGTGAACTTTTCTAATTAAGAATTTAGAGTTATTACAAAAATTGTTCAAAATTACAAAAGTTACAAAATTGCAAAATTGTAACTTTTGCAACTTTTTCTTGCAAAGTGAAAAGTACAAAGAGTTAGTTAGGGGTTTGAGTAGGACCATACAAGGTTGGAAACACCTATATAAGGTGTGAAATGATAGCATGCATTAATGAAGCCAGTTTTGTTAAGTGGATCATGGATTATGTGAAACTTGTTTAGGAGGTTAACAAGTGTGTTTATGTAATGATAGCACTTCAAATTAAATATTGCATCCAAATTTGATAATAAAGGTTGTTAAAATTTTATTCACAAATTATTGCATTTGAATCAAATATAACAAACATGATCAAAATTAATGATATTCCATAAACAATACACATGATCCACGATAAATTGAACAATACTAGATACTAAATTAATATGTATATCATTGTGCACATAAATGAAAAAAATATATATCAAAATACATGTATCCATCTATAAATTACACAAATATATATCAAAGATCATGTATCCATAAACAAAGTACACAAATATATATATCAAAATAAATAGATCCATATACAAAATGTGGCTAATCATGCAATCAGAATGTGTATAATATCAATGTTTCTATAAACAATGTGGCATATGCCATCTCAAAATGTCTCATGATGCATGCTATGACAACTATACTATCCTAGGGTGCTAGTGGATGATCAAAATGTAGCCTCTTCGTTGCACTAGGTTGATCAGATGGCTCCTACATAAACAAAAAAGGAAAACCCAAAGTTAGACTATTAAATTTATATGATTCTTTGTATCTAACATTGAATTACTCGAATGCATAATGATCTTTTTTTTAATGAATATTTATACTATTAAACTTTCATAATAAATACCTCTCTTGTCAACCTCCTATGTTGCTTAGGAGTCCTCTCATATGCCCTTAGCAATGCTTGTACCTCGCTGATTGTGGGCTGTGTATGTTCAAATATGTTTGTCAGATGAATCTACAACTTAAACTATAACATTATAATTCATAGCATGCTAAATTTATAACATATTTAATCAAGAACTCAAACTACAACTTACTAGTGTAGGCTCCTCTTTAGGATATGTTGGGTGATGCGACGCGCTCCCCTGCCCACAGGTGGTTAATTATGTGGTGTTCCATGTTCACTAACAGTCATGGCTTTTGGTGCAATGGCAAATGGGCTCCACAATTGGTATCAGAGCCTGGTTTTGGCCTGGTCATGGATTCAAATCTCCCCGGTGCCTTCCCGACCCGCGTAAGCACCTGGTATGCGCGTCGAGGGGGAGATTTTTGGGTGATGCGACGCGCTCCCCTGCCCACAGGTGGTTAGATACAAAACTCTCCCATTGAACCTTGTGTGCATTAGGAGTTTCCTATGAGATACAAAATATCATTTGTTAATATCATGGAAATCAGTTTTGAATATATTTATGAAGATAAGGAGAATAAAAAATAAATGATACTTATACATACAATGGGGCTCTCGGTTCGAATGGAAATGCCTAAGCATCTACAACATAGAATCTGTATGGGATCATCGCCAATAGTCACACCCTATATACAATAAACAATGTAATTAAATATCATTACCGCAAACATTTTACAAGAATGCATCGATATTTAATCAAATAGAAAGCACCTAATTACCTTTCGTTTGTCAATGGGTGCTGGCTCATCCCCCGCACTTTGTCCCCTTGGGATAGGTGGTACTTGCAAGATAAAAGAAAGATTAGAAACCATATATGCTACAATATCAAATAGAAAAAATAATGAGAACACAACATAATGTAACCTAGATGTCTCAAGAAAAAATGAAATGGCTGAGAGCGTGGCATCATCAACCTATCTTAGCTCCTCCTCGGTCATCAACTAAACATGAATGAAGAACACATACATGTGTAAGTTAATATGGCTTAAAAATTAAAATTATTCTATTATAAAAATTAACTTTAAATTGCATATTTCATAAAAAAAAATGCATACATGTACTGACATAGAAGGAGTCCATGCCTCTGCATTCCCCTCCTATCTTGCATTAGGGTCTATAGCCGTTGCACGTGTGTTTGGTGTATCCTTGTCTAATAAAAAATGACACTCAAGAAGATCACCTATGAGACCCAGACAATATTCTTGCATGTAATTCAAGTATGAGGCACACAAACGTGTGATGAGCTAGCTGATGATGAACTGGCACCAGCATCATCAACCTAGGAGGCAGGACTAACCTAGTTTGAGATATCCATAGGCTACTCAGTCTATAAATGGCTCTAATGGTTTGAGATCTAGCCTCTGTGATAATATCAGGATGCTGCACTTGAGGAGGGTGGGAGACATCAGTAGGGGGGACAAAAGTGCCAGCTTTCTTCCACTGGGAAGAGGGTCTATCCTAAGGAGCTCCTAGTCCTACACCCATGTTGGGTTTCATGCTCTAATAGTTCACTTTGAGTTTCAACACAAATTCTACATACAATTTTCTAAGGAAATAAAATGGCACCTCTAAATTGCTATGTGGTGGGATATCAAAAACCATCCACTAATGATCCCAAAAGTTTGCACATATGTCATCATTTGTGCACCATTTAGTTGATATTTTAGGTTTTTGTAGTTGATTGGTAAACTGGTTTTTGGGTTCAAAAAAAGGCTAGCCAAATCATCTTTGGTTATATTGAGGGCCACAACCTCATCATAGTCCAAGCCATCATCAAACATCTCATGCACTTTGTCATGCAAATGAAGAGAAACATTTTGTTTGTTAGTAAGGGTTTCAATGTTATACACTATGGTGTTTAACATGGATAACATAGGAGCCAATGCGAGTAAATTATTATATGTTCTTCACAAAGTTCTCAATTCGGTGAGATTTTCAATTATCAAATCCTCGATTCGAGGAGGGTTTTGAGGGGGTAAAGGATCATTTGGTGGATGATTTTGTGGGGGCACTAGATCATTTGGTGGGGGCTTATGAGGAATATTATTCCTTGCCTTATGGTCATCATTTTGATCAGCCATTCCTATTAATTTGCAAAAAATAATTTATATTAAAAAAACCCTAAATTTTAACAATTTTTATCAAAAAAACCCTAAATTTTAACAAATTCAACTAAAGCTAACAATTTTATAATAAAATTTATTAAATTTATGTTAAAATTGATTAAAAACAAAAAAAAACCTTATATTGTGAATCTGATTGAAAAATGGATATCCATGCTTAAAACCCAAGATATGACTATGAAACACAACCTGTGGGTTGTGCTTTTAAAAAAAAAAATACTGTCAATTATCGGGTATCTTATATAATATTGAATACCTGATATTATCGAGTATTTGATATTATTAGGTATCCGATATGAAATCAGATACCCAATAAGGGTTGGGCTTTATTTTTCATGTTTGGTATCAAGATGGGTGAAAAAATATCAGAGTGGATTTTGAAACACTTTTAGACATTTTCAAACTCTATTTTTTTCACATCACCACTTTTTGGCACAACATGATCCTGCACGTACGTGCGTGTGTGCATGCACACACACACACACACACACACAGAGAGAGAGAGAGAGAGAGAGAGAGAGAGAGAGAGAGAGAGAGAGAGAGAGAGAGAGAGAGAGAGAGAGAGAGTGGAGGGATGAAGATGTTGACAAAGAGATAAGGGAAGGGATAAAGAGAGAGGGAGAGAGGTTAGAGGGTATATATATATAGATAGATAGAGAGAGAGAGAGAGAGAGAGAGAGAGAGAGAGAGAGAGAGAGAGAGAGAGAGAGAGGTGGGGGGATCTAGGGGGCATAAATAGAGAGAGTGTAAATAGATAGGGGAGTAAAGAGAGATCCTCATATTTTATTTATAAGAGAGGAGGGGTGGGGGATGGTAGAGAGTAAAATGATGGTAAGATGAGGGAGGGTGGAAAGAAAGAGATGGTTATTAGGGGACATATCTAGACAAAGTAGAAAGGGATGTGGGGGGGGTGGGGGGGGGAGGTAGAGAAAAATTATGGTAAGACGAGGGAGGGTGGAAAGAAAGAGATGGTTATTAGGGGATATATCTAGACAAAGTAGAAAGGGATGTGTGTGTGTGTGAGTGGTTTATATTTTGTTTTTAATATAGAGTGAACTAGTAGTAGGGAAGATAAATAGATAGTGAGAGAAGCTATATTTATATGGATTAAGAGAAGGTATATTTAGATGGATTATTGATTGATATGAGAGAGAGAGAGAGAGAGAGAGAGAGAGAGAGAGAGAGAGAGAGAGAGAGAGAGAGAGAGAGAGAGAGAGAGAGAGAGAGAGAGAGAGAGAGAGAGAGAGAGAGAGAGTTCTAACCATAACTAAAGTCTTAACTCTAACTCTAACCCTACCCATAAAATCAACCTTAAACTCCATTTGTAAACTCTATCCTAACCTCTATATCCTTAACCACATGCATATATACCTTAATATGAACCCAAATGAACTATAATCTAATACTAACCCTAGTTTTAACACAAAATTATAATTATAACCCTAACCATTATAAAATTTAATTATAGTTGTAAATATAATAATACTATTCACCACTTTAATATTAATTCACCTGAATCCTAACCCTAACCCTCACTCTAATACTAATTGTTCCCTTGGCCACATTCCTAATGCTAAATCTAACTATAACCCTACCTCTAATGAGGAATCCTTTCACTAAGTCTATTTGTGTCCCTATCCATAACCATGTTCCTAACTCTTAGCATATAACATATAAATTAAAGGTATATATAATTCAAAGTTGAATAAATTAATAACATTATACTAAATTGAAGAAAACTAGTCATGTGTTCAAATTATGCAACTAAGGTACTACATATACAATATGTTTTAAACATCTAAAAGAATACTTTGATAAAACCCTTACAAAAATTAGTTGAAGTCTTTCTTATATTTACTTATTGGCTTCTTCTTGCACCTTTTAGTGGTGCAAGTGCTAGTTTTGATCTATGAAGACAAGTTAAATCAATGTTCAAATAATTAAATCTAACTTTAGAGAAGTAAATTAAACTTTATATAATTATATTAGCTTATATAGAATAAATAAATAAGTAGATTAATTTAATAGTAAACCATATTAAACCCTAGTCCTTGTATAGGTTTTATTTTAATAGTAAAATCAATTGTTGGTTGCGTTGAAATGTGAAAATGAAGATAAGTTTTTTAATCATTTAAAAAATGACTATTAGTTATTAATATTTGTAAAATCTTAAAATTATTGAACAGACTTCTTAATCAATATTCATATTTCTTAAATTATTAAAGTTCCATATTTGTGTTGTAATCTTCAATTCTTGAAAATTTTTCCCATTAGACCAAGAAAACTATCTTACATTAATTAATGATCATTCTACATTTTTAGGAAAATGCATGATATTTTGGATATTTTGGAAATTGGTCAATAGTACAAATTTTAGGAAGGATAGCCACTTCCATTTTGTACTAGCCTCCATCTGTAACATCTTCACTGCAACAACCTCCCGTTGTAACATCTTTGCCACTTGTATGGTGAAATGATAATTGACGTTGATGGTTTGTAGATGTAGATGTCAAGCCTAGTTGCTAATTACATACATTATTTCATGGGAAAGTATATATTGACAATAAGAGAAAAAATGAGATGCTATGAAGCTTGAACAAATATAGTGTGTATTTTCCACAATGAAATGCCAATGCGTGCTCACCAATATTTAGTAAAGTACACATAGGGTGACCACTGACTTCAAGTATATGCAATGACTCCTTCTTAGTCCTCCCCCTCTTGTGTCCTTCAGTGGGAAACATGAATGACTATGGGACTAGCAATGATTGTGAAGGCTCATGATTCAAATTTTCATTTTGAGAGGCATGTTACCATCATCATTTCTAGGGGACTCATATAGAGGTTTGACTAAACCATAGACACATCTATATTGTACTAGTAGTAGATGGATTAGTGTTTGAAGTAAGAGTGAATGGGAAAAGATCAAACATGCCAAGATCATTCCAAAATTGGTTCACGCATTCATGGAATGATTTGGCTTGTTCATTAGACTCTGGCCTTATACATGTGGTAGCATTCAACAATTTCATAAATTCTTTGTAGTAGTCAACTCTCTAAACAAGTTCATGAGCTTTTCCAAGGGGACTTTTCTCCACAATAAATTGTAGTTGTGGTGGTGGGCTGTATATCTGCATGTTGTTGGAATAATCCTATGTGCATAAATGGTCTATCCCCATTGCAATAGTTATGTTAGAGGCACATGAATCATAAGTGCAAGAAAAATTACACTAAAGACTAAATTAAGAAAACACTTATACTTTCTATTAATCATAGGTGTAATCATAGCTAAAACCTTCAACACATGCTTGCATGTGTTATCCTATAGGACCCAAGGACAATCACACAAATACAATTGATTACTAAAGAGTTTGAAAACATAATAATTTCTTGTAGTCTAGCTCTTCACAAAATAGCATCCTTGTGTAGTTTCATTGGTAATTCAATCATCATCAGGAATTGCTTGTGACTTATCTATACTTTTGTGCAAACTTTGTACTTTGTAGTTCCCAATCGAACCAAATTCTTGTAACTTCTACTTTTGTCTATAGCATGGTTCCATCCTATAAACCAAGGTGAAGTATAGATAATCCATTCAACATGTACATTTCTTTTGATAGTCGTAAAGGTACTGCATCTTCAAGGTGCAATGATATGATTAGATGGTAACGTTTGTGTCCTAGTTTGGATGGGGGAAGATTTTGAACACTTTGGCCCACCTTTCTTTGTGTGTAACAGGGGACAAGATTTCATGTAAAGTTAGTGTAGAAAAGAGATGATAAATTTCAATGTAACAATAATTCAAAATAAGAGAGCATAATGTCTTACATATATGGTCATCCCCTTTGCAACATGTCCTCCAAAATTATAGTAAGAAATCTTGTTGATTAGAGAATTTCATGAAAAAATCATCCAATAGCCTATAAGTGGTATCCTCATTCTCATCCATTGCATTCATAATCATCCTGAACCATTCATACATTTAATTCTCTCTATCTTTCAATACATATCTCAGCACATTCTTCAACCATACCCAATGAATATGCCAAACGAATAGAATGAAACAATTGAAAGTGGCCCTGGTGGACATGAAGATGGAATTAATTGCCTTTTTTGGGGGAAAAATTGGAAGATATAAATGTTAAAAAAGTTGAAACATGCAGTCAAAGATATATATTGTTGCATCCCTTACTTAGTTGCCTATATTTCAGTGTTTACATCATCAGTCAGGAAGGCATTGACTATCTAGTCATTTCTAGCTGCCTTTCCTTGTATATAGATGGAAGTGAGCTAGCATTTGATGTCCTCAATCTTGTTGCAAGATGAGACAACCCATGTAACTAGAACCCTTGACTGATGTTCTTAAAAAATGACAAGAGAATATAGCTAGTACTGCAATCGACTAAGAAGTTAAAAATGGCTTGCAACATGGTATTTCCAATTAAGAAGAACATAGTATTAATGGTAAAAAAAAAATTGTACATGTCTTACCCCATATTTTTTTGTTCCAAAAGTGGAATCCATGGATATTATAGAATTATGAGAGTGTCTGAGCATAATATCAAGCATCCACAGGGTTTGGAAACCCATGACGAAATGCCTACTATCTATCTGTGGCTTCTGCCAATAAAAGAATTTAGTTTAGTCCTCTTCTCTCTATTTAATAATAGTAATTATATCATTGGCATCCTTTTGTGCTTGACCACACTTAACTCTCCTTTAAGAATTCATGACATCTTTCTAAGTTAGGCAAGTATCCCCAATAGAGCCACAAAATATGGATCAGTTAGATCTCTATCCATTACAATATCCACACTCACATCCATTTCCAAAAGGGCCTCTATGTATGCCTTAAATTTGGAAGATAGGTTTGGGGACAAATTAGCCCATGGCTCATTGCTTGGATCATTTATCCCATGATAATGTACACCTTCATCATCTATGTGTAACATATTAGGGTAGCTAATAATAGCAACATCTAGTCTACCAAACATAATGTTTACATGGAAGTGGCATCAACATCTCCTTTTATTAATAAAATTATGGTGGTGTTTCTTTGTTGGTGATTTTGTCCTCTTATCATCTGGCCCAAAAGAACACCAATAGCCATACATAAAGAATAGGCAATCTAAGTTTAACTCGTAAAGGTTATGGTACAGTTTCATAACAAACACAAACTACTAGTTGCATCTCTAATCACCTAGAATTGAATTTTTCTTTGCCTTCCTTGTAGTTTGCATGGTTGTTGTCATTATGTCCCACACAAAAAAAACCACATTTTTTACCTTTTCAATTTGACTCCCTTGTGATAAATTCATCAATTTTGTATAGTAGAATAGCTCCAAGGAAGTTTTTACCCATATCTTTGTCAGACTAAAATGTAGTCCACTCAATTTTGTCCATTGAAAAAGGCTTAATTCCATCACCTTCATCTTACACTTCAAGTCTAATAAGTAGGTGCCACTTACAATCTCTCCCCATCACAAGAGACTACAATTGCAAAGGGGAAGTAGAAAATATGGAAAGCCACAAAAAACACATTTAGACATTTAGAACATCATGATTATTACCTTCCTACCAAGATTGGCTACAACCAAGTCTAGTGATGTTTTTTGCAACATTTTTTTAGCTATTTTCATGGTAATAGTCATTTTAAAAGCATTCTCTGAAACTCATAAGTTAATCTATTATATGCATCTTGTGTCACCCCTCAAAAGGTTTTGTAATCATAACCATTGCTATAGTTTTCTCACATCAGTACTGCTATAACTTTAAACATTGTGCAGTTTCATGCATCAAAGGAGCTAGATTGAATGAGTCAAATGTCTGAATGGGGTTAGGCTAATCTCCCACAAAAATATACCAAAGACAAAACAAAATCAAACTATTTTGTTTTCTAGATTCACTAAAACATAATGATTTTTTTCCAAGTTTTTTGTTGTTTTCAACTACAAACTATGCAGATCATGAAGACCAAATGCTGAAAGTTAAAAAAAACCATGATGTTTTTGATCTTTTGAAAATTGGTCAACTATACATTTTTTTGGGAGGATAGCCATGTCCATTTGATCGAATATCTTTCAGGATAGGTTAATCTCCCACAAAATTCTTTGTCATTATAACACATAGAAAAATATGCCTCTTCATCACTTTTCACTATCTCCTTTAATGCACAAAACTATAGAACATTAGGAGATTGCAAAAAGGAGTCCCTTTGCTTCAAATAGTCCTACGAGCCTATAGAACCACAAAAATGGACCACATTTCTTGAATTGCAACATTCCTACATAAGCACAAAAATGGACCACAATTCTCAAACTGTAGCATTCCTACATGTTGAGTTATCATTCTGTATGATGCTTAACAACAAGAATCCTTTCAAACTCCTCTCTTGAAAAGCTAATTTGGAATGAACTCCAAGGTTTTGGGTGATCTTGCAACCTACTAGAATCCACTCAATTGAAGATAAATGTGAGTGTTCAAGAGTAGGCCTTTGCTAGTTCATTAAACAATTTGGATAAGATTTTGAATTGGCTTGCTATTTCAAAATAACAACCACACAGAAAAATGTATTTTCTATTTTATGATGAATGCAATGTAACAATGCAACTATATGAATTCCTAATTTAACTAGGAGGTTAGTAAAGCAAATAAAAAAGATGGGGTAAAAAGAAATTTAAGAAAATAACATGAAAGTAAAATCCTAATGGACATAAGCCACGAAAACAATGCATCTGTGAGTTAAGCCTTTGAAAAGATTGGTGGGTAACCAATGAAAATAGGATCTTGTCTTTTGATGTAGTAGATTGAATAAGCTTCTTAGGAATGGATGGTAGTGTAACTATGGAGCTTCTTCTCCATTCTAATTCTATAGCTCTTGCAAGACAAGTCCTCTAGTTCAAAGGAAGGTTATCCTCTTTATCCTCATCATCCTCTTCTTCTTCTCCCTCTAGGATAACTTCTAGGATTGATGGGGAAGGAATCACTCTCCTAATCACCTTTTGTCTCCTCTTGAATAGATTCTTAATATTTCTTCTCTTAATTGTAGATGGGGAGGCTTGTACCTCTTGTTGAGGTAGAGACACCTCTTGTACTTCTATTTCAGCTCCTCCTTGCTCTTCCTCTGTTGGTGGCACTTTAGGATTGTCCTAGGTTTGTGTAGCTTCAATATTTTTTGACCCTTGTACATTTTCTTCCCTTGGTTGTGGAGATGATTGAGTTGCTTCCTCTTTTGTCTCAGCTTGTTGAGGAGAAGTTCTCTTCCTCTTACCTTTACCTTTTTGATCCCTCTAATATCCAACTTGTCTATCAAGTTGGTGCACTGTTTCTAGTTGCACTGGTGACTGAGCTACAAATGTAGGCACTATGATCTTAGCTCCTTGACCTTTAGCTGGGTAGGCTTGAGCATGGAAGATCACCACTTGAAGAATTGTATCCAACTTGAAAGGTCTTTTGATCCAATTCTTTGTCAATTTGATGACATGCCTAGCCCTATGATCGATGTCTGAGTTTTCTTCTTTGTCAATCTTGACATTCTTGATAGGTGGATCACCAATCTTGTCCCTATTGAACAACATATCAAGAAAATCATTTGTATCCTATTGCATAACCTTAAAAAGGATCTTTAGTTTCAAAGCATTTCTTGACAGATAAAGAGTCATCCTACAATAATCCCTTATATGAATATCATAGTCATCTACTGTGTTCATCTAGTGATCTTCAATTGCATCTTTGTGTTGAAATGTCTTGCCAACCAAATATTGTACCCTTCTAATGTTATCAAAATAAGGGTGAGGAGAGGTATATTCCTCCAATGGATACTGATCCCATTCAAGCTCAAAAGATAGAATATCTTGTCTCCAAACCACACTAAATGGTCCTATTGTAATAGGCCATACCCATGTCATTTTATGCTATTTCCTAACTCTTTCATAAGCATACAAGAGTTGTTGAGTGATCTCCAATAAAATGAGTCTATCATTGGGATAACTAGGGAGCTTCTTGGGATTGATCATTGTACTTGCTACCCTCAAATATGTGAATGTTCGATATTGGATGTAATAGGCTCCAACCTCTAAAATATTTGCAACTACCTCCTCTGACATTCTATTTACATAATCCCCTTCAACAAACTAGATTATTGTGAATATAAATGCATCATTTACATCCTGTATTCCTTGCTATACTCTGGAAGCTTCTTCTTCACTAGTTGATGATATACTATATAGGGCCATTTGCATCTTGCATGCTACCCTTTTTGTAGAGTCCTGGGTAATCTATTGCCCTTGTAGCTAATAAGTATACCAAATATGATGTCATATAGAACTTTTAGTTATTCTTAACCATCATCAACTACTCATCCAAGTTTTCACTGAGAATGGAAGCCTAATCGATCAACATCTTTGTCGTCTTGATAGTCTCAATAAAATGCACCATCCATATATTTAGGTGTCTCGATGCTAGCAACCCCATGACTCTACTCAAGAGTATGATAGAAAATCCAATATCTTTTGTCATGTCCACTTTGCTCACTTTACGCCCTAGAGGAGTCTTCTTAATAAGGTATGAGGACTAAATGATTTTAGATACTTCATTTACATATTCCTTGTACCATCTTTCAACTTGGTGATAGGTTAATCTAATAAATTGATCTTCTCTCAAAAGATGGAACAACTTCTCTATGTTCTTGGGTCAAAGATCTAGGATGAACTCTTCAAGTACACTCTTCATGACCCTTTCTTTAGAAACATTATTCTCATTGAGTATCATAATTAGCTCTAAGGACTATACCGATGTTGGGTGTGACACTATGTTGACAAGTCCTGATCAGATCAAAGCAGATATAAGTGGGAACCTCTCTATGAGTTTGTTTAACAATACCAAGAATGCCATAAAATCTGTATGACCTAATTTGGTGTCTTAGATCTCTGAATAATCATCTTGAAACTTGAATACCATGGGTTTTCAAACCATCTTTGTAGTAAGGGAGGATAATGAAGAGGCCATTGAATCTACACAAAAATAATGTCCATTAGTTTAGGGATAGAGAAAAAATAATAAAAGCTAACCCTAATATTGACACGAATAGAACCGAAAAACCCTAAGCGGCAAAAACACCTTAAAACCTAATTTTTAATCCCTTATGTGCAAAAAGGGTGCACCTGGTGCACCTTGGAGGTGTGCTAGGTGCGCCTATTTTTAGAAACCTTTAATACATGAGGATGTGCACCAATGCACCTCATAAGGTCATTTTTCAATGCACTTAAGAATTTTTTAAGTTTTTAAAAGTTTTGCATTGAACATTGTGCGCAGCTATGCACCTAAATAGGTGCATAGCTGCACACTTTGACTTTAGATATTTTAATTTTTGTTGTTCTTTGTGTAGGAGAAGGTTAGGAGTGGAGATGTGAAGGTGCACACCTAATGAGGTGCGGTGATGCACAAGATGAGCTCGATGAGTAGAAAATAAAGTGAAGTGGGTGGGGGGTCTCGGGTTTTATAGACTCGGGGACCTAATGCACCTCTTTGTGGTGCACAACTATGTAACTATGCTACTACACATCACCAAGGGTGATGCCTTCTCTATGTATTTGGTGCACTAGCACACCTGGGGAGGTGCACTGGTGTTCCATTTTTCTTTGCAAAAATGACTTATCCTCTCAGATTATTTTCAAAATCTGATTTTTGAACCTAGACTCAAATTGGATTGAAAACACTAGATAAAACCCTAAAAATGACCCAGACCATGGACTAGGGATCTGGAAAGCTAAAAAATAATGTAGGGGGTACCCATTTTCTATTTGAAATGGGGCATGCATTGTGAAATCACAACACTACACAAGTACGAAAATGCACCACAGTTCTTGAAGTGCAAAAAGATAGAATGAATATGGCTATCCTCCCATAGAATTGTATAGTTGACCAATTTTTGAAAGATCAAAAACATCATGGATTTTTTTGAAAATTTTAGTGTTTGATCTTCATGATCTGCATAGTTTGTAGTAAAAAACAACAAAAAATTTGAAAAAAAAATACTACGTTTTCATGAAGTTGGAAAAAAAAGTTTGACTTTAATTTGTCTTTGGTAATATTTTGCTGAAGATTTCCCTGTACCTAAATGGATTCCCTCCCTACAATCATGGCATTTTTACCAAGAAATTGATCATCATGCATTCTACAAGTGAGTAATTTGTAAAGAATTGTGAGATTTTCCAGAGCTTCTTGAGGTAACAATTTGCAAAAAAATGGAAGGCTCCAGTTCATCAGTAAAGAGAAAGGTCAAGAAGGTAAATAAATGGAAAACATAAAAGAATTAGAAGACATAAGATGAAATTCCTCCAAGGAAGTGGAATGAAGACTTGATTGAAGAAATGGAGTTTGCTGGGCATAAATCCAAAAGGAGTAAATTTCCCTCTCCGGATAAATTGGAAGACAAGTACAACAAAGTCTATGATATATGGACAAGAACCTAAGGATATGAATCCCCTTTTCCTATATCACTAAGACAAAAGGGATCATAAGGGGCCCATATGTCATCCATGGGTGATGAATTTGGGGAAATTGATTGTGCCAAATGTGTTTGTGAATATCGAACTGCTAAAGGTTATTGTTGGCAAATGCAATGTTGATGATAGATGTATATATGATGGTATAGGGAAAAAGTTCATGGAGATTTTCATTGATTCTCTAAATGAAGTTTTCAAGATGATAGAATTTGGATAGAAGGAATGTTATTATCATGTTTTTAGTCTCTAACTAGCACTTGCACCTTTAAGGGGTGCAAGAGTTACACTGATAGTAATATATATCAATATTTATGAATCTATATCTATCTATTTCTATTTACATATGTCTCTCCCAACTCACAAACACTCCTTGTCTACCTCCCTCTCACTATCTTTATATTAATTAATATGAGCTAGGGTATGGTGAAATTTGTATTGAATACTGTCCTCAGATATTGTCATTGTAACAATGCTTATTGTTGAAAACATTTATGTTAATTAGAGGAAAAAAAATTATTTCAAAAGAAAAACACTTTCAAGATTTAGTAAAGAAAAATAAATTAATTTAAAGTATTCATTATTTTTACAATACATTCATGTTATAGAAAATAATGAATTGTTACAAATTTACTATAATTTAAAAAAAAATATTACATTCTAATTTAAATAAGTATTTAAACATTAGCCTTATTTCTTGAGAGAACATTTTTATATATCATAATTTTGAACCTAATCAATTAGATAAGTAATTTAAAATTAAACTTTGCAAAATATCAACAAACACTCTAGTTTTACACACACTCATGTCACCACCACTCTTTCCACCTATCTCTTCCTGTCTCCCTATATATCTTCCCATCCTCTCTCTCTCTCTCTCTCTCTCTCCCCTTTTTTGTACTAATTTAAAACCCAAAACAAAGATAACATTGTAGAGATTGCTAAATGTTTCTTTCTACAATATATTAATTATAAAACATTACTATTAAAGTATATTACTTAAATCATTTTTACTTAAGTTAAATGTAAGTATTGCAAATAATCTAGCTATTAAGATTTAACATTTCCTAGTGAGTGATCGCATCTATCACATACTCTTTCAATTCTTTTGCTTCCATTCAATTATTTGTTCTGCAATAGACCATCTAAGATCCACTCAGGAAACATATAAATTTTTTCTATCTCACTCCCTCTCTCTCATAAAATTCCTTTGTCTACTTCCATATCCTTATCTTTACATCTTTCTTATTTATAGACATATACACCTCCCTCTCTAGACTTGTATGTGTATATCTATCTACATCTCCATCTTTGTATATCCATATTCTAGGCATTTAATATAATCTTGTAATAACTTTAGTATTGACAAAATTGATTAGATATATTTGTATCTTTAACTTTAATTTGTTTTATTGATTTAAAATAATTTCAAGTATAAGATATATATTATAAACTTATTTATATTTTTAAATATTTTTAATGATAATTTTCAAATTATATCAAACTTTACTAATGTAAATAAATAATAAAATCAAAGCCAATAAAAAAATCAATCTTTAAATTTAACAAAAATTTATTTTTACAAAAGTATTTTATTTACAATTAAAAATACACTCAGGCAATCATCTAGATCACATAGAAACTAGTATAGATATCTTAAATAAATCTATCTAAAAAAATTCTGATAATATCAAATTAAAATTTAATTTACTAGATCTGAAAATATTTTTATTTTCATTCCTTTTTTCACTTAGTGATGTTGTTTTATTTTAAGTTTATAATTTTAGTAAATATTTTATGTAATATTTATTTAATTATTTTTTAAAAATATATCATAATTAAAATAATATTAGGATTTTGACATGTAGATGGCTATCAAATTAAACTTACAAAATAAATGTTAACCTTAACACACTCACACCTTCCCACTCCACCCATTTTGCCATATTAGAATACCTATTGACATTAATCAATGAAATTATTTTGATATTTAAAATAGACAGAAAAGTGGTGAAATTATTTCCAAATTGAAAAGATATAAGGCATTTTATACCTTTTATATTTACTTGTATTAATTTATCCCTAGTGGTAAAAGTTTTTGCTGATATTATTTACTTTTTATAGTCATTTATTGCCAGTTTGTATAAAAAAATGGCTAAAAAAATGTGCACTATTAGAAATGATATTATAAATTTAACCATGGCTCTAGAACAATCTAGCCCTAAATCCATTTTATGGACTCTACAAGCGGACAATGACACAAAGCTTAGGAAACAAGTGGACATTCTACTGTGTTAGATTAATACTCTCCAGCAAGATTTTCTTGAAATTTGTCTTCTTCTTTTTTTGTTGTGAGGTGGTCCACAACTATATTGCCTGAAATAACTTAAGACATCATCAGGTAGAGATAGATAATTGACCAAACATTGGCTGAAATAAAATCACTGAATTGACACAAAGCATAGATATTTTTTTAAGCTTATACAAGGTTTTATTCCTTTGTAATGGTCAAGCAAAGGCCCAAATTAGGTGGTGACAGTAAGTTTTAATTTTATTATTTTATTATTATTATTGCAGGTGTGGGGTTTTAGTTTTGATACGTTCCTAGTTTTTATCTGTACAATGGCTTCGCCAACTATAAACAGGGCAACTGCAGATGCTTGGAAGATTCTAAAATTTAAATTTTGGTAATTTTTTTTATCAATAAATTAATATTACCCCTACAATATTTGAAAGGGCCAATCAGAAACAAGAAATTATTAACTAAAAATTAATTTAAAACTAAATCAATGTTTGAGATTTAGCAAAAGAAATTTTTTAGATATAAAAAATTAATTAAGCCCCACAACTGGAAGCATAATAATGGGTGCACATATTTTTAATTCTTACATTTCCTTCATGATAAGTTGAGCTAATATCATCATTTCCTCCCCACAATTATGCATTGCACATGCCCATAAATTGTAGTATCATAACCACAGTTAGCAAGAAATTGTAATACAATAAAGAAAAGGGAGGAAACACTACAAATTCACAATTATTTTACTTTAAATGCACCTATGGGTTTCTTTAGAAATTACAAACCTGCTTGGCACCAACTGCTTTGTCCCTGCTTTGGCCTTTCCACTTTTGGCTCTATAGTTCAGAGAAAAAATAAAAAATGTCTACTTTTGTCACATGTTGCCCCTTATGAGTGGAGTGAAGGGAAGTGAAAGTTTATGTATGCATTGTCATTAATATTTTTAAGGTACTTCAATTTTGTGCACCAACTTTCACCACCTTTCCCTTAATTTGATGACTCCAGTTATCTTATGGGATTATTTTATTTTATGAACACATGTATGAGGACAGTTTGATACGATGAACACATGTGTGAGGATATGCTGACCTGGAATTTAGTATAGTCTCAACACCTCTATCACTCATCGGTGGATTGATTACATTGTTTTCTATTTGTTGTTAATCACTATTTCAAGTTGCGAGCATGCGAAAGACTTTCATCATCTTCTTGCTCTGGTTTGAGATCTAACTATTCTTAGGGCTACGAGGATGTGCATAGTCAAGATAACCCTCAGCATGGCTTCATGGCTATTAACACTAGCATTCAAGTTTATGTACCACCTTTCATAAATTTAACATCTCCTTTTATGAACACATGTACAATCATAGGCTAGCATGATTGACTATCCATTCCCACAGATACTGTAATGCAATTTTGATAAAATTGAAGCTGCCCAAAAACATTAAACAAATATCATATACACATATTGAATTACATCATGAAAACAAGATAAAACTATTACATGTTTTTTATATTTTCTCCTTAGTAGTTCAGATCAAAATCCGAAAATGTCTACTTTTGTTGTGCATTGGCCATTATGACTAAAGGGTATCTATGTTTCTGTATGCATTGTCATTAATATTTTTAATGTACTTCAATTTTGTGTAACAAATTTTACCACCTTTCCCTTAATTATCCATTTATGAACAAAAATATGAGGATAGGTTGACCAGTTAATGTAATTAGTTTTGAGTAACTTGTTGAATAAAAGTGGATAAATTGAATCAATATCACTCCATTGAAAGTAATTAGATAAGGTTCAGTATTTCAAGTTGTGAGGTTGCAATGGAGAGAAAAAATTAACTTAAATAGTTTTTGCATCTTCACATGTAGTTAAGGGGAACCCATGGTTAAGGTGGAAAAATTGCAAAATGCTTTGTCCACTCATTCACATGGTTAGGATTGTGGTTAAAAATCATGGTTGTGAGGCTACAATAAATGAAAAGTCAATCAAGTTAGAAGTTGCAACATCACATAGTTAAGAAAGATGTACGTTTGGTAGTTGCAAAGAGACAAGATAGTTAAGGATAAAGCCATCATAGCATGCCATGTAAAATAAATGTTAGATCCAAAACCATTGTGAAGGTGTGAAGTAGTTAGTTTATGAGGTTTGCAAGGTCACTGCAGTTTGGTCGTATTGCTATACAAAAAAGTAAATATTGATTTGATTTTAAATGTACTTTGTGTAACCACATGAACATATCATTTTGCATCTGAATTGATGATTAGTGCCTTATCGATTGCTAGAGAGAGCCTAACCAACAAAACTTGAGCTATGACACATAAAGTGTTAGCTGTCATTAGCCCTCACTTTCAATTAGACCTTTTATGCAAATTATGTTATTAAATTGTTCTAAACCATTCATTAGTTTGGATTAGTTACAATATGTTTTATCCCCCAGTGAAAACCTTATTTTTAAATTTATTATCTATGCTAGGCACCTAGGTTTTCTATGAGATTTTCATGAAAATAGTTTACGCTAGGACAACCCTTATTTTTAGGCCCACACGTTTCAAATTTTAAATTTTGAAATACCTCAAAAGATTGGAATTTTATGTTAAAATTTCTTGTTTCTAATAATGGCTCACATGTTTTAAGTATGCAACCATGTGACTATGGTTAGTCACATGGTTGAGATTCCTTATCAAATTGCACCAATAAATGGGGTGACTTGATGAATCAAGTCTTTTCTCTTTGATCACTGAGTTGAGGTGGGTTGATAGTTAAGTTTTTATTTGACCACAATTGAGTGAAGTAGTCAAGATGGACTTGATCTTGCGATTGCCTCAATAATATGTTGTATCAAACTTAGCTACGATTCTGCGATGAGGCTTAAGAGTTTGTGAAAAATCTTTGGTCACTAGTTTAAATGAGGTTTAGTCTAACCTTTGGTTTGAATTGCAAAATGGTGAATTACTTTGGATTGCATGGTCATTAGAGTTATATTGAAACCATGGTTAAAGGTTGTAGAGGTGTGACATGCCACCATGTGGATTGAGCCTGGTGATGTGAAAGTTAGGTGTTAGAATGGTATGGCATGAAGATGGTTTCTAATTGGTCAAGGGCTACTAGTGTGGACATTAGGCTGAAGTTTTTGGGACCATTAGATTAAAGAAAATCAATTAATTCAAAGTGTTAACAATGCAAAATAGAGGAAAGTAGTAAATATAAAGGTAAATTGCATGTTCACATCTGAAATCCAGCTATAGTCTTCTAAGGTTGTGAGGCAGTGAAGGGAAGACACATATACAAATATGCCGAGATGGTAAAACCAAATAGTAGACAGGTGGATTGGTTTATGACACATGGCATAAAAACTTGACATAAGTAGATAATCACATAGTTATGTGGTTAAGATAGTCTTCAAGCTATGATGAAGAAATAATGGCTAGATAAAACAATGAGCACGACATCACATGGTTTGTATAGGTATTTTGCTAAACCATTGCAAAGCTGTGAAGTACTAAGAAGTAAATTGCTAGTTGCATAATCATGGTTGTAATTCTTGAGGCATAAAATGACTTTTTTAATGACTAAGTTTGAGCTAGATAAGAATGTGATGAGCTAGATGTATGAAAAAGTGTAGATTTGGCTACTTCTTTGAGAAATTGATAGGTTTTCAAGTGTGCCACTCTTAAATGCCAATTAAAGCCATGCCCTTATTATAAAAATTGATAAAGTCTAAAGAGTGAGAGAATTTTCATTACCATTTCCTTAAGTTATTTTATTTTTTTAAGCAATTTTCAAGTGCATAGTGATATCTAAGTGATTTTTTAGCTTTCGAAATACATAATTAACTAGTTTTCTTGTAGAAATGGCTCAGAGGGAGGAAGAGTTAATTGTGCAAGCAATAATTGAGCAACTAGATGCATGAAGAAAGGTTCCAAGCATATTTGTAGATGAGTGGATTCACATTTTTCCTAGTTCAACCAATGCACAAAAAGTAGATGATTTGATATTCAAAGACCCATATGTATTGTGTAGAGATACGAAATTTCCTGATAGAAATGGGTATGAATTGTTTTGGTTTTTCTATAGGAATAGAGCATTAGATGTTTCAATTTTTAACCCATTGGTAAGTAACTTATTCAAATTAATTATGCTTGAAGTGTTTGTAGATGTCAACTTGGTAAGCCCTAATCAGATGTTATAACCCTATCAACAAGACACCTCATAGGAAGGATAGAAGTATTTTCTTATCCCTAGACAAGGAGACATTTATAGAAGTTTTCAACTTGGGAAGACCTATGTCAATGCCCATAGAGGTGGAGAAATTAAATAAGAATTTCAAGTGTCACTAAAATTTCTATATGGATCGAAACATGACCAGGCATATTCCACTTGTAAAGAAGAATGTAGGAAACATTCCAAAGAAGAAGGTTCTTGACAATCATATGCATTAGGAATTCTTCCAAAGATATTTTCAAAACACTATATTTGGAATCAACAAAGTCTTAGGTTTGGATGGAACTATGGAAGCACTAGGAGGACATTATATTATGGCCTTGAATATTGAAGATGCAAATAATAATATAGGTTATGATTTTGCAGATAATATAATTGAGAGTATTTAGAAGGAGATCACTGCTACTCAACAAGGTGACTTGGTGAATTTCAAATTCCACCATTATTCTCTACTCATACACCTGATCCTATTCAAGAACTTAGACATATTTGATTAGAGTTTCTTCAAGTCTGCTTAAGATTGGGGAGAGAGATTGCTAGTACAAAGGTGGAAAAGAGCATGGCAAATGTTTTACCCTTATTCTAATGTGATTGCTTTTTATAATGATTTTGTTTATCCAATCTTAAAAATGATAGGGTTGATAATTGAAAGAATCCCCATAAGTTTAAGAAAGGTTGTTAAACCTAAAATGTGCTTTGATGTTGGGAAGCAATTATCTCATGATTGGGGTAGTGTCTTTTTATTTGAAGAATATACTGTTACTAGGGTTTTTGGATGTCCTCAACCATCCAATATTTTACCTAAATATGGACTTGAAAGATTAAGGATTGTGGAGGTATTCTAGAAACTAATTTCTTTAAATAGAGAATATTTAGGCAAAGATGTTAAGAAAGGAACGTTCCTTTGTAGATGCACCAAGGTGGGAGATTTTGAGATTGGCAAGAATTCCTTTGAGGGAAGAAATGAATTCTTGAAAAAATATAAACTGCCAACTATGCCAGATAGGACTTATGATCCTTTCAAGTGGTTAGACATTCCCTAAAGAGCATGAGAGGATATAAGCTAGCTCCTAAAAACCCATGTGGGAAGAGGATTTCAATGTCGCTAAGCTAAATGAAGATGTGTGTAGATAAAGAATAGTTAAATATATATATATATATAGTTGGTTTTGAGTATGAGATGAAAAAGGCAGATAAAAGTTTCAAGGGTTTTTATCTTGATGAGGATCATTGTTCAAAACTAGAAAAATGTGTGACAAATTTTGATGAATTAGTAGCCTAAGTTCTAGAGGCAATTAGAAAAAGGATTGACCCTAAGTACTTAGATGATCAGATTGTAGTTGAAGTATCTAATGATGAGGGTCGAGTTGAAGAAGAAGAGGTTGAGGAAGATATTCTTGAGAGTTCTGAGTGGGCAGAATAGAGGCATAAGAAGCAAAAAATAGTTGAATTACCTGAAAAAGCCCAACAAAAGGCCCTTCAAATCCTGCCAAGAGGTAGTAAGTACTTTGATGACATAACGAGGAGATATTTAATATCTCAAGCTTCTGAGGATTAGGAAAGAGAAAAGAAGTTGTTGTTGGAAGCTTAAATGATAGATGATAGAATTATAGAGGCTTGTGAAATCATGAAATATGATAATTTTATAAAAACTGATGAGTTCAAAAGTTTTCTATTTAAAGTAAAATAAAATGAACTTGCCTTACAAATGAAGCTAGGGGATTCTAAAGAGGTAGCTAATTGACCAATCAAAAGGCTATAAAAATATGACCCTGCTATTGAGAGCCTCATTGTTGAGGAGGCAAGGGAACTAATAATGAGGTGTGGTATGATTCTTTTTCGAGGATGGGATCTTAGTTCATCCTTTTTGCTAGATTAAATGAGGAGATAGGACAAAACAATCTCATTTGAAGATGAGAATCAATATGGAGAATTGAGGGGGTCAAGCTATAATATAGATGCTCAAACAATGGAAATTTGGAGTATGGCTCCTAAGCATGATAAGCCTACTCAGATGGAAATCAAAAAATCCCTAGGGGAAATATTATTTTATAGCATGTTCAATCTACCTCCAGTGATTAGATTCTTGGATTGCATACTTTAGTTGGACTAATGAGTAAAAACAAAATGGATACCCTTCAAGCTCAATTAGAACAAATATATGAGAGATATCTAAGAACAAAGAGGAGCCATGAAGAGGAAATAAAGAAAATGTTGGATATAATTGATTAATTATGTGTTGTCTTTGATGTTACACAAATGTGATATCATTATTAGTCAATATATGTCAAGCTCACTCGAATAGTGAAGATAGTTTTCTATCTATACCGAGTCTTCTTGTTCAGAAGACAGTGTCTACCAAGTTCACTCAGGCATTGAAGGAAATTCTGCAAAAGATGAGTGTTAATCATGATTACTCAATTAATGAAGGAAATTTTGGATGGAATCAATGTTAACCGAGATCACTCAGTTACCAAAAGATCTTTTCAAATCTTGCATTGTTAATTGAACTTCTATTGGTTAAAATAGGGAAATCGTTACTGAGATAGTGTTTACCGAGCTGGGTTGACTAATGAAGGATTTTCCTATTTTGGCATATCAAGCTTAATTAATTTATCTATTGATTCCAACCAACTGAGATGATAAATGTTAATTATTCTAAGTTTTATTCTATCCAACTTGACAATAGAAAGGATATAAGTGTAAGGTCAAGATGTGTGATAAGGTGTGGGGAAAGAACAATATTAAAGATTTGAGAATTGCTCTGAGGAAGCAAATCTGAAGATAAGGATGTGTTTGACGAGTTGAAAGGATATATTTGATTAGGAAAGATCAAGTACAAAACAAAATAGAGATCTATAATCTACAATTTAGTTGTATCTAAATTAGGTCAACTCATTGTTACTCTCTAATCATTATAGCAGTAATCTAAATCTCTTAACAGAGTTGGCTTAACAACTATTTGTAAATCCTCTAACAAGGTGGTAGTTTTTTTGAATTGTCTAAAGACCTCTAACAAGGCCACTCCTAATAGGGTGATTAAATATTTTAATAAGGTCACACCTAACAATGTGTTTTGTAACCTTTAAGAGGGTTGGCTCCTAACAAGGCTCACTTCAGAAGAGTGAAAATTAGTAATTAGTTGCAATTGGTGGTTTTCCCAAATTAGTTTTCCACATTAAATCTTGGTGTCAAATGTGTTCATGTTATTTCTTTTATGCTTGCAATTAAGTTAAAGTAATGATAATCATTGATAACATCATAATATTTTCAAAAGCTAATTCATTACTGAGCATATTCAATATTTACCGAGTTACAACATTTTATATGTGTTTGTCAAGCATCAACAGTAATCAGCTTTTAGAGTTTATTTTGTACTGACATCTAAGGGATCTAAGATTTATTTCTATAGTAACTGATTCACCCCTCCCCTCTTAGTTACTCCTCTATATTTCAACCAATCAGTACCAGAGGTATTTTGGTGCTTGTAGAGAAGGTTTTAGGGACCTAAGCTAAAGATCAAGATGTCTTACAAAAGAGAAATTCCCAAGTTGAATAGAGACAATTTTGCAACATGGAAAGGACTTATGAGGTTACATCTAGCTACTATCAATGATTTAGGTTGCACATATCTTGATACTAAATACAAAACTCCCACTGGAACATTATCAGTTGAAGATATTGTTAAAAAGAAGAATCATAATATCATGATGATTGATATTTCATATGCTCTTAGTTACGTTGAATTTGATGAGGTAAAAGACTATAAAACTACTCATGAAATGTGGACCAAATTGAAAGATATCTATGGAGGAGATGACAATGTATGAAGAGTCAAAGAAAAACGTCTTAGAGGAAAATTTGATCAAATGAAGATGAGAATATTGCAAAATATTTAGAAATAATCAAGGCTAGTGTAAGTGTAATCAACACATCTATAGGAGACATTCAGGAGATAACTATTGTAAGCAAAGTACTCAAAACTCTTCTTCCTATCTATGCAATTAGAGTGTCTTCTATTGAAGAAATGCTATGTGATCCAAATAACAAATTAACCTTGGATGCTCTAGGTGGAAGACTAACAACTTTTGAATTAAACAACTATGATAACTATATTCCTATTTCCAAGAATATTTAGCTTGCATTTGAAGCCAAACTCTCACTTAAGGAAAATAGTAAGAAATCAAAGGCCAATCAATCAGGAAGTGAGGAAGAAACTAAAGAAAGTTTTAATAGTGATCTTGAAATTGTTGAATCCCTACTCACAAAGAAATATTCCAAAGGCAGAGGAAAGTATAAAGGTAAAATTCCTCTAATTTACTTTTCTTGTGAAGAAGTTGGTCATATTGCTGCTAGGTGTCCTAATAGAGAAAGCAAGGATGAAAGATAAACCTCAAGCACAAAGGCATGAAGGAATTCAAAAATCACAAGAACTACAAGGAAAAATGTAAGAAAACTTGTTTTATGGCTAAAGATTCTAATAATGGTGAAGATGAAATGGTGTATATTGTTGTTAAAGATGAGTTTCATGATAAAGGAGATAAGATGGCACTTATATCTCATGTTAGAAAAATTGATACATGGATGATTGACAGTGGATGTTCACACCATATGATTGGAGATAAAACAAAATTTGAACATTTTAAACATTATGATGGAGGCAGTGTAAGATTTGGAAATGATGAACCTTGTTACATAAAAGGAAAAGCTCATATCTCATTAACCAATGAACTTATATGTGATAATGCCTATTGGGTTGAAGGACTAAAGCATAATCTACTGAGTGTGGCATAGTTGAAAAACATTGGAAATAAGGTAGAATTCATGAATGGCAAGGCAAAAATACCAAATGATAAAGAAAATCTGGTTGGATCTAGCAAGCAAACAAAAGGTAATCTATTTTAGCTTGATCTCAGTGAATGTTCATGTTTTATTGCTCAGGTAGAAGAAAGCTAGTTATGGCACAAAAGACTATGTCATGTAAACTTTGATAATCTGATTAAGATAAGAAAACATAAAAGAGTAAGAAGCATTCCTAGTTTAAAGAAACCTGATATGGGTTTATGCAAGAATTGTCAAATTGGTAAGATGGGAAAGACTGGTTTCAAAAGAAAAAACTATCATTCAGATGAAGTCTTAGAAATTGTACATACTCACTTATGTGGATCCATTGGAATAGAGAATTATAGTGGAGAATGTAGACACCTAAAAACCTTTAGAAAATAAAGTATTTTTATTTTCTGAAAAATTCCTGACGACATCATCATTTATTAATTAATTAATTATTTAATTAATTTATTTATTTTTATGCCATTAAATACCTTTATCTTAATTAAAAATATTTAATTAAGGAATCCCTCCCAAAAATGTTTAAATCTTATTTAAACATTATTTCCTTATTTATTAATTATTTAATTAATAAATTGAACAAAAAACCCAAAATAAATAAAAAATTTATTTTTTGCCCAAAACTTGCCAATTTCCTTAAGACCACTAACCTCTTCCAAAATCTTCTAATCCTTCTTTAATTTTGATTAAAGGCTAATCCCATCATTTCTTACCCCTAATCCCAACTCAAAATATTTAATTAAGATTAAATATTAATCCTCATGTTTATTAAAAAAGTTTTAATAAATATCTCCTCAACCCAAACCCTTGAAATAAATAAAACTTTATTTATTTCCTAAAATCTAATTTATCCTCATCCTAAGAAGTTATAGACTCTTCTAGAAAGTCTTCATCATCATCCTAGGAAGTTCTAGACTATTCTAGAAAGTCTTTATCCTCATCCAAAATCTAGACTCTTCTAGAAGATGTCTTTAAACCTAATCCTAATCCCCTCCTAACCTTGTCACATTCCCTAAACATGGGTTAAAACTTACTAACCCAAGCTAAAGTTAACAAATATCTCCTCCTTCACCCACCCTCATTGAATGCCATCCACTTGCCTATCCCTAAGCTAATCCTAAACCATCCTAATCCATCCTCTAATCATTTGCACAAGCCTAAGCAAGCTTAAAACCTTCCTAATCAAGCCCAAGTCGAAATTCCCCTCATCTCCCTCAAAATATCCCAACCATAAAACTTTATGAAGCCCACTAGGCCATAAATGACTCTTCCAAGCCCTTTTATTACTCTTACAAGCCATTATGAGGGTCTTTATGAAGATTTTATCCCTTGAGTCTCCTTTGTTGACTCATCCTTCCCCTTTCCTCCATCCTCTCACCCTGTGACATGTGTCACTCCGTGATTGGCTGTAAGGAAGCACAATCCATGTGCTCTCCTCTCATGCAATCTAAGCCCTCCATGAGCTTTTTCCCATCTTTGCATCTTAGCCCTCAATCCCTCAAGCCTCTTGCCTATAAATTGGATCCTTCTCCTTTGAAAAACAACACAATTCATGAAGTAAAGTCATAATGCCATTTTAAGAAGTCATTTTACATCAAAACCATACACTCACACCCAAATTCCAACTCCATTTGAAGCCCTTTTTGAAGCATAAGCTTGAGCATACATCCTATCTATTTAGAAAAAGCTACTCAACAAGAGAGCTTCTCATTGAGAGAGTCCATTAATGGCTCATATTCTCAATTGAGAGTTCATCAAAGTCTATCTTGAAGTTTATAAAATTTTTTTAGTTTGTAGAAGCTTTATTTAAATTTGGTTTCTATTAGCATACTAACATTGCTCATATACATTTTGGCACGCCCGGTGGGACCCCGCATGGGTCATCTTCATTAGCTTTTTTAGTCAAGTTTTGTATGTCATTTGCTAATTTTGGCTAATTTTGTTTGTTTTTGTGATTGATAGGATTGTATAAATTGGTTTTGTAGGTCCACATGAGCATGAAAAAGACAAAGGAACTCATAATCTATCTCATAGTGTTTGCAGATTTTTCAAGCTTATAGGTGGACAAAGCACTTGGAATTCTTCTTCCTCTTCTTGTCTATATTCTTCTTATTCCATCTACTACTTCTTCTTGTTCTTGTGGGAGATCTTGTCCATTTTTTTTGAAGGAAGAAAAATCATACACACTTCTTTTTAGTGCTTAAAATGAACCCCTAAAAAAAAAAAAAAAGCCTTTTAACAAGTGAAACTAAACTAATTCAATCATTTGCATTCTTGCAACATCAAGGTTTTAGATGCATTCATGCAAAATTAGGAACACTTCATTTCTAAAAATTTAAAAGAACTTCAAGTTTCCATTTCAAAAGGTTCAAAATTAACACTAAGTGCACACTAAAATCTAAATCAAACTCAAAGCATCAATCAAGGATAAAATGAACCTCATTTGCAAATATTTTAAATTTTTTTTAAAAATCTCATGAAAACTAAGAGTCCTAAATGGTTGCCAAAAATTGTCCTAAAAGCTGTGTTATTTGTTCCAAAAAAATGTCTTGTTGCAAAATCTTGAATGTTTATTAGGTTTTTCATGCATCAAAACAATCTAGGAATATCATTTTTGGGCTTAAAATATGAAAACTAGAACACAAAATTTTGAATGAAAACCAAAGTCCAAAGAGTCATTTTCACTTTTGAGTCCAAAACAATCTTGAATGATCTAAGGTTAAAACAAAGCACTTCAAAGTTCTTAAAACAACACACAAAATCTCAATCTTGAATGCTCAAAGGAAAAAAACTTGAATGTTTAATCACTTGTGTTTGAATGCATGTTGCTAAACACACTCTTGAATGCCATGGATTAAAATCAAATTTTCCTTGAATGCATGATTAAAACAAGAAATCCAATCTTGAATGCCAAGGATCAATTAACCATTGCAATATCAAACACGTCATTTGGAGCTTCTAAAATTGAACAAAAAAAATCTCTTTTCCACATACAATTTAGATAAGGTTTGATTTTTGGACATTTAAGAAACTTTGTTAAGTTAAATACAAATTTGCAAAAATCAATTTGAGTAGTTCCTTGGACTCACCTCTTTTCTAATCACCCATCAATTCAACCATTGGTTGCAATCTCAGCGCCATTTATGGGGATGGGTCTACTTGAAAAAGGTGTTAAATGTTCCACATTCTAACTCACTCACTTGGTCTTTGAACGTTTGCTTATCGAAATTTTTAAATGACCAAAAATCTAGATTAAATCGATCACACTTCAAGTTTGGGCACTAAAATTGAACAACTATTGACGTGGAGGGCCTCCGGGTACATGCTTGACAAATCGAGTCTCACACATCTTTGCTTTGGGCTTAAAACAAAATCACACCAACTCTTGAATGCTTTAAAGGAAATTAATTGATACTTGATGTGGAGGGCCTCTGGGCGTGTGAGTTTGCTTTTGTTGACCCTAACTCTTCTTCTTGTTTGCATTCTTTGATCGATTTACTTTCGTTGGCGCTTCAAGTTGGAATTCAACATTGTCTCTTAAACATGAGTGCTTGCAAAGTTTAGATTAGCACACATAAGAGTCAGTTGGTAAAAGAACAAGCATGTTTTTTTTTTAGCCCAAGGTCATCCAAGTCTTCTCTCCCCTTGTCATCTTTTGAGGCCATCTTGGGTGCATAAGATTAGGATCCAAAACCTTGTTTCTTTATAGGAGCCCTACTTGGGGATTTCATCACCCCTTGGACGACCTCAACTCCAGCGTTCTGGTGGAGTATAAGAATCAGGAGGTGAATCGAAAGACACCTCTCTGGAATCAAGATTTTTGTCACTTGGGCTAAGCCTCAAGGAACTTTATACCCTTGAGAAGTGAAAGAAGAGAAGTGGGTTACCGCTCCTCTCGGCTGTGTGACATCTTGTTGGTTTAATCTATGGATTTGGGCCTCACGTACCTTTGGGTATATCAAGGACTCCCTAGCTAAACCAACTGTTAGCCTTGTAGACAACCATCTAGAGTGTTAATGTGTTTGAAGTGACTGATCAAAAAATTTGTAAAACATACACACTCCTCAGTGCAAGTATCACATTCTGAGAATCAAAAACTTCTATCTGGTTGTTGCTATCTATTGCTTGCTTTTTTATTTGTTGAATGAATGTTTGCCAAACTTGGTCAATCCTAGTTTAGGGTACACTTAGCATAGTCACTGCTTATTCCAGAAGTTGAACAAGTTGATGCAAAATAACCGAGGTCTCTCAAAGCCAAGCAGATTCAAGAATTGATGTCAGAGCAACCCAAACCCAAACAGAAGTTCCACAAAGTTAAACTCAAACCATCTTAGGCATACCAAGAACTTTCAGCCAAGAGAAAGGAACTAACACCAAGTCCTCGAATTTCCAAACTCCACAAAGCAGAGGATAAAGCTGCCAACGAAGCACTTCAAGAGGCTTGGTTAGAGTGCACCATCAAATTTAGCCAACATCTAGGAGTTAATCCTGCTTATGCTTTACCAACTAGGCATGATTTCTATGATTAGAAACCCTTGTTTCTCCACACCTTCTTGGATAAGCTTCACCTTAGAGTCATCTTTGTAGAAAAGTCAGCCATCTTAGGTTATCCCCTTAAGCATTACTAGCTCATCCATCTCATTTAGGACCAAACCATCTAGCCAGCAATCCAAAATCTTCACATCCAAGCCTTCAAAAATTGTTATCACCTTGCTAAAAGTTTGCCATTCCTAAAATCTTTCAAAACCACCAATCTCACCAAGGTTATCCCTTTGACAAAGCTTTGTCTAGGGTAATCTAGCTTTGCCACTTGTTATCCCTCATCACCTTGAGCTAAAGGTTGGGATCCACAAGTGGTCAATCTCGTGTTCTTCCTAAAGGATCATTAGTCTATCCTTAAGTTGACACAATCACCACCAAGCTTGCACATAGGAAAGCAGACCTTTTGTGCTTTGGTAACATATATTTGAAGTTAGAATCCCCAACCCAATCCTCCTTAGGTTTTGTCATATAGTTTTGCCTCAACCTAGGAAATCATTTGCATAGAAAAGCCTTCCTCCCTTTTGCATCCACCAGCATTTGTTGAATCTCATCCCTAGGAGCATTTTTCATGCCACCTGTCACTCGCTTAGCCAAGAAGAAAGAAACAATGGAGCCCTATCATTTGGATCGAACAGCCTCACCCCCCTTGACCACTCAGCCATCCTTTAGCCTAGAGAAAGCTATGCCATCATCTACTAACATTTGAAGCTTTCATGAACCAACCAGGAAATGTAGTATTGGTAAATGCCATTATAGACAAGAACAAAGAGACAATCATGGCTAATTTTCAAAGGGACAATGTAGGAACCTTTGACTTTGGAAGACCCCCTCCATTATCAGATCCATCTCACCCATTTTTTGGGTAGCTGCCACCACCCATAGGCTCTTATGATCCAAATTATCCTCAATATATGCCAAAAGAAGAGCCTCCAGCCAATCCATATGATCCAACAGACCCAAACATACCATCATCCATCCAAGTTGAAATCTCCATGCTGCAAGCCAACCCAGCCACCACCACTGCATCCTTGGTTCATACCTCTCCACTTCAAACCCCCTTTACCCAAAACACCTCACCATTCACGCCCTACACTATTGCTACTGCTGCTCCCCAACTCAGCCTTCCAAATCCACCCATCTCCCAAATCAATGCTAGCATCTTTGGCCAACCTCAGCAATATACAATAGGGATGCCTCCCATGGGGCCAAGTAATCAACCTTTCATCACCCCCAGCTTGTTCACCACAACCCAAAGCACAATCCCATCATTTCCATTAGGTCTTGGGAGCTCAGTGCCATTAGCCACAAATCCACAAGCTACTACCCTCACTCCACAAAGCTATCAAACCACACAAGCTACTACCAATGTTCTGCCCATCTCTCAAGTGACCCAAGCTCCCGCCACCACTCTACCAAGCTTCCAAATCCAGCCACCAAGCTATCAAACCCCATCAATTCCATTTCCTAGCTTTCAATTCCCACCACCAACTAATCCATTACCTCCTATTACCAACTAATTTTCAATGCCACTTCTAGGAGGTAACCCACCAATCCAGCCAACCACCAATAATTTGCAGGTACCATCCCAAATGGGGGTGCAGCCCACATACCTTGGTCAAACCCTACAAGCCCCCTGATCCTTTCCCCAATCTTCACAACCATCTTATACCTTACCTCCACAAAGCAATTCATTTATCCCACAGCCAGCTTATGTTCCTCAATCCCAACCTCAAATCCCATATCAACAGCAAGCCTCGCAGCACATGTAGCACTATGTGCCACCTCCCCCTCAGCAAACCGTGATCCACCATGCAGCTTCCCAAATAATGTACAATCCCTATCAGAAAATCCCTTACGGCCATCCATATTCAGTGGCCCCATCTACTGCATACCTACCTCAAGGCACTCCTACATTGGGGGCACCCCAACCATCACCCATTAATTTAGAATGGGAAGCCATGAAAACAACTTTGAAGAACATCCAAGAGGGAAATGATCCAAAAACTTTCAAGTTTGAGAATAAGTGCCCTTACCCATTTAAAAGAGCCATTACCATGACACCATTCCCCAAGCATTTTGAGACACCCAATTTTGACAAATTTAGAGGAAAAGGAGACCCTGTCACACATATCAAAGAATTTTACATGCATTTCCAAGAAGTGGCATATGATGATGTCTTCCTCTTCCATCTCTTTCCCAAAAGCTTGGCCGGACCAGCTCTTGAATGGTTTTATAGAATCCCCTATGGCACAATTAAAAATTTTGCTGAATTATCTGAGGCATTTGTAACCCAATATGCCCATCTTGTTGAAACCGAGCTATCAGTAGTTGATCTTGTCCACACCAAGCAAAAAGGTGGAGAAAGCCTTCCCAAATATCTACAAAGATGGCAAACCCTTACCACCTGCATATCTTGCACCATGCCATAGCACCATTTGGTGAAAATATTTATTGATAATGCCCATCCTAGCTTGGCTCACCACATGACCATGAACTGTTTGCAGACCTACAAAGATATCAAAGAGAAAGGAATGATCCTTGAGCAAGGACTCATTAAAGATGGTGTGGTCAAGATTTACAAGGAGGCCAACCAAAATCAATCACATTCCAATGACAAGTCTAGGTATTGGAACAAAAACAAGCATGTTGCAATAGATTGCATCACTTACACTAGACATGTGAATATTGTTGATCCTTCTCACAACCAGTCCAATCCACCCTATCAACCAAACAATTAGCAAGCTATCAACTACCAATGGAAGAATAACCACAGCTATCAAAACCATAATCCAAGAGCAAACTTTCAAAGGTCTAGCAATCAAGCTAATGCCATCAATGTAGCTGCAGGACAAAAGCCCAGATTCCAACCTACACCTAGAAACTATACACCCCTTGGTGAGCCATTGGATGTCATTTTTGAGAAATTAGTCAAGGAAAACCTCATCATATTTCCTCCTACCCAGCAAATTGACCCAAGCCAATCCAAATCTAAATGGTACAAAGACAATGAGTACTACAAATTTCATAGGGTAAAAGGTCACACTACCCTCAGATGCACGAAACTGAAAGACTATGTGCAGGACCTCATTGATCGAAAGGAAATCATTGTTGGTGCCCAAACCTCTCCCAATGTAGGCTTATAGATCTATCAAAATGCTTTTCCTCCACACAACAATCAAAATTTTGGAAAAGCACCTATCCAAACCAGCAACAACAACACCAACAACCGTCAGCCAAACCAACAACATGGGAAGAACAATGACCACACTTCATCCTATATAGACTATGGTAGCCTTATCAGTTGTATATCCGAGAAAGAGCCTTCTGTCAATGTTATCAATATCCAAGGACCAAACAATGAGTGTGCAGTCACCACTCGAAGAGCCCGATTTGACATCGTAGGCCCACCCATTTCACTAGCACCATTAGCTCCATAAAAAAGCCAGTACAATATCTTGGAACACCTTGGGAACATGCCAACCCAAATCTCCATTTTAGACCTTCTTCACACTAGTCCTGTGTACAAGAACATCCTTGATAGTGCTCTCATAGAATCTCGTGTCCCTTCTAATATCAATGCTACTGATTTTCGTAATCTTGTTGGACACCTTTCATCCTCATGTGCCCTATCGTTCAAACCCACCGACATACCCGTTGTCGAGCTAGATCACACCCTTCTGCTTCACATAGCCATCATGGTATCCAATTTTGTTGTGAAAAGAGTAATGATAGATAATGGATCAGCCTTGAATATTTGCACCCTAAAATTCATAAAACAAGCTAGGTATACTGAGGCAGATATCATCAGTGAGGTTATCACCATCAAAGCTTATGACAACTTGGAAAGAACCACAGAAGGAACTATTTTTCTGCCAATCAAGGTTGGGCCAGTCATCCAAGAAACACTCTGCCATGTTATTGATCTAAACCTACCATTCAACATCCTCCTCGGTCGCCCATGGATTCATGCCATGAAAGCCGTTCCATCTACTTATTGTCAGTGTGTCAAATTTTTGCATCAAGGCACTGAGGTAACCATCCATGCTGATCCAGAACCCTTTGCTTACTGCAATACGGTTGAAGCTTCATATACAAACCATTGCCCTAGAATTGATATTGGTACATCCATCGCCAACTCATCCCACACTTGTAATGACCCAAAAAATATCCTTGCCTCTACCCTGTCTACCGTGAAGATCAATAACAAGGGCTGTGGAGAGTATAGTTTGTTGGATGCATTTGCTATCGAGGCACTCCCACTTGATCCACATGCCCATGGATGACCGACATATCACAAAGCTAAGGAGATTCCACCTCCTTGATACAAACAGTTTGGCCTAACAACCTTTGTATCCTTGAAAATCCCTCTTCATGAGGAGCTCACTCCAGATATCAACAATTGGTTACATAAGGATGCACCTCAAAGGAATTAGGCATGCCTTGATCACTTCATCCAGAAGTATCCCCAAGAACATAAGCTCATCACTGATAAATGGAACTATCAAGGTGGTGGTCTAGGACTAGAAGAAAGAGGCATGCAGTGCCCCATCGATGTACACAAGTGGGAATCGAAGTCAGGTATTGGCTTTGGCATACCCACAACTGAGGGCACCAATATAGACAGTCACGCTTTTTTGAACATTCACTGTGACCTTGTCGAAATTGAAGACATTCCTGAGGAAGTTGAAAAGAGAGCCTACGATGATATCCTAGACCAAATCTCCCTCAGAGACTCTGTTCTCCAAGAGCTATCCATCCACCTCATTGACCTACCACTTGCCCATCCACAACTCATAGATTGGGACCAACCAATCATCATACACATTGATGAGTTCACATCAGAGGAAGTGCTTCTGAGATTCATGGGAGCTGAAACACCTCACAAGAAAACAAAGCCAGATTCTGCCTATATCTACAAGCTAGATCGCAAGGGGTATTTTGGAGAAAATCCCCAACCTAGTTCCGATACACCCAAAACTGAAACTAAGGTGAATCTGAGACTAGCTAAGGTAGTGAAGAGAACCCCTCAGCAAGAACATCTAGAGCCACAAGCAGAACATGAGGATTTAGCATTACCTCCTCAAGATAATCGATCGGAGATATCTTCTATTCTAATTGAGGATACTAGGGAAGTCAACATCGGTTCTTCAGAGATCCCTAGGCTTGTTCACATTGCTGCATCCCTATTACAAGACCAAGCTGATCTCCTCTTTGAGGTCTTAAGAGAGAACATTGGACAATTTGCATGGTCATATCAGGACATGCCAGGGCTTGATCCAAAGCTTTTAGTTCATCATCTTGCAGTCAATCCACAGATCAAGCCCGTCAAACAAAAGCTTAGAAAAATGCACCCCAAGGTGGCATTATTGGTCAAAGCTAAGTTAGAAAGAATGTTAGCTTCTAAGGTTATCTGACCTATCAACTATTCAGATTGGATCTCCAACATGGTCCCCATCACTAAGCCTTCTAGTGACATCAAAATCTACACTGATTTCAGAGATCTTAAAAAAGCTTGTCCAAAAGATGATTTTCCCTTGCCCAACATAGATATGAATGTAGATCTTATAGCTAGACATGAAATTTTGTCCCTCATGGATGGATTTTCTGGGTATAATCAAATCAAGATTGTAGAAGAGGATCAGCATAAGACAACATTCACTACCCCTTGGAGAACCTTTTGCTACAACATGATGCCTTTTGGCCTAAAGAATGCTAGGGCTACCTATCAAAGAGCTATGACAACCATTTTTCATGATCTCATCCATAGCATTTTGGAGGATTATGTGGATGATATCTTGGTCAAGTCTCATATCTTCACGGATCATCTTGCTAACCTGGAGAAAGTCTTTGATAGGTTAGCCAAATATCATCTCATGCTGAATCCCAAGAAATTTGTCTTTGGGGTCACATCTGGCAAGCTTCTAGGCTTTATAGTTTCTAAACAAGGTATAGAGATTGACCCCAAGAAGGTCAAGGCTATCTTAGACATGCCTCCTCCCCAGACACTATGACAACTTCGTTCTCTTTATGGAAAGCTTCAATCTGTTTGATGCTTCATCTCCCAGCTTGCAGATAAGTGTACACCATTTTCAAATTTATTGAAGAAGGATGAGAACTTCAAGTGGGATCCTTTTTGTTAGCACAGCTTCAACCATCTCAAGTAGTATCTCATCAATCCCCTTATCTTGCTTCCACCAGTTCCTGGTCATCCCTTGATTTTGTACATATCAGCAACACCTACTGCTCTAGGGGCACTTCTAGCACAGCTCGATGACTACAACAGAGAAAGAGCCATCTACTACATCAGTAGAACCCTAGTTGGTTATGAACTCAATTACACTCCTATGGAAAAAGCTTGTTTGGTAGTTGTTTTCTCAACTCAAAAGCTTCGCCATTACATGCTAAGTCATACCATCCAACTAGTCTCCAAGATTGACCCTCTCAAGTATATGCTCTCTAGAATAGCACTTATAGGCCGTTTGGCCAAATGGGTTATGCTCCTTAGCGAATTTGACATCCAGTATGTGGATAGAAAGGAAATCAAAGGGCAAGCTATAGCAGATCACCTAGCTGATGCACCTCTAATAGATGCTTATCCATTGATCAAAGAATTTCCAGATGAGCATATCTGTCTAATTGAAGAATAACCCCCATGGAAACTTTATTTTGATGGCTCATACACATCTTATGGATCAGGGTTAGGAATATTGTTGGTCACACCTCAAGGAGATTACATTCCAAAAGCCTTCAAGCTACAATTCCCTAGCACCAACAATATAGCTGAATATGAGGCCCTCATAGCAGGATTAAAGATAGTTGTAGAATGGAACATTGTTGAGCTACAAATCTTTGGCGATTCTCAGCTCATCATCAAGCAAGCCCTAAATGAATATCAAACCAAAGATGAAAAGCTATTACCCTACAAAGAGCTAGTTGATCAGCTAACCCAACATTTTACAAGGTTTTAGTTTACACGAGTGCTTCAAATATAGAACAAAGCAGCAGATGCTATGGCTACTATAGGCTTGCTCTTGGAAATTCCCCAAGCAGCTACACAGTATGAGTTTTTAGTGGAGCAGCTCCTCACACCCGCCTATGCGAATGAGGATTCAAACCGTGTTTGTATCTTGGTTGGTCCCCAATCCCCTTGGTACCATGAGATTCATGCTTACCTTAACGATGGTATCATATCCCCTCACCTCACACGTACCCAATGCTAGAACCTCATCAAAAAATCATCCCGCTATGTTATCATAGCCAATACCCTATATCGTCGGGGTTATCACGATACTCTCTCTTGATGTTTAGACCAAAATGAGGCCACGATGGTGTTAAAGGAAGTACACTCTGGACTTTGCGGTGCCCACACGAGTGGTATTGTCCTAGTGTGAAAAATCCTTAGAGAAGGCTACTATTGGCCTACCATTAAAGAAGACTCCTGTGACTTTGCCAGAAAGTGTCTCCCATGTCAATAGCATGCAAATCTTGTGCACGCTCTAGCATAGGATCTACAACCTATTGCACCACCTTGGCCTTTCGCTTGTTGGGGCCTTGATCTAGTTGAAACTATTACACCCCTCTCATTTGATGGACATAAATGATAATAACAGCTATAGACTATTTCACTAAATGGGTGGAAGCAGTCCCCCTAGTCTCAGCTATAGGAGTTCAGGTCTCCAAGTTCATCTTGTACCACATTGTTTGCCACTTCGGCATCCCATCCACCATCTTCACCGATCACAGAGGTAACTTTGAAAATCTCAACATGGAAGAATTATGCACTTCCGTCCGCATCCATCACCGCTTTTCTAGCCGATATTTCCCACAAGGTAACAGCTAGGTAGAGGCAACTAACAAAACCCTCCTCAAAATCGTAAAGAAAGTTGTCAATGATTCTAGCCGTGATTGGCACCTACAAATAAATCCAGCCCTATGGCCCTATCAAATTTCCTTCCATACATCCACAGGCACAACTCCATACTCCCTAGACTATGGTGCCAAAGTGGTACTACCTATAGAGCTTGAACTTCCCTCCTTGCACATATCTTTGCAAGGGAAAATATCAGATGAAGAATACAGAGTAGCTCAGCTCACCCAGCTAGATCTCTTAGAAGAGAAGCAACAACAAGCCTATGGTCATCTCACAGTCTATCAAACTCGTCTCAAAAGGAATTTCAACAAGAAGGTACTTCCACGACACTTTCAGCCAGGTGACATGGTTCTCAAAGAAAACATGAAAGTCCAAGAAAATTGAGAAAAGAAAGGCAAGTTTGAACCTACATGACTTGGTCCTTATGTTGTCACTACTTCTTTTGGCTCCGGAGCCTATCAGCGATCTACACCGGAAGGAGAACTCTTGAATGATCCTACTAACATCATTCATCTCAAGAAGTTATATGCTTGAAGATCCTTGGTATACCTAGCTTTTCAAAAATACAAAAAAAAATAGTAAAGAGAAATAAGCGTCCAATGGTGAAAACTTGGCAATTCAAACGCCTTGGATAGGTACCTTGGTGAAAACGTGGTAATTCAGGCACCTTGTGTACTAAGACTAATCCATTATCTATCACTATCCTATCCCTCATCCATTCACCGACCATCCCATAAAATACCTGCTTGTTCCCTTGGTGTTCCAACCAAATATCCAAAATCTAATGGAGCTTGTAAATACCTCCTGTACAGCTTGTAAAATCTTGTACCTCAGCTTGTAAAATCTTGTACCAAAGCTTGTATTATACCTTGCAAATCTTGTACCATACCTTGTATATCCAAATCTTGTCCAAAGTTTGTACCATATTCCAGCCTATAAATAATCTTGTATCCTAGCTTGTATACTATCACGTGCACACACAAAACCCCATTTTCACTTAAGCTTTTCGCAAAGCATCTACCTATCCACCTATCACCTATTATAGACATCCCATCCTTCACAAACATTTCCATCTCACAAAAAACAAAACATGAACAAACTTGTACATTTGTAACATATCTTGGTCCATCAGCTTGTACATCCTCTTTAGCTTAGTACCATTGTATCTATCCAACGTTTGTGTCAGTTCGTCCTTGATCAGCATCTTGCACCCATCACACATCTTGGTTAGCTATTCCAATGCATCCTTTAGCTAGATTTCCTATCACCAAAGTGTTATCTTTCTTAGTTCAGCTTGCTAGACACATCACTCATCCAAATCCACCAGCTTAGGTGCTCTTTGATAGGTCCTTGAAGGATATAGCTTTCCTCATGTCTGATCTTGGTCCGTTAGTACCTCATCCTACCCATCTCATTGGAAAATGGTTCTCTTTTGGGTTTTCGCTTTCTTTAGATTTGGACTCTTCCCTATTGGGTCTTGAAATATCTTTTCCAAGCAATCTCCTTGTTCCCTCCTCAAGGTTGCCACGATCTTCCATATCATGGTATATTGCGAATGGGGCAATCAGAGCATAAGGTCTTGATCATTCTTTTGCTTGTTTTCTTTTTTGCTTGTGGGTTACCTAGTGTCGTTTCCACACTGCTTCCTTTGGGATTCATGTGTGATATTGGGGCAATCTTTGTGTGTTTGTTTTGAGTTAGTTCATCAATCCTTTGGATAGTTGGTGAAAAGGCCTTGATGTTCTTGGTAACCTTGGAAATTAACCAACAGTCCATAGCAAATCTAGTGCTCAACTACATGATGGTACTTCTCTTTGAAGTATCCCCCTGCTCAAAAAGCTTCAATGGTTTTCCTTCATCTCCATTATCCCCCATCCATATCTAGCATCCATCTCTCCTAGCCTAGCTTATGCATCAGTATCTCTTTGAATCACTCCTCACCTTTAGCTTTAGAGATCCACAATCCTAGTCTTAGGGATCCACCAAGCCTCATCTTTAGAGATCCACAATCCTAGTCCTAGGGATCTCCGAAACCCATCTTCTGCCAATCTGACTCTTTGAAATCCTGTTGCATCAGCTTTATAATCCCCTCATCCATCTCCCCATCCTGGATTCCTTTTATAGTGCTCTGCTCCTTCATCCTTTGCAATCCCTAAGAACTTAAGCTTGCTTCCTCTTGTGCCTCTGATTCTCCCTTTATCATTCTCCCATAGTGAGAGTTTGAGCTAACTAAACCTCTTCTCTTAAGCCAATCTGAGTCTTCTTGCTCATCTTGAATTCTTGTACTTTTCAAAAAGTTGTCGAGCCTCGCTTTCTCTCCCTATCGCCTTCTTAAGGGGACATCTTGCAGTCCATTCTCTCCTCTTCTACTCTAGCCTTGGGCATCTTATTTTCTTATCTTTGATGCCATGCCACTTGTGGCATCACATCAAAGAGGGGCAAAATGTAGACACCTAAAAACCTTTAGAAAATAAAGTAATTTTATTTTCTGAAAAATTCCTGATGACATCATCATTTATTAATTAATTAATTATTTAATTAATTAATTTATTTTTATGCCATTAAATCCTTTTATCTTAATTAAAAATATTTAATTAAGGAATCCCTCCCAAAAATGTTTAAATCTTATTTAAACATTATTTCTTTATTTATTAATTATTTAATTAATAAATTGACCAAAAAACTCAAAATAAATAAAAAATTTATTTTTTGCCCAAAACTTGGCCAATTTCCTTAAGACCACTAACCTCTTCCAAAATCTTCTAATCCTTCTTTAATTTTGATTAAAGGCTAATCCCATCATTTCCTACCCCTAATTCCAACTCAAAATATTTAATTAAGATTAAATATTAATCCTCATGTTTATTAAAAAAGTTTTAATAAATATCTCCTCAACCCAAACCCTTGAAATAAATAAAACTTTATTTATTTCCTAAAATCTAATTTATCCTCATCCTAAGAAGTTCTAGACTCTTCTAGAAAGTCTTCATCCTCATCCTAGGAAGTTCTAGACTATTCTAGAAAGTCTTTATCCTCATCCAAAGTCTAGACTCTTCTAGAAGATGTCTTTAAACCTAATCCTAATCCCCTCCTAACCTTGTCACATTCCCTAAACATGGGGTAAAACTTACTACCCAAGCCAAAGTTAACAAATATCTCCTCCTTCACCCACCCTCATTAAATGCCATCCACTTGCCTATCCCTAAGCTAATCCTAAACCATCCTAATCCATCCTCTAATCATTTGCACGAGCCTAAGCAAGCTTAAAACCTTCCTAATCAAGCCCAAGTCAAAATTCCTCTCATCTCCCTCAAAATATCCCAACCATAAAACTTTATGAAGCCCACTAGGCCATAAATGACTCTTCCAAGCCCTTTTATTGCTCTTACAAGCCATTATGAGGGTCTTTATGAAGATTTTATCCCTTGAGCCTCCTTTGTTGACTCATCCTTCCCATTTCCTCCATCCTCTCACCCTGTGACATGTGTCACTCCCTGATTGGCTGTAAGGAAGCACAATCCATGCACTCTCCTCTCATGCAATCTGAGCCCTCCATGAGCTTTTTCCCATCTTTGCATCTTAGCCCTCAATCCCTCAAGCCTCTTGTCTATAAATTGGATCCTTTCCATTTGCAAAACAACACAATCCATGAAGTAAAGTCATAATGCCATTTTAAGAAGTCATTTTACATCAAAACCATACACTCACACCCAAATTCAAACTCCATTTGAAGCCCTTTTTGAAGCATAAGCTTGAGCATACATCCTATCTATTTAGACAAAGCTACTCAACAAGAGAGCTTCTCATTGAGAGAGTCCATTAATGGCTCATATTCTCAATTGAGAGTTCATCAAAGTCTATCTTGAAGTTTATAAATTTTGTTTAGTTTGTAGAAGCTTTATTTAAATTTGGTTTCTATTAGCATACTAACATTGCTTATATACAGAGAAAAGTTTTTCATTCTGTTTGTTGATGATTATTCTAGAATGATGACTGTAATGTATCTAAAAGAAAAATTAGAAACTTTTGAAAAATTCAAATGATATCTGGCAAGAGTAGAAAAAGAAATTGGAAAGAGATTGAAATATTTAAGATTAGATAGAGGTGGTGAATTCATCTCCAATAAATTCAATAATTTTTGCATTGAAAGGGGAATTAAGAGAAAAGTACCAGCCTCTAGTACACCTCAGCAAAATGGTATAGCTGAAAGAAGAAATAGATCCATCATGGATTGTGCAAGAACATTGATGATAGAAAAGAATGTTGTAATCAAATACTTGAAGGAAGCTATTAGCACTAGAGTTCATGCTTGGAATACTCAAAGAAAATTCCCTATGAACTATAGTATGGCTACAAACCTAATGTGAGTTATTTGAAAGTATTTGGCAGCAAATGTTATATCTTGAAAGAGTCTAAAAAAGGAAAATTTGATGTAAAAGGTGATGAAGGAATATTTCTAGGATACTCCTACAGAAGTAAAGCTTACAAATGTTTGAATTTGTCTACTCATAAAATCATATAAAGTGCACATGTGAGAATTAATGAGTTTACAGAAAGGAGTGAAGAAGAAAGCTACAAAGAGCTAGAGGATTACAAAAGATCTGTCTACTATGAACCTAATATCCTACCAAATCTATTTGAAAGAAAGGAAACTTCACCTCTTGAGTCCCCAAAATCTCCAATAGTTACCAAGTTGTAGGAAGTGCAAACTGAGTCATAGTCTAAAGGACCTGAGTTGTAGTCAGAAGCTACCAAGCTAGTTCAAACTAAGTCATAGTCTAAAGGAATTGAGTCAGAGACAGTGAAACTCAAGCCTGATACTAAAGTTCATGATGAAAATAATGGAACTCATACCAAATCCAAAGCACTTGTGTTAGTAAGATATGTCAAAAGACATCGTGCACCTGATCAGATCATTGGAGACAAATCTAATGGAACAATGGTAAGAAGAAAATTGAAAGGTACATGTTTACTTGCTAAATTTGAACGAAGAAATAGTAAAGATGCATTAAATAATGAAATTTGGGTTGAATTAATGAATGAAGAGATAGAATAGATAGATAATAATGAAACTTGGACTCTTGTCCCTAGACCCAAGGATAAAAATGTAATTGGCACAAAGTGGGTATTTAGAAACAAGCTAAATGAAGATCGAAAAGTGTCTAGAATAAAAGAAAGATTGGTATGTAAAGGTTATTCTCAAGAAGTTATTGATTATTGTGAGACCTTTTCTCCTATTAAATTATTAAAAGGTGTTAGAACTTTATTTTTATATGCAACTCATAGAGGATTTAAAGTGCATCAAATGGATGTTAAATCTGCATTCTTGAATGGAATTCTTGATGAGAAAGTCTACATTGAACAACTAGAGGGTTTTGTAGATCCTAACAAAAGAGACATGGTCTACAAATTACATAAGAAATTATATGGTCTCAAGCAAGCTCCCAAAGCTTAGTATGAAAGACTACATAACTATTTGATACAGATTGGTTTTCAAAGAACAAATGATAACAATAGTCTATATATCAAAGAAGGACCAGAATGAAGATTGTGTTGCCTAAAATATTTTTTGATGAAACATTATTCATAGGAAATGATGACTTGTGCAAGATATTTTCAAAAGAAATGAGCAAGGAATTTGAAATGTCTATGTTTGGAGAGATAAAATTCTTTATTGGATTATAGATTCCATAAAAGAAAGATGGTATCTACATCACTCAATCCAAATACATTAAGAAGATACTAAAGAAATTTGGAAAGGAGGATTCAAGACCAATTGGAACCTCTATGTCTACCAGACATAAGCTCTCTAAGAATGATGATTCCAAAAAAGTAGATCAAACCACATACAGATCAATGATTGGAAAATTGTAGTATGTAGTGCATACAAGGCTTGAATTTGCATTAGCAATTGGTATGGTGGCAAGATTCTCAACAAATCCTAGAGAAAATCACATGATGGCAATAAAGAGAATCATGAGATTTCTGAAAGGTATTAAAGACTATGGCTTATGGTACAAATTCGAAGGCAATCTGGACTTGAAGGTGTTTATTGATGCTAACTGGGCAGGAAGTCTTGATGACAAAAAAAGCACTAGTGGTGGAGCATTCTTTCTTGGTAAAAGACTAGTGTCTTGGACAAGTAAGAAACAAAATTGTATCCCTCAATCAATAGCAAAAGTAGAATATGTGGTAGCAATAGGTAATTGTTCTAACATTGTTTGGTTCAAACAATTGTTAGAAGGAATGAAGATAGAAACAGAAAATCTAGTAGTCATTGTTGGAAATATTTAGGATAAGATAGGTTACTGAGAGGCGAGGGGTGAATCAATAACTTGTAAAACTTTCAAACACTTAAGAATTTTAGCCATTCATCATTCATTCATCTAATCTACTACATAAATGAAAGATCAAACATTTATTGCACATGGACATAGAGATTTGGTGACCCAGAAACGTTCCAAATGGAAAGTAAAACTGGGGTGGGGATGATGCCCACAAAACTTCAATACTACAATATAAAGTTGGCCTGTTAAGGCTTACAATGATCACTTCTGGTGATCTGCCCTATTAGGAGCAAGTAGGACTGCTAGATCCACCTTGTTAGAGGATTTACAAACATACAGTAAAGTATGCACTCGGTTAGGAGATTTACAAAAAGAATGTTAAGTCTACCCTATTGAAGGATTTATAAATTGATTCACCTATTAGGATGAAGCAATGGATCTACTTACAACTATTTGCTGATAAGATCCTTTTTGCATTGATCACCTGATGTGATAGATATAACTTTTTTGCTCCTATGTTGACCTTGCTATATTCCTTTTATTCTGTTGCTGATTTTCAATATCCTCTTTACATGCGAACATTAATCTCTTCCTTTATATCTTTTCCATACACACCATACCATACTACAAATGATATCATACATTACAATATACCATTCCATTATTTACAACTGCAAGGTCGGCCAAAACATAAGTGAACAAAACATTACTAAGTCGGCCAAATAGTAGAAAACTTGGGTTCCTCAAGATGACTCAATGACCTTCTGATACTTGACATCCACTACATTACTCAGCATCGTCATGCACTCGGTAGAAGTAGAGGCTCGATTTATACTAGCCACACAACACTGCTTGGAACTCAGTAACCATTGGTGACTCGGTAGATATAGTGTCACTCAGTAGAAACTAACTTCGTCATTTACCTTGCTTTTCTCGGTGAACACTAAGTTCTTCATTTACCTTGCTTTGCTCGGTGAACATTGAGTTCTTCATTTACCTTGCTTTTCTCAGTGAACATTGAGTCCTTTGTTTACCTTTTTTCATTTGATAAACACTACGAAACTTCTCATTCACTTGGTATCCTCTGGAATGCTCAGTAAGAATTGTTTACCTACTGATCTTATGAGGTAACCACTGAATGCTCGGTAAGAACTATTTACCTGATAAACTTATAAGGTAACCACTGAATGCTTGGTATATGTGATGAGCTAGATAAGCATTCAGAATTGAATAAGTGTTTGCACTAATGACAAATATATCATGATTCCAACAGTCATTTATTGTGATAACACCAGTGCAATCAATATATCTAAGAACCTAGTGATGCATTCCAAAACAAAGCACATTGCTATACAATATCACTTCTTAAGAGAATTAGTGTAGGATATAGAAGTTATATTGGAATATGTAAATACAAAATAACTAATTATAGACATATTCACCAAGACATTACCTAAGGATGCTTTTTTGTATCTAAGAGGTAAGCTAGGGGCAATTCCCAATTCTGAAGCTCACTAAATGAAGTTTAGTGATGCATCAATTAGAGCAAGTTGAAGATCAATCAGTTGATGCAATATTGACAAGGGCATATTGCAATGAATTAGTACTTAAAGTACATTGATACTATTAGAACTATTGTCTTTTGCATGTGTTTTCAAAGAGGTAATATCTCATAGAAATTTTTGTTATTACAAAGAGGGAGAAATTTTATGGAGAGATATCAAAGAGGGAGAATGAACTTGGCAAAAGTTGTTGTAGAAAAAAGTTTTTTGATAGAGGGAAAAATTGAAGAATTCACACTAACAAGGGAGTTCTCTAAATGAATCTAAGGATATGTTCTCAAGATTTCATTATGTTATGACATGTTGTGTTGCCATCAATGCCAAAGAGGGAGATTTTTGGACACAATAGATCAATTGTGTGTTGTCTTTGATGTTACAAAAATGTCATATCATTATTAGTTAGTCTATGCCAAGCTCACTTAGATAGTGAAGATAGTTTTTTGTGTCTACTAAGCATTCCTATTCAAAAGATACTGTCTACTAAGTTCACTTGGGCATTGAAAGAAAGTCTATAGAAGATGAGTGTTAACCAAGTTGACTCAGTTAATGAAGAAAATGTTGGATGAAATTAGTGTTAACTAAGATCACTCAGATACCAAAGGATCTTTGCAAAGTTTGTAGTATTAACCAAACTTCTATTGGTTAGCATAGGGAAATAATTAATGAGTTAGTGTTTACCGAGTTGGGTTGGCTAATGAAGGCTTTTCCTATTTTGGCATATCAAGCTTAATTAATTTATCTATTGATTCTAGCCAACTTGACAATAGAAAGGATATGAGTATAAGGTCAAGTTGTGAGATAACGTGTGTGGAAAGAAAAATATTGAAGATTTGAGAATTGCTTTGAGGAAGCAAATCTAAAGATAAGAAGGATGTGTTTGAGGAGCTAAAAGGATAAATTTGATTAGGAAGGATCAAGTACAAGCCAAAAAAAAGATCTATAATCTACAATTCAATTGTATCTAAATTAGGTCATCTCATTGTTACTCTCTAACCATTGTAGTAGTGATCTAAATCTCTTCATAGAGTTGGCTTAACAACTATTTGTAAATCTTCTAACAAGGTGGTAGTTCAATTGAATTTTCTAAAGACCTCTAAAAAGGCCACTCCTAATAGGGTGATTAAATCCTTTAATAGGGTCACACCTAATAGTTGTTTTGTAACCTTTAACAAGGTTTACTTCAGATGAGTGAAAATCAGTAACTAGTTGCAATTGGTCTTTTTCCCAAATTGGGTTTCCATGTTAAATCTTGGTGTCAAATGTGTTCATGCTATTTCTTTTATGCTTGCAATTAAGTTAAAATAATGATAATCACTAATAACATCTTAAGATCTACAAAAACTAATTCATTACCAAGCATATTCAGTATTTATCGAGTTACAACATTTTATATGTGTTTGCCGAGCATCAATAGTATTAAGCTTTCAGAGTTTGTTTTGTACTGACATCTAAGCTATTTGGAATTTATTTTTGTAGTAACTGATTCACCCCTCCCATATAAATTACTCCTCTATATTTCCAATAGAAAACATATGTTCTAGAAAAAAGGACCATCAAACTTGAAATGGAATTAGCTGATTTGAAGAAAAGGGTTATAGACATTATCGAGATCTATGACAAGGATGTGCAACTAGAGTGCTAGACACATGAGACAGGGGAAATATTAGGCCATGCTATAGAAATTGATGAAGAGAAACTAGAAGCTAGCAAGCATGCAAAGATTAGAGCTATGAAGAATTTTTTGATTCATAAGATGAATGCAGTAAGGGTAGTTTCTTAGAATGTGCATGGAAATTACCTTGCATTAGAAGGGGTAGAAGAAAAATGTGCACAGGCACTTGCTTTGTTATCTTTGCTATTTGGCACATGGAGCCCCTATATTCAATTCTTTGATGATATAATTATGATGCTTCAAAAAAAATAAGGTCTACCAAAGATAACCATTGTAGACACAAGAAAAATAATTCATAAGTTGAGAGAGTTAAATGATTTCTTTGGAGGTAAGATGCAGCTAGTTCAAAACAAGATGAAGACAATTGCTGCTTTGACACAAAATTTTATACCTATAATTCTAGATAATGAAGGCAAGATATAGGACTAGATAGAGTGGTCATCATCTTTTAAAAATATTCTTGATCATCCCAGGCTCCTATTTTTTTGTAATAATGAAGCAAGTCCTATTGTTGTCTATGATATGATTGATATGCTTTTCAAAATGGAGCTAGATATGTCCAAGGTGATTGTTGAGGTGAAAGCCATATCTAATTCCAAGTGGACCAAGTTCTTAGAGGATTTAGATACAATCAGAAATGCCACTTGGCCTAATATTGAATCAAATATAATCATATGGGAATTAATAGCAGACATTAAGGCTCTACCTTCTTAGGAAGATTATTAGATAGAAATGTTATTGAGCTTGCTACAAAAAGAAAAAGGAAGATAGAAGAAGACAAAATGGTTAAAGCAAAGGCTCTTTCCATAAATGACATCTACTTTTGCAGCTACTTTCTATTCTCCAACTACAAAGAATGTATTAATGTAAACTTTTAGAGGATTTTTGCCTTTAGTTTTTTGACTAGATAGTTTTTGACACCTACCCTCCCATCTAAAGCTTATTGGATCCTCTATATAAGGATTCCCAAGATGTGGAGTGGTGCTTGGTATTTTGTAGAATTTTTCATGTTTTATGCCTATTTTTTAGTCCGTCTAGTTTTTGTAACTATATGAATGTAATCAATTTTGTATACTCCAGAATACAATGAATATTAAGTATTAGCTATCTAGTTTTGAGTTATACTTTTGAGTTTTTATTAGTATTGTATTCATTTTACAAAGGGAAATCAATATAGAAAGGAAAACCTTATATATCTGTGTCTTTGATTTTTGTCTCCTTCCTTTTATATTTGTGATCATGAGGTTGAAATGAATAAGTTTCTTTCAATCTAATTCAATTTGAATGAATAGTGTATCTCTTACTAATTGTTGTTAGTTCAAAGAATTAAGTAATTGTTTTTTGTAAATGATAGGGTTTAGGGTTTATAAAAATGATATGATAAGTATGAAACTCAAAGCTTAATATTTACAAATTTAGTTACAAGTTGATTAAATAGGTCCGAGTTGCTGATTTTGACTCTATAAAAATGGCTAAGACACTGGTCATTAATTTTTAAGTTGCAAATTGATGATTCATATAGTTGTTGAACACACAAAATACAAACAATTAATTTACCATTTCATGTAATGAAGAACTAAACTTTGCCGATGGTTACTTATTTGCAATATCTTCTTAGTTATAGCTAGCTACTTTGTAAATCATAGAAGAACATTGAACACTTTCTGCTATAAAGTAAAATAGAATTGACTTTCCCTACAATTGTAGCCTCAAGATTCACTTGAGAAAGTTGCAAAATTGATTTAGAGGTTGTAGGATTATGATCTAAATAGTGAAAATCTCATAGTTGAAGAAGCAAGAGCATTGGTAATGAGAAGTGGAATGTTTCTTTTTCCTAGTTGGGAACTTAGTTCCTCTTTTTTGTTAGATCAGATCAAAAAACAAGAAAGATCAATCTATTTTGAAGAGATTAATATTACTGGTGAATTGTAGGGGGCTAGGATTTCTCTAGAAGTTCAACTACTTTTTGTCTTTTTCTTCTCTGCTATGCCCACTCAGAACTCTTAGGAATATCTTCTTTAGCCAAATATTCCTCTAGTTGGTCCTTATCATTAGAGATCTCAACAATAATCTCATCGTTTGAATACTCAAGGTCAATCTTTTTTCTAATTACCTTTAGAACTTGGGATGCTAACTCATCAAAATATTCCACACATTTATCCAATTTGGAACAGTAGTCTTCAGTAAGATAAAAATCTTTGAATGTTGGATTTTCCTTTTTCATCTCATATTCAAAACTGATAAAATCCCTATACTTAATCATCCTCTCCCTGCATACATCTTCATTAATCCTATTAGCTATGACATCTAATATGATTAGGATCTAGGACAATTATAGAGTATTGCTTAACATAATTACATAAAGTTAATTCAAAGAATTATTTAACGAATTAACATGAATTAAATGCTAAAATGAACAAAGCATAATAAGATAATGACTAAAAAAAGAGAGAAGAGAGATAGAAGACAAAACACAATTGATAACAGAGCTTGTCCCCTAGTCAAACTATGTCTCTAAGTCCTATCCAATAGAGGGACCAATTTGATTAGCTCCAAAATCAATTACAAGTATTTTGAAATAATTCTCTTCAAGCACAATTACAACATTAATCTCCAATGCGTAGGAATAATCACCAAGTCTCCAAAAATCATAATCTCCTTCTCACCACCTAGATGAATTTCCAAAGGCTACTACCCCATTTTATACATCAAATTACCCATTATTAGGCTATAATAAATGATTAAAAAAAAAAATCCCCCATAACCAACTTCATCTTTGAATTTACCCCTTTATCACTTTTTGGTTATGATTTCACACCAAATTTGGGGATAGTTTTAACCAATAATCTTATTTAATAAGGTTGACAGGTTAACCATGAGTCATATAGTCTAAATCCTACAAATATCCTATGAGAATTTGATGGCATCCCTACATTTTGGGAAGCTTGTGGTTAGGGTTCAAATCCCATTGGCCCTCATTTTCCCACATTTGTAGTATATTCAGAGTTAAATAAGGTGTCCACCTAAAAAAATTCAATCGTATTGGATGGTGTAATGGTTAAGTGGGAGATTTGTTCAAGGTGGTTTTGAGTTCCAATCTCATAGTTCAATCTTTTGGGAAATGAAATCCATCTCCCAAGAGCCACATGTCAATTGTGATTGTTTGAAGTTGCCATGTCACTTTGTTGATGTCATGATGATGTCATCAATATTTGTATTTTTCTTCCCAACTCAAATGTGCATAACTTCAACATATGAACTCCTTTTTCAATGAAATGAATGTAGTTGGAAAGATGTTGATAAGATCTTCAATTTGAAATCCATTATTGACCACTTTTGAGATGATTATTTTTTCACCTTTTTATGACCTTTGTACCTATTTTGACCAATCTTTGACCAACCATAATTTTGGCATCTAAGCTTTGATCTTGCCCATTCAAGTTGCATTGGAGTTAGAATTGGAAACACTTTGTAATGATGTTGATTTTTGGAGCACTGGGGACATTTAAATTTAGTTGATTTTTATCCTCCGGATCAACATCTTCTTCCTACATAGGTTTTGTAGGAGGCAAATTATATCCTCTTATACATTTTACGGCATGTCTAATTAGATTGAATGGGTCATAGGTTCTAGCTAGCCTAGTTGGAAGTTTATAGTCTCTAAAAAATTCATTGGTTTATTCAATAGCATTTTTACCAATCTAAAAATCTCATACATTGGTGCATCTACACAGGAAGGTTACCTTCTTGACACCTTTGCCTAAGTATTCTCTATTCAAGGAAATCAACTGCCAAAATACTTCTACAAACCCTAGCCTCTCAAGGACATTATGGTAACATAGGGGGTGGTTGAGGGCATCCATAAACCCTTATAATAGCATACTCTTCAAATAAAAAGACACTTGCCCAATCATGTGTCAATTGCTTTCTAACATCACAACACATTTTAAGTTTAACAACCTTTCTAACATTCCTAGGGATTCTTTCAACTAACATGCAATTGGTTCTTCAATTATTGCTTGTGCAATTAATTCTCCTTCTCTCTGAGCCATTTCTACAAGTAATTTTGTCAATTCTATAAAATATATCAAGAAAAATTCACATATCCCTATTTTAAATCTGTAAATTCAATTTTGAAAGGGCTTCAACTAGTCATAAAAAATGAAAGATTTTGACCTAGGGTTTTTCAAAAGGGTTAACAAATTTCAAAAACCCTAACCAGGGAAAACAAAACTATTTCATGATTTTCACATATGTTTTTAACAATATTTTGTGCAAATGGAAAATCAGACCAATACACTAAATGCTGAAAAATTATTGGAAATCAGTGTGTAACTTAAAATTCACTTAGAAAAGGACCATGTCTTTTAAAAAAATCTATAAGGGAGTGTGGCATTAATGTTATTTAAGGTCGACATTCTTGAAAATCTATCAATTCTCGAAAAGCTGGCAAAATCTGTGCTTTTTAATATCTTCATACATCTAGCTCATGTTCCTTTTGTCTAGCTCAGACATGACTATTAAAACTACTTTTATGGATGAAATTGTAATGTATTTTTGATAATACTTGAACTACCCAAAACATTTAACAAATTTACAATACATTAATGTTATAGAAAAGAATGAATTGTTACAAATTTACTATTTATATTGAACATGTGTCTTGTTGAATAAAAGTAGATAAATTAAAGTCATATCACTCCATCGAAAGAAATCTTTAATATCTCAAGTTGTGAGGTTGCAATGGAGAATAGAAATTAGGTTTAATGGTATTCACATGTTCACATGTAGTTAAGGGTAACCCAAGGTTAAGGTGGTGAAGTTATGAAACACTTTGTCTGCTCATTCGCAGGGTTAGGACTATGGTTAAGAATCATGGATGTGAGGTTGCGATAAATGATAAGACAATCAAGTTAGTAGTCATAAAGTCACATGATTAAGAAAGATGTACATCTAGGAGTTGTGAAGAGGTGAGAAAATTAAGGATAAAGGCATTGCAACATTAGATGTAGAATAAATGTTAGATCCCAAACTATTGTGAAGGTGCAAAGCAGTCAATTTATGAGGTTCACAAGTTTGCTACAGTTAGTTCACATTGCTATACAAAAAGGTAAATATTGATTTCATTTTAAATGTGCTTTGTGTAACCACATGAACATATCATTTTGCATCTGAATTGATTATTAGTGCCTTAACCATTCTGAACTTAATTCTCCTTGAAAATCATACAATACTAATGTAAACTTAGAAATACTTCAAAACATGACAACTTATCATTCAATGTTTACTTGTATTCTTAGATAAGCAAATGAATACATCACAAAATTGACACAAAGACTGGCTGGACTGAGTGCAAATAGAAAAGCACTAAAAATTACATAGATTTAGGTTATTATGCATTTTTGATATTATGAGTCATTAACAATATCAAAATATGCATGAAATTGTAATGCGGTTTCAATAATACTCATAAACCCTAAACCCTGTGCTTCCTGAAAAGACATAACAAATTTTGTATAGTCTTATTGCATTACATAATTAAAATATGGATGAGTGGATTTGAAAAAATACCTAACTAGTTGATAATAGTATGCAAAAATGGATGAAACTATAATGCATTTTTGATAATACTCAAACTGCCTAGAAACATTTTACAAATTTATAATAAATTGCTTGTTTGCAGCCTATTTGAACATTCAATTATTTGTGGTTGTGAAGGTGCAAAACCTTTTATTTTCACATTCAACAAAAAATATAAGTATAACAATAAAGTTTGGGATCCACAAATATGTGATAAAAAAGAAACATCAAACCAGGAAAGAAAATTTCTATCGATTGAGGTTTCTGATGTAGCAAAATAAATGTCATTAACTATCACATTTTCCTTTTCTTGATTGAAGGTGTTTACTGTGATAAGTAACCTTAAATTCTTTCAAACCTATAATTTTGAGTGAGGTAGGGCATCAAAGAAAGATACTGAGAGCAAAAGATAGGGTTTCATAGAATTAGGGTTGACCATAATTGTGGAAGTTGCATAAATGGATTTTGGAACCACAACTTCTAGGTGAGTTATGCCTTCTACTCATAAGTGAGTTACACCTTCCACTCAAGATTTAAGAAATAAACTAAACTGAGGGTTTCATATGAGACCACTCATGTTTTATGGAATGAGTGTTAAGAATTCTTAATTGATGTCACTAAAAACAAATGAACAGAGTATTTTTGGCATGAGATTTGAATCTATACATGAACATTATTTTTTTTGCAGATTAAGTCGGAAAAAATTAAAAATAGAACCTTTATCACCTAGAAAGTGAATAGAAAAGAAGAAAAATGATATTTGAATGTTGTAGTCCAATGATCAACACAAACATAAGAGGCATAAAGTAGAGGGGAGGTATTTGAAACAAGATCTATTGGACTAGCTACCACTATCTTCTTAAAATTACAAAAGAGTGAAAGCAAGGGAGGTGGGAGTTGAAGATAGGTGTGGGGAGGCTAGGGATGTATGGAAAATGAGTATGGGATATGAATTTTTTTCATTTCATTACAACAAAAGATTGGAAAGATGAGCAATTTGTCAAGGATGGACAATGAAGATAGGCAAACTCGTCATTCCAAATGTATTTGTGAATACTGACCTGTTGTGAGAAATTATAAATATATATTATCCAGAAGTGAAGAAAGTAAAATCCCTATCTAGTAAAGTAATAATTACCATTATGAAACCTAAAGTTGAGAAATATTTTCAATTGGAGACAGGTCATGAAACAATTTTGAATATACCAAAATTAAGACAAGATTATTTTTATATAAAGAGCTTCTACAAGGTTTCTCTATTGCTAGTCCATTGCCCAAAGATTGGAGGTGCAAGAGCCATATTAGAGAGCAATTATAGTCCACCATTTGATATGAATATGTTACACCCTCACCTATAGTATACTTATATGTTAGTTGGACTAGTATTTGGAATTGATGCCCCCTATTAATGGATATTTCATTGATGATTGTTGTAATTATCATTCAATCAAACTGGTCTAAGAATTTTGATTTTGGAACATTTGTTGCTAATAAGCTTGTATTGAAAAAATATTTGTCTAAGTTATGTTTCAAGCATTACTCTTTTTTGATACATATGTTTCTCTTCTTCAACCAAGAGAATAGTACTTGGGAAGAAGGACTACCAGTTTAGTAGTATGATGTTTAGGGGTTTAGGTAGCCTATAGAGTTATAGCTAAAGGTTTGGGATTAGAGATGCCTAGTTTTAGACTACTTATATTTTCAAGAGCACTTTGTGAAACCACTTATAAAGTTGTTAAAGGGGGAGTACAATCATACCCTATCGCTAGAGATAAAAATGTTCTTGATGCTTGAACAGTGTCTTGACCAAAGCCCAGTAGACCAAAATTGGGGTGATTGGTATGCATTTCACAATTTCACTAGAATTAGAGTATATGGTTATGAAGGATGCCCTCACAACCTCTCCTCATATTACTTGATCAAATCACATATCTAGAAATTGTCCAATAAATGACAGTCTCCAATACACAACACTTGACTTCAAAGATCAAGCAACCATTCTTGCCTGGCACAATGCCATCTGGGGATTTTGTGGCTAAGACATTATAGAGTTTTGATTTTATTAGTGAGAAACTTAGCTGATATGGACTAAGTTAGGGTGAGTCAAGGAGAGAATTTGATATAGAGGGATATATAGCAAGGGCAAGGGCTTCTTAGAAATTACTTCCTATTGAACATAGGGCAGTATTGATTGTTGATATAATAAGGAATTTGGAAAGGTATGAAGTTGTAAACATAAAGAAGATGTACAAAAATGTGGAGAGAGCTTTTGAGTGGAAATTAAGAAAAGGGAAGATTAAGATAGATCTTCTCACTGGTATTGTAGATCCACTTTGTAAAGCTTTCAAATTGTTATAAGAGAAACACAAGATTTTGAGTAGTGTTCCTGATGGTTTGCTACAAGAATAAGCAATTTCCATTGCTAATCTATCACATCAATAACACATATAGGTAGAGCACATAGCAAAAAGAGAGGACAATTGTGGTGAATGTTGACCTATTTAAGGGAACATTGTCATTGGAGAACTAAGCCTAGAGCCCCTCTATATAGTATGATCATTTGATATTAGGGAATTTGAACATAACTAGTTCATATGTAATGATGATTTCATATATTCCAATGAGTTTAGATATTTATTATTTCAATACAGAAGAAGACAGTTAAGCGAAACTTCAAATAAGTTGGATAGTGAAATGGTAGAGAAAATATTATAGCATAAGGTGCAAAAGGAACTTGAGGACACAACTCCACATAAGGCCAAGGAACTAATAAACAATGTTGCAGTTCTGATATACCAGGGTTACCATTTTCAATGTGCAGTAGTGCATGAATTTTATGAAAAACACAAAGATGGAGTAAAAGGTTGTAAACCAAAGGATTCTATACTAGAAAGCTTTATTACTGTAGGAATCATATGACATAGATGAAAGACCAATTGTTCTAGATAGTAATGAATATTTGTGTCAACTAAACATCCATAAACTAAGCATAACATACCCAAGACACAAGGCATCAGTGAATGTCACTATTGCAATGAAGAACCAGGCTCAGGTAGGTGAGTTATTTAGAATGATGAATAAGTATAGATCATTGTTTGAAAATTTAGAGACTAAAAATGAAGCATAGAAAAAAAAAGCTATTATGTTGGAGGGAGGGAAATGCAAAGGATTTATTTTTGAAATAGTAGACCATGATTAGGTATAGAGAGATATGGATGGAATGGAGGATGGAAGTTTCTAGCACAATAAAGCACATAAACTAGATAGCATACCTACAAAAAGACGCGATCAGTTGGATGACTTGGCAACTATAGTTGTAGAAAAAAGATGTCACAAGTTAATGAAGATGGTGGACAAGTATTGGGTCCTTTACTCGGGCACTTTTGAAGCTCTATGAGAGAATGAGAGATTAAAGGTTAGAATTAAAGAAGACTTGAAGATAAATGATCCTGTAAACTTAGGGTGTGAATGGTTTGGATATGACATCTTGAAACAACATGGAGAATGGGCTAAGAAGTTATGCTTTGATATTATGAAACTCTAGTGTGATGTTACACATGTATTGCCCATCATCCTTGAAGATGTTTTGCCAATGCTAGTACAGAAATAGAGGTCACTGTTTGCTAATAGTTTCTCAGACGGTCTCTCAAAATTGAAAACCACATATGACATCATTGATCACGTGTCAATGATAATGGAAAGAATGGCCCCACAGGAATTTTCAATGCAAGTGTCAGCAAAATATGTGTATGTTTACAAGGATGATGACTATGCCAAACATCTATATAATGTATCTATTCTTAGCAGATTGAAAGGGTAGTAATGATGGTTTTTTGCAATATATGTCGAGATTGTTGACATTATGTCTTTTCTATTATTAGAGGAACAAAAATGGAATGCATCCCATTGTCAACCATGTACATAGAAGTTGCATATAGAAAATGCATTTAAAAATTAAAAGTCTACTTATGAATTTGGTATACTTCCTATTTATTGGTAAGGATTAGTTGCTCAATTTCAATAGTTTCTTCTAAAGGTATTGTTGAATCAATTCTGATATGGTTTCTCCCCACAAAGTAATACTTTCCTTTATTGTATGTTGATAACATCTAATTGAAATAAATGTTATCATTCAATAACATCTACATTCAAGTATTCAACCAACTACAAAAAAAAAGGAAAATAAAGTCTATATTCAAGTATTCAACCAATCGGAGAAAAAAAAAAGTAACACATACCAATTTCATAGAAAAAAATACCAATTTCATAGAAAAGAAATACTTCATTTGAAATTTATTACATCCATTCATTATTTTTCTTGCATTACATAGTATATGAAAGGAAATGAGAAACAATGCACCTCAATTAAATAAATTACAAATCATGACATTACAATTGAAAGTCATCTGATATGAAAGATTTACTTAATGAGAAAAAACTTCAATGCATCCATGACATTTATTGCATTTAGTCATTGGAAAATAAGAGCAGCAATATGTATATAACAATGCAATTCCATTAACATATTGATGACTATAGTGGATTTGTAATGATTTATAAACATTAACAGTGTACAAAATATATTTCAGATATTAATTATCAAAGTACCAAATTGTAAAATGTAAGTGCCAATAGTCTCCTTTTTTCTAGAAGACATTATTTTATATATTGAAACATTGGGTTCATATGACATTATTTGCTACAACTGGGATTTGACATTGAAATGAACAACAACCACATGTGGCTCAAAATATTCAATTACATGTGTTCATCTTGTTGGAGTTCTTACTGGTAAGGAACATATCAAGTGGGTTAAAACTTGATACCAGGAAGCATAAGACAAGGACAAGCCTAAGGATGAGCTAAATCCTATAATTAGTAGGGCTAAATCTTAGTTCTAGGCCAATATTAATAGAGTCATCAGGACTCACTTCACTTTAAGCTCTGCAGGGCCAAGGTGGGAAAACCTTAGGGATTGATCTTATTAACTTGATACTCATCTCTGTAAGACTATCTCCTATAGCAAAAATGGTCAATGTTCTTCTATGATTTGTTGATAAAATTCTTGGATATAGTAGCTAACTATAACCAAAAACTAGATGCAAATAAGTAATGACCAACACTTTTAGTTCTTAGTACATAAAATGGTAAATTGATATTCAATTATAGATTTGGATCTCAATATAACCTAGGTACACAAAAATAGAGAACATACAACCTCTAAGCTAACCAATCCCTTATCCATTGGGTGTCAACTAAACCTTAACATACACATGGACACCTAAAGTATACTCATATATCTAGACATTTGATCTATCTATTTGACTTGCAAATAGACATCAATCTTCAAATAAAGTTTGTACTCATCAAATCCTCCTATAACCCCTATAGTTCTATCAATGGCATATCAAGAAAATTACTCAGGTTCTTGACCCAACAAGAAGGCACACAATGACATACAACTTCAACACAAGCTACTAATGGATAATGTGCACTTTGGGCATATATCATAGAAAACTACAAAACTCATAGAAAAGGAGATGAACTTCAAAGTAAAGTTTCTAATAAAACTTTGTATTCATTCCTTGAAATCAATACATGATACATATGTACAAACTTAGAGGATACACAAAAGAATGACTATATTAATTAGAATGTTTCAAAATAAATATAACTGATGCTATTCATAATAGAGGAAAACTGAGGAAATGTGGAATCATGATTGTGGAGGAAATTTAAAATAGGCTAGAACCAATAGAGTGGTCATACAACAATGAAAAAATCCAAAACTAGAACCTTTACCAAAATAATTGAGGAGAGGTATATAGACAAGAAGAGAAGAAGTCTTCTAGATATGAAATCTGATTTTGAAAAGTGTCATGTTGAAACTTCTTCTTCTTGATGGTTGTAGAAACCGATCTTTTTACTATTCTGGAAAATCAAAACCATAAATGTTGCTCATAGAAATATCTAATATATCTTTTAAATTAATCACCAAAATTCTCACTTGAAGAAGAAATCAAACATGCATCAAAGGTACAAGAATCCTCAATCTGATTTTGCTTGACGTCAACTATTTCTACCAGTAAAACATTCATTACTTCCAGCTGTCCACTTTACATTCAATTCTACCTTTATGGCTACTTAGGGCACTTGATCACATCAAAATCTGATCTAATCTTAACATTACTTCATCAGGAAACATCAAATCAACATTTAAACTAAGGATTTGTAGCTCATGTCCCTTAAGACCTTTGTAGAAATTGATTACAAAAATGAAAAGTATACTTCTTGTCGATTCCAATAGTATAATACATAGTATAAACTATATAATATCATTCTATTTATTTAAAACTTTGGACTTTAGAAATTTGAGTGTACAGATTGGAGAAATCTGATTTAAATCTTTTATTTTATCCTTTATCCATTTTCCCCTTATCACTAGATGGCACTTGTCGATTCTCCATTAGTCTACTGCTTGGGCTAGCCCAACATCTTTTCATGCATTTGAAATATTTGAAACATTTGAAATCTATGAGTCTAAAATATTATGATCAAATCATATTATCTTCCTAACCATATGACAAACTCACAAACTCACCATTTTCATAATATCTTTCGCCTTACTCTTGGGACTTCCAATCTTGCAACAATTAGAACATTGTGAAACTTTAAATTTCATGCCCCAATCTCACAACAATCATAGTATTAGAGATTCTTCATTCTCCATCTCTAATCTTATGATTTGTTGTGAGATTGTGGCCTCAAAACTTGGTTCTTTCGATCTTCTGACTAGCCTTATCAAGGCTTGGAGAGTCAAAATTTTCATTGACTACATTGTTCAACTAGGTGGGTGGGTTCCATCACACATTTGCTATGCCTATCTTTTTGAAAATACATGTCTTTGAAGACACATTGACATTTGAGTGCTTATATTTTAAAATATTAACAATGTTTTATCCTTGGACACATGTGGGATAATCTCTCTAAATTTCCTTTTGTTGTGAATTACCCTACTCTTTTTTAGACCACTCTTCTACTTCATTATTGCAGATTCCCTCTACCATGAACTTTTCTTCCATTGTGGACTTGGCTCTAGCTTTGATCATCTTCAACACTAGTTGTGGTCTTCTCCTTCCTTCTACATTGTATACCTTCCATGTAGTGGGCTGCTCTACTCTTTTTTGCTATGGGAGATCTTATAGCTCTTAGCTATGGAAGTGCTCTATTGTGTGCAGCTAGGGAGAGAGCATTTGCAATAGTGGAGATGACAACAAAGGTCAACACCCTCTTTAGATTTTCATCGTGTACTTCTTGCAATGGAATGCTCTATTCCTCAAGTTCTAGGTGTGGGAGTTTTCTCATTTGTAGAGTACAAGGTGGAGCCATGTTCTTCTCCACCATTTTCCACATGAGTGCCCTATATTTTTTGGTTGTGTGGAGCTTTTCTCCTCTCCTTAATCATGGGATATGGACATCCTTCAACACTGGTGGATTACTTCCTTAGCCATAGAACTCTACCATCTTGCACCTATCATGGATGTTCTACCTCCCATAGGAATTATATGCTATGGATGTAATGTGGCTTCCAATCTCTTGCTATGGGCATTGATTCCTTTTCACATGGAAGGTCTCTTCATTCAAAATGGGAAGCACCTCCTTGGACATAATGACAAGCCACAAATCATTATGGCTGAGACCACTTTTCTTGATAGATATCAATTTGTATGGTCCCATATTGTGCTTTATAATTGTTAAGCTTCACTTTGTAAGCATCTTTAGTCATGATTCAAAAATCCATTTATTATGGATATGAGATTTTTTCACCCTCTTGATCAAAAATTCCAAATCAAAATTCTCCACTTGTACAATGGAAGATAACTTCCTACACATTGATTGATTTGTCTGGGATACCAAATAGTGGTTAGCTACATCTATTTCCTTCTTTTCACCACCAATGTCATCATATTCACCTAACTTATTTATATAAGAGGGTGACTTTAATGAGTCTTTGGTGTCATTTTGCATCTCCATGGGCCCTATGCCAAGTCCCTCTTTTATTCACTAGAACCCCCATCATTTTGTAAGTCTTGATATGAGAAAGTAAAAACCTTTCTTTTAAGAAAAAACCACTACATTTATCATGATGGAGAAGAAATAAAAATACTATACACATTCATAGTCACAAAAATGGGAACACCTTGTGTTCACCAATTGCAACCTAGGCATCTTCAATCTATGCACAATTTCATCAATTTGATGTAATTAGTCAGGCCCCAAAGTGGGACTAACTAAAAAAAAATTCATTTTCAAACAATTAAAATTTCACATTAATCCATTGAGACTTTGATACTGACCAAAATTAGACTCGAGAAATGAAAAAATCATTTAGAAACCCATTTACCCTACTTTCACCAATTGTGATTTGCTGACAAGAAAGCTTGAAAGATGGGTTTAAAAATTGACATAAACAAATAACTGGGCTATAAAAGATGACATGTTGGTACTTTGTTCCAAATTCTTGCATCCTATCTGATCTCATGTCATGACAACACCTACATCAAAAGATAGTGACCGACAAATTTGCCTACATGAAAATTGCCTACAAATAAATATGTTAGAAAACTAGAAAGTATGTTTGGTTTGAGCTTCAAAAATAGGGCAAATAGATACTTGAGGGCTTGAAAACTAGGGGTATAGTTCATTTCCATGAAGGGAATATAATTCTATGATTTGGATTCATGCTAAATAATAGGACACATTTGGCAAGTGCACGAAGTGGGCTACTCAGAATTGTAGGACGAAACATCAGTAGAAAAGTGTTTTTCACAAATGGAATGGACCTAGGAAAGTGTGCAGATGGATTCAAGATTTACAAACTAGCACACTTGAAGTATTTTTGGGGTAGAATGAAGTGGTACAAAACATTTGATCTCATCTATTATGTATTTAGAGTTATAACATCCCAAACAGGGGTACTGACCAATCTACATTTTATGGCACCAGTAAAAAGTTATAAATTGCATTGGGAGTCATGTTTTGAAAACTAATCAAATAGATTCTTCATAAGCTCAAATCTAGAGCACAACAAGTATGTGACCACTAGAATGCAATGCAAATGGAATTTTCTCTATAGAGTCAACTAGGTCAAAGCTATAATCGGTCAAATGGGGCTTCTTAGATTTTTGAGAAATATGCATTAACATGATAAAGATAAGTAGCCAAATTTGAGGGATTCAAAACCTAGAAAAAACATATCAAAATGACTCAAAAATTTAAACGTAGGTTTACTGGTATACATACTAAATAATCCCAAAGCAGTGAGTCATGAAACATTACTGGGTACAAGATATTTAAATGTAAACTAGGCCTCTTGTCATTGTTTGACATAGGCAAAAATGTAAAACTAAACATTACTCAAAATGGAACTTCACAGAATGATTCAAAATGCCAGTTTATCATTATAAGATGTATAGATATGCTAAATGAAAGGTGTTAAAAACATAAAATACCTCTTAGGCCTTGAAACAATGGTCGAGTACATAAGCGTGAAAATGCATTTATAGGGCTCAAAGTGACTCAAACTTTTGGAATGGTACTCAAAACAAGAATGCATTTTTAGTGCCATCACATCTAACCACATTTTCATGCACCTTCACATTTGTTCATTGAAGATGGGGTTAAAGTTGGTTGTTTCCCTCTATCAGAAGGAAAACTAGCCACATTAATGTACTTTGCCTTCCACCATTTAGTATAACCTCTCAAGACATCTAACATGTCATTGTACATATGGGTTGAGTTAGAGAACATCTTCTTGTTCACAACAAGTGAATCCTCCAGACTGTGATCGATCAGTTGTTGTTCATGTAGTTGATAATAGTACTCCATATTTTTCTCCTTAACCTCTATAAGCAACATGATGGGCTCTTTGTTTTTCATCTCCAATTTAGCATTCTACAACTTTAGGAACTTGTAATCTGCTTCACATGTAGCCAAATTATTTAACAAAAAAGATATACATTTCCCTTGAAGCTGATTGTGTTTCCCTTGAAGTGAGCTATTGAAGTTGTCATCTATGTGGGATTGTCTAAGACTACATTATCCCCATTGTTATGACTATTGGTTGGCCCCACCACACCATCAGTATCTTATACACCCAATGGAGGTACTTCATCTAAACTTTGATATTGCTTCCCAGTCGATGAGTCATTCATCTTTCCATGCTTCCTAGAAGTAGAAAACATTGAAAACCCTATAGTTGTAATCATGGGGATATCAGATGGTGATTGATCAGGAGCTTCCTTTTTGCAGACATCTTTGGGACTGCCCATGATTGCATCAACATATAAGAACCATGCATACATTTCAATAAGAGAGTTTAATAAAAGATCCCTTACAAATAAAAACAAAATTTGCATTTTGTGAATAGAATGAATACAAAAGGTCCCATAAAATAGAAGAATACCTTGTCAATATCATTCAGTGGAAGTAGGAGTATCAACGTAATACAGTGATAAGATCAAATCATCTCCAATTTATTAAAACATCCATCAAATTGAAGAAAAGTATTCAACAATTTATCATAAAAGTTACTATACATTTGAAATAAACATTGGATACATAATAAATTGAAATAATACTCTATAAAAAATAGCTAATCCTATTTAGTTGTCACCAATAGACTAAACACAACTAAAAAGACAATAATTATATATAAAGTAGAATTAGACCATAGAAAGACCATAATATGATAACAACCAATTATGACAAATATGCCAGACAATTTTAGATTTCCCTTGACATACATTAACAACAAAGCACAACAAATCAACATGCATAAATAAAAAAAACTAGTTTGAATGCTCCAACTGAATTGGAAATAAAGACTTAAATTAGTAGAGAATTTAACAAATATAAAGGAAATGATTGCACATTTGGAATAAGCATCAGTTCCAATTTCATTGAAGAAGGGTAGATTTTGACTAATTGCATCAACAATACTTAGTAACCCTACTAACAATGTTGTGTACAGTATTCAACAAAATAATTGGAGACCATTGCTAGTTATGATGGCATATAAAGCAATACATAATGTTTTGAAATTGGTTTACCCATCCTCCCTTGTTTTTTTTGGGAAACACAACAAATTATTTCATAAAATCTACAATGCCTCTTGGGATCCTTGTGCACCATTGGAGGGGTAATACTTAACATGTGAATTCTGAGGCTACATATTTTAGGGATAGGAAGGGGATTGTTGGATTCTTTGGCCACCTTCAGTGTGTCCTACACTTTACCCTAACATTATGCACACAAGTTTGATGGGTGTACCCTCCAAATAAATGACATCAATATATGTAGACATAAATAAACTATAAGCTTGGACAAAAACAAAAGAGAGACACTAATACCTTATGCTACTCCAAATCTATATTAGAGGATAGGTCATAGATGTTCCATGCTTCAAATGAATTTAACAAGTTACTTAAAACTTTAGAAAAAGAATGAGGGTATGGAAGCCTAGTAGTTGGGTCAAGAACCTCTACAATTTTGACTTTTTCAGCCCCTACAGAATGTGGTTTACTATGACACATCACATCACTTTCCACACCTTTGATGATACCTTTACCTACCAATATACCCTAACATCATAGGTCTACATCATGATCAATAGCATAAGATTAAACCACTTCCTCTTTTCCTCCCTCATCATCATCTACTCCCTGCAATTGTAAAATATTCTTGGAGGAAACCTAGGTTGTCTATCCCAATTATGATCATATTGCTACTTACAAATAGAAAGAAATGATACATTTGTCACTTTTACTAATCAATGAGGACTCTACAACTTATCCTGTTCATCTATTTGACTTTCCATGCCCATTTCCAAAGGTGTAGGTTTTCCATTGTCTAATGGGTGAGAGCTTATAAATCCAACTTGCCTTATGAATTTCTCAACCAAAGAATCATGATACATCACAACATCTCTCGTTGCTATGTGCCAACCCACAAAAAGTAGAAAAATGCTTTCTCAAATTACATTCACTCTAAACCAATATTCCTTTGGGCAATAATCCAAAATACATTATGTACATCTCCAACTAGGGCCTCCATCATGGATGGAGTATTAAAGGAAACACCACCACTATTGATTTGCATTACATATAACCAAATAATATAGGTATTAAGTCACATGGATTCTACTATCAACACTCCGTACACTAAGGTCTCTACCAATCAATAAATTAAATTTAAACATGCTACTTCTTCAAGATTTTCAACTACAAGTTGTTGTCCTCACACCCGTGAACACCACCATTACCATTAAGAGTGGGTTATAATGGAATTCAAAATAACAATAACATATTTTCTAGATAACACATTTCCTGGACCAACCACATACTACTTACCCAAACTTCAATCTCATTTTCATCAACCAACATTTCTTGTGTGTGCTTTCCTAACATAGACTTACTGTCACTCCTACATTTCACCAATGTCAATTTAACACAATCACATGCAGAAGCTGGGAGAGAAAACACATTCTTATCTTCACACTCAACTACTATTGCAATAGTGTCTTTCATGGCTGATGTTTAGCATATAATAAATCATTCATTCCAGTTTTAAGATATCAAACCAAAATGTTCACAACCACTAAACACATGACTAGTGAAAATAAAAAAGAATTATAATGTTATTTGATCTTACAAAACTGGAGAAATAACATTTTATGTTCCTCATTACCTCCACCCTCTCACTTCTAGTGATAGAAGGGATCCCCCTTATATTATCCTCAAAGTCAATAATTATTTTAGCACTTACAAATATAATTTTACCTCTATCATACTTATACCATCATGCACAAGATCATTGCATGCAACTCTTATCACCTACAATTGAGTTAGAAGCTGGTGCATATGTTGATTTTTCAAAAACACCATCCATAGAACCTGTAGTAGCTAAATATGGAGTGATCTATTAGTGGAACATTTCATGAATATTAGTAGCTTATTGTAAAGTGGTTCACATGTTTGCATAAAGAACAAGCTATTATATCAAATTGATCATACCATGATCTCTATTCTCTTCACTAATGCTACAACCCTTTCAATCTCTCCTTCCTCAACTTATCACTCTCATAGTAATGCATTTCCTCTTCAATCTTGGCTAGACCCTCTTCTAGAAGTAATTCAACTAATGAAACCTTGTACAGTTTGCATATACATTGCTATAAATGCCTTCTTTGGGCATCGAACCTTATCCTCATCTAGTAATCGAAACTTCTCATCCTCTAAAGACTTATCCTATTGATTTTGACTCATAATGATGTCAATTTCTATTCCTTACAAAAGGTCACCCATAACAAGGTGCCTCAATAAATGAGAGATTGTGAATTTGCAACCTATGTAGGGTCATCCTTGCAATGTCCCAAAACTAGTTTCCCCCATCAACAAAACAACTTCTAAAAAGGTAGTAATATATCCTCCTTTGGGTGGACTTTTCAATTCTGTATTGCCCCTCCCATCCATAGAGGGGACAATAACACAAATATAAATATTACCATACAAAAAATACTTATAGCATGTAACTATAATACATATGAGTGCCATCTTCCTATGTACTACATCATAAATCAACAATGAATACAAAATTTGAACCTCACTACAACTGAGGGATGTGTCACCTGCAACATTAGTATCACACTTATGAATTACAACATCTCGCACTACTTCCCTTGATGGAAAATCCACCACTCTAGGTTTCTCGCTTTGTATCTAAAATTAAGTGTAAGTCAATGCAACTATTCACACACCATTCATTCAAACTATATGATGTTAAAATGACTGTAAATTATAATGACTTTAATTGTCACACTCACATGGCCATCTCTTCCAAACCTGGGAGAAATCATCTACACAAGTTTTCTCTGCTAAGAAAGGAAATATAAAGAATTAAACCTTTTCAACATTGTTCTCTATACTTAGATGATAATATATTTTTTGGGTGCTTTCAAACCACTACATCTTACCAAAATCTTTCTCATATTTTCTCTTTCCTTTCCATAGAGCACCTCTTTCCCACCACTGATGGCTTTTCTCTTTCTTGTATGTAGGGTGCTTGAGGTGAATCAATGATTTCTTTTAATTTCTCACTTAATTTTAACATCTTATACAATTTGCAATAATATAACAGGACTATTACTAAACACAACTTCCTGATACATTTAGCACCCTAAAAATTCTAACAATTTTGGGATGCTGGTCTTTTAACAGAACATAGTAGAAATTATTGCTTCATATTCTCCAATCTTTTATATCTATCTATATGGAGCTGCACTCTTGATGGAATTTTGTTGCATATCATACTATTGATGATACCTTTTACAATATTTTATTTTTGTGTGGAAATTAGGTAGATTGGAAATTAATGCACTTCAATCTTGATCTATCAAGCTGAACAACCAAAAGAAAAATTTCTCCTCTAGTATAGCATTATGATTTAATCATAGGTTTCTCCTTAATAGTACTTAAGAGGGGCCAAGTTACTTTTGGGTAAATTGTTGATGTTTGATGTTAAATACTTTTCTCTCTCCTATGTTTGGTTGTAGGCATATGTAACTCAAGATGATACTTTGATTGAGACCTTGACCATGAGGGAGCTATAACATACTCTACTCATTTAAGACTCCTAGATAAGATTCCCTAGTTAGAGAAATCAGCACTAGTGGAGTCTACGCTTGTTGAAATGGGTCTTCAATAATATGCCAACACTCCTATTGGAAATTGGCATTTGAGGGGAATCAGTGGTGGAGAAAAGAGAAGAGTTAGCACTAGCTCGGAAATCCTCATGAGGCCAAGGTTGATGTTTCTGGATGAACCAACAAGTGGTTTAGACAAGTAAAAATTAGTCACTCTAATTCTTAATTAGTGGCATATCCTAAATCTAGAATAACATTAGAGAGGGTTTTAATGATTTTTTCTTGTTCCTCATAGACCACATAATACTCTATCAATGAATATGTTATTCTTTGTAGACCACAAAATACTAACTACTAGTGGTTATGACTAATTGGGTAGACTATTGATTATCACTAATTCAAAACTACATGTATTGATATGTGATGAATTGTTAATTACAATGCATCTACATTTTTTATTACCCAAACATTAAGAATTTGGCCAAGGATGTGCATACTATTATAGCTTCAGTTCATCAACCAAGTAGTGAGGTGTTTGAACTCTTTGATAGTCTCTACTTGTTCTCTAGAGGGAAAACTATTTACTTTGGCCTGACATCTCATGCATACAAGGTAAGATTACTTTTCTATAATGGTTGGTTGCCATATTTAATAATACTAGAGTTATTGTCAGCAAGCTTAGTTAGATGGTAGGTTGTTGTATTTGAGAATATTGATGTTATTGTTACTAGTCCAGAAACAAGATTTGATGAAGTTGTAGAGTTAAAGTTGGATTAGAGTGTAGTTGAAGAATAATTTGATGGAAGTATTTCTATCACAAATGAATTTTTTGGAAATTTCTATTGACATATAAGGTTGTTGATAGATACATTCAATAGATATTAAATGTTTCTCTACTGCTAGATCTACAAGGCCCACTCTACACTGTACAATGGCTTGCCTCATTTATTAAACTATATTTCCTTTTCATTGAATATGAAAAGATGAATGTCAATTCTGTAAACTATTTGAAATGAATCACAATAATCTAATAGTATTGTTAGAGTTTTAGGTGACTCTACAACACCCCCAAGATCAAATGAAAGACCAAGATAACTTCCACAAGAGATTGGCAACACAATTGCATGAAGATGCAAGAGTGCTATTATTGATAATGGACTTGATTGACATCCAATGGATTGATTTTAAATGTACATAATAGGCCTCCTTATATAGGAGAGGTGATAAGAGACAATGATAAGGAGAAGATAAGCTATCACCCACACAAGGTGGAATCACATGTCCATGAAAGGTGGATCATCCTCCATTATGCAATGAAGTATGTGTGATGATGAGGATGATAATGTGATATGTGCACTAAAGGTGGAATGAGATAACAACTATGACCACCTAGAGTGGAATTCTCCTACACCATGTGTTTAATTGAGATACAAACTCCTACGTGTCTCAATCACAAACTACTATGCAATGCTTTATCCTAAGTAAGCTTAAGTAAGTGTAATTAGTGAATATTTAATTACACCAACAAGTATTATCTATGATGGTCAACAGTCATATTATTAAGGTTGTTCTTTATATACATACTTACGTTACATAAGTAAATACTCTTAATATTATCTAAAAATTATTTGTATCATATAAATAAAAACTACTTAATGAAATAATAGCACACATATTAACAAGAAAAAAGCATCTAGAGAACACTCAAACCTGTAGAGTGGTCACCTAGGTAAGGTTTGAGCATAAAAAATAGAAACAAATACAATAGCTTTATACAGCTAGAAATACTATTTTTAAATATAATTTTTCCCTAGATGGAATGTGCTTATTTAATACCCTTCATATGACAATTCTCCATTAAAAAAATTGCTACATTGATGGATGATTCTTGTGGTATTGAATACTAATTTGAATTGGATTCATGGATTCTCAAAAATAAGAATTCTTGTGATATTTGTAGTTTTTTGAGCAAGTAGGATTTCCTTTCCCACCTTTCCAGAACCCATTTGATCATGTTCTGAGATGTATTAACTCAAATTTTGACAAAGCAAAGCTACACTAAAAGGATTAATGAGACTGCAGGTACTTTCTACATCCTAGATCTTAATTTGATGTTGTGAATCTTAGAATTCATTGAAAGATATTTGTTTCATGAAGACTGAGCTTATGTTCATGTGATTAGATCGACTGATCAAATGACCCTTTCAACAAAATCACAAAGAGCCAAGCTACCCAAACTCTCGTGGATAAGTACCTACACTCTAAGCATCATTAGGTAGCACATGTTAGGATTAAACCATGGACAAAAATAAAAATTACATGCAAATATAACCAATAATAGAAAAATAATAGATCACACAAAAATGAACACAAGGCACCAACATTTAACGTGGTTCACCCAATCCCTGGGCTATGTCCACCAAACAACAAGTCCAATATTATTACAATCCAATGATTACAACCTGATTACAGTCCGTAATCGCTTACAACTCAATACCACTGCAAGAAGCAATTTTGCATCATAACATAATCATTAAATACCTAACCCTAAACCCTTTTATACAAGTATTTTATGCCATTTTAGGGTTATAATTAATAATTACATGTCAGCCCAAAATCTCGATAAAATAGGGCCCAATTGTTTTTTTTGTTTGGGATGATGCCCCAAACCCCAAAAATTATGGAGTATGTACAGTAATTTCCTTATCAGTCACCACAATCTTACAATCTCCCACTTGGGGACTGATTAGGCTCCACACTAAATGACAATCTCCCACTTGGAGATTGATCTTGTAGCAATACCACTACCACATGGGGCTCCCACTAGATCAAACCACCCTGGACTTTATTGTTCTCTTATTCATGGTCAGTCTAGAAGAGAAACCGAAGTTGAAGAGGAGTTCAACTTCTCCCTTGTTACAACCTTTGTCAACATATCTACTAGATTGGCATTTGCATGTATCTTCTCCAGCTTTAATTGTCCATCCTCCAAAACTGACCGAATGAAGTGGTACCACAACTGTATGTGTTTGGTCTTAGAATGTAGAGCTGAATTCTTAGCAAGGTCAATGACACTCTAACTATCTATGAACAAATAATTATCCTTCTGAGGATGTCCCAATTCTTCCAAGAAGAACTAAACCCATATCATCTCCTTGGCTGCCTCTGTAGCAACAACATAATCTACCTCTGTAGTGGATAGAGCATTAATCTTTTGTAACCTAGAAACCCAGGTCAGGGCTACCCCACTAACAATAAAGACATAACCTGTAGTACTCCGCTTGGTATCAATATCCCCTATGAAATTTGAGTCAAAATAGCCATTTAAATTAGTAGTAGAGCCCTCAAAGTGTAAACACTTATTGGATGTTCCTTGCAAATATCTGAGAATCCACTTGACAACATTCCAATGCTCAAATCTTAGATGACTCATATACCTACTAACGACTCCCACGACATGGGCAATATTTGGCCTAGTGTACACCATATCATACATCAAGCTTCCTATAGTTGAAGCATAGGGTACCTTGGACATCTTATCCTACTCTTCATGTGTCTGAGAACACATCTCCTTAGTCAATTTTAAATGACCAGGTAAAAGTGTGCTAACAACTTTAGCATTCTCCATAGAGAAACATTGCAACACCTTCTCAAAATAATCAGCCTGAGATAGCGTCAATGTTCTATGCTTCCTATCTTTGCCAATCTTCATACCAACTATTTGTTTTGCTGCCCCCAAATCCTTCATAGAAAATGCATGTGCTAACTGACATTTCAACGCCTTAATATGATCCATGTTAGACCTAGCTACAAGCATATCATCAACATATAAGCATAAAATAATGTAGCTACCATCATCCAACCTCTTAAAATAAACAAAACAATTTGAATGACACCTGTTATAGCCATGCTCATGCATAAACCTATCAAATTTTAGATACCATTGCCGAGGTGCTTGCTTCAAGCCATATAAACTTTTCTTTAATTTGCACACTAAGTTCTCCTTACCTTTGAGCTCAAATCCCCGTGGCTAAGCAATATATATTTCTTCATCCAAATCATCATGAAGGAAGGATGTTTTAACATCCAGCTACTCTAAATGCAAATTTGCAATAGCCACAAGACTTAAAACAGTATGGATAGAAGTCATTTTAACAACAGGAGAAAATATCTTATCAAAATCAATTCCCTTTTTCTATGAAAATCCTTTTACAACTAACCTAGCCTTAAATCTTTTCTTACCTCCTTCCTCTTCTTTCAACCTATAAACCCACTTATTTTGTAAAGCCTTTTTACCTATAGGAAACTTGCACAAATCCCATGTCTTATTCTTTAGCAAAGAGTCAATTTCATCTTTCATTGCAGACTCCCACTGAATCTTAGTATCCACTTGCACAACTTCATCATAACTTTCAGGTTCACCAGCATTAGTAAGTAAAATAGAATACAAAGAGGGAGAAAATCTTTGTGGAGGTCTAATTTTCCTCGTTGACCATCTAACATTCACCAGTGTGTGTGGTATTTATTGTTGCAGTTGTTGCACATCATGAGGAATGGCTGGAACATCAGCTTTTGGAGTATCATCTAGCACTACATAATCATCTTCTTTCTTCTCATGTTGCTACAATAGATCTTTGTACAACACTTTCTCATTGAATATGAAGTATTGACAGCCTCTACCCATATGTGTAAGGGCAACCCATCATGCAACATCCTGTTCATGAATTTAGCCACTCCATTTTCCTGTGGAGTCCTTGGAATAGTTTTTTGTCTATGAATACCATTAGTGGAGCAATAATCTTCAAATTGATGAATGCAATACTCACCACCATTATCAGATCTGAGACATTTTAATTTCTTACCAGTCTCATTTTCAACCAAGCATTTCCATTTCTTAAAAGTTTGAAATACGTCAGATTTTTGTTTAAGGAAATAAACCCATACTTTTTCTAGTTGCATCATCAATAAATGTAACATAATAATGAGAACCACTAAGGGAAGATACTTGAGCTAGTCCCCATACATATGTATGCACAAGCTCTAATTTCTCCTTTTTGTTTTCCTTCCTAGTCTTTACAAAACTCACTCTCTTTTGTATTCCATACACACAACTTTCACAGAAATCCATATTAACACATTTTAGACTTGGTAAAACTTTCTTTGAATGAAGTACTTTCATACCTTTCTCACTGATGTGCCCAAGTCTGTTGTGCCACAATGTTGTATCAGAATCTACAGTAGCTATTTGTTCTCCCTGCTCAACTGTAACAATTCTTCTTGAACATTCATTTTTCTCTGAAACAATCAAAGTAGAAGGAACAATATGACCTATAAAAATATATAAGGTGCCTACTTTGACACCTTTTGCTACTACAAGGGAACCTTTTGAAACCTTCCAATTTTTATCATTAAAAGTAATTACACAACCCTCATCACCGAGTTGCGCTATTGAAATTAAATTCCTACTCAGCCTTGGAACATGTCTTACCTCATGTAGTAGCCAATGACTCCCATTCTACAACTTAATCTTAATTTTTCCCTTTCCAAAAATCTAACAGGGTTCATTATCCCCCAAATAAACAAGCCCAAAATCCCCTTGGACATAATCAATGAAATAACCTCTATGAGGTGTAGCATGAAATGAAGCACCAGAATCTAAAACCCAGGAATCATCAACACTCTCTAAAGACAAAAGAAAAGCATCCTCATCAGATTTGTTACTTACCACATTTGTCTCCTTGTCTCCATCTGATTTATCTCCTTCATTTTTCTTTCAATTCCAGCAATCTTTCTTTTTATGACCTAGTTTCCCACAGTACCAATAGTTTTTTGGTCCTCTCAATTGAGACCTCTTCCCCTTTGAATTTCCTCTTGATTTTCCATGATTTCCAGAGTTAATTTCTCTCTCAGTCGTTCTGCCCCTACTTTTTGCATTCAAAGCACTTTCTAATGTAGATCCACTTGAGGATTTCCTACGAGTTTCCTCACTCAAAACAACATCGATCACATCATCATATTTTAGGGTACTAGATCTAGGAATAGAATTAGTCACCGCCATTACCAAGCCATTCCAGCTTTCAGGCAAAGAACACAAAATCAAGAGAGCCCTAATTTTTTCATCAAAATTGATACCCACAGAAGATAACTAACTAGTAATAGTATTAAACTCATTTAAATGATCTGCAACAGATCCACCTTCTACCATTTTCATATTAAATAAACACTTCATGAGAAATACCTTGTTTGAAGTAGAGGGCTTTTCATATAGTGTCGCTAGGGTTTTCATCAACTCTTCTATCATCTTTGCTTTTGTAATATTAAATGCAACTGATGGTGCCAGGCATAACCGAATGCTTCCAAGTGCCTTTCTATCCAAAAGATCCCATTCATCATTTGACATAGATCCCTGATTCTTGGCTTTGCCTTCCAACAACTTCCATAAATCCTTCTGATAAAGCTAGTCTTCCATTTGCATCTTCCATGACTGGAAGTTCTGCCCATTAAACCTATCAACCCTCAGCTTACCCTCACATGCCATCGCTCCCACTCAACCGTGAGACTTTCTTGCAGAGGATAACTAAAAGACAAGCTTGTTGTGATACCACTTGTTAGGATTAAACCAAGGATAGATATAAAAACTACATGCAAATATAACCAATAATAGAAAAATAATAGATCACACAAAAATGAACACAAGGCACCAACATTTAATGTGGTTCACCCAATCCCTGGGCCACATCCACCAAACAACAAGTTCAATATTATTACAATCTAGTGATTACAACCTTATTACAATATGTAATCCCTTGCAACTCAATACCGCCACAAGAAGCAATTTTGCCTCACAACATAATCATAAAATGCCTAACCCTAAATCCTTTTATACAAATATTTTATGCCATTTTAGGGTTATAATTAATTATTACATGTTGGCCCAAAATCTTGATAAAATAAGGCCCAATTTTTTAATTTTTGGGGCGATACTCTGAACCCCAAAAATTATGGAGTATGTACAGTACTTTCATAAGCAGTCTCCACAATCTAACAACATAGGCCAAAGTAGATGAAATATCACAATTTGTAAGCTCCCTTGTTTTGAATCTTAGTACTCTAATATTGAAGGAAATGAATTTATAGAAGCATTTTGTGATTTGAGGTTTTTGTTTGAAGAGAGGAATGATGTTGGATTCAAGGGGCATCCAAGCTAGTTTCTTGATACAGTGTTACATTTTAATGCATAGGTCATTTATTAATATGAGTAGAGATGCTAGGTATTATTGGCTCAGGCTTGTCATCTACATTTTTCTTACAATTTGTATTTGAACCATCTACTTAAATCTTGGTACATCCTATAATTTCATACTAGTGAGACTTTATTTTCATGTCACCCATGAGATTATTATGGACATATTTTTTGTGCTACTCAAATGTTTCACTTAAAAAAATTGTACAACATGTGGTCAAGCTAGAGGAGCTAGTGCTTCTTTCATTTTTGGCTTTGTTACTTTCATGTCTATTGGAGGCTTCCCATATTTTGTTGAAGATATGAATGTAAGTGCATGTGCTAAAGATTGAAGCTTTGATGTTTTCATCTCTTGGTTGAACTAAATGGAATTATCTTTAGCTAGATCATTATGGATTGTGGAAATTTCATGATTCTAAATGAAATTGTTACTTTTATTGTTTGATGTAGGTATTTTAGCGAGAAAGGATTAATGGGTATTATAAAGTTGTGGATTTCATGGTGGGCAATAATCTATCGCAGACACCATATTTACATATAATTTAAATAATATCAGGGACAGTTTGTTATTACATCATTAGGCTACGTCATGGGTTTAGCCACTATGTCTTTTTTTGTTGTGCCTATATGCAAGTGTTAGAGTGGTGGAAAGTCTCATGATGGCCATATCTAGTGTTGTGCCTAACTTCCTCGTGGGCATTATCATTGGTGGTGACATTTAGGTAAATACTTTTTATTCTTGCTTTCTATATATTTTTTCTTTTTAGAAAAAATCCTCAGAAAACTATCAAGGAAATAAGATCTAAAGATCTTCCTTTATAAGGTTGTACAAGACTAAACTAATATGGAATTTAATTTCTAGATTTAATTATGCATGTTTTTTAGTATATTTTTAAATCATATTTTATTGTGCATCATTAGGAAAGAGAATGATAGTAAAGAAAGAAAGATATGTTTCAAGACTTCAGAGAAAATTCAACTAAACAATTGATGCCCATGGCCTAACCTCTTGTATCCAAGCTATATTGCTATTAGCCATTAGAAATATTCTAAGTTGCCAGTTCATATTCTAGTATGGATGCAAGTTCAAGATTTAGTTTGAAATTCATCTATATATTTTTTGCTTGGGGTTGGATTCATTTTGGGTTCATACATACAAAAATATACATTTTTTTAAAAACATGTATGTGAGTGTATACAAAAAATTATAAATCCATATGTGAATCTACTAATAGTAAAGGAACTTAGAAAAATACACCACCAAATATATGTTTTAGTTTAATAGGACATTAATTGCATCATTTAGCTATACATATGACTTGATACACTTGCTTCGTCACATGCATAGAAGATATTTCCATATCAAGGGGATAGTTTGAGAATGAAATGAATTGTTAAAAGATAAGTGAAGTTATCTAAGTTTTTATTTTGTATTGGTTAGGGCATTTCTAACTTGGCTATATCAAAATTTGAGATACAAATTTGAAATCTTAGATTCAAAGATATAATATCTTTCTAAAGACATTCCTCTATAATTATCAATTTAGAGGTCATCTATTGTCAATTTGTATTGTCTTTATAAGAAATTTTTAATTTTCATACATAAATGCATAAATGACATATAAACATTTTTTTGGTATTTTTAGTGGTCACAATAGGGTTGGGAGGACCAAAAAACACTTTGAAAGAGTCAAAAAAACCATTTTGAGACCAAATTCAGCCCAACTATAGATATTAAACTCTTCAAAGTTCATGAAAATTTTTCTTGGGTTCCTCTAACAAAATTTGCAATAAATTCATAGCTTTGCAAGAGAATTTGGAGATAATTTGATAAGGACCAGACTTTCTACATAATTGAACTAGAATTTGATGGTTGTTGGAGAGGATTTGGTAACTTATTAAATATTCATTATGTGGTGTCTACTTATTCATCTTTATTATCATTATGTTCATGCTAAGGATCATATCATCTTGACTATGTTGGAATACTTTAGAATAATGGGGGAGGTGGGGTGGGGGTGGGGTGAATCAGTTATCCAAGGTCTAGATGTATAATTAAAAATTTTCATAGCTTAGTAAACCCATAAAGCATCATTCATCATGCATGCATCCATAAGATTATGAAATCACTTAAAAACTTGTAGGTTACTATCTAATCAACTTTCAAAAATGAAAAACATGAAACACAATGGATTCATCAACACACTTGACACAATGATTAACTTGGAAACTCAATTTGGGAAAAAACACCAATGACATGCTACTCTTTTCACTCTTCTGAAGTGATGCCCTGTGAAAGACCAACCCTATTAAAGGTTACAACACACATTGTTAAATGTGATATTGTTAAAGGATTTCAATCACCCTATTAGGAGTCAACCTTGTTAGAGAACTTTAGACCATTCACTCTGAATGTCACCCAATCAAAAGATTTACAAATGACTATTAGGTTAACCTTAATCCAAAGGATTTACCCTAGATTGATCCAATTGTTAGAGAGTAAAAGTAAGGCTTGATCTCATACAACTTACAACTTCATTTGTAGGATATAGATCTTTGTTAAGACCTCAATTATGCTTGGCCTTCATACTTTGTAGCTATGATAGCTTATTCAACCTTCAAGCATATATATCCTTAAGCCATCTTTCTTAACTTGGCAATGTAGTCTTCTCTTAGGTCACTTGATGAAGCAAAACCCTTGACTCATTTTCTTGCTTAGGTTCTCACACATGACAACTTTGCTTCATGACTAGTGATTCCTATAAATAGAAAATTAAGATAGTTTCTGGCTCATTCTCCATCATCCAATTTAGGGTTCAGATAGATTAGGTAGGGTACAATATATCTATCCCAAATTCCATATCTCTTCTATAAACTTCTCCTAGAATCCACTTTGAATTCACCTAAAAATGGTTTACCTTGAAGTTTGTGCCACAACTCATCATCCTTATCTTCCACCTAGTTCACATAATCCAAGAAAACAAACTTGTCAACTCAAATTCATCGAATTCACAATCTTTTAAATAATGCAACAACTTGACATTATCTTACTTCTAATGCTTGACACATACTGCATTGCTCAACACCCATTGTACAAATTACTTGGCACAAAAAAAAGTTTACTGGTGCTCAACATCAACTAAACTTTACTTGACATCCACTATTCTACTCGACATACACTAGAATGAACTTTTACTCAGCTCTAATTAATTTTCTACTTGACTTACATTGACTTTTCTCGGAACCTACTATACAGTCAATTAAGCTTGACAAACAAACGTTGTGGGACTTTTGTTCTTCTAAACTTTCTTAGTGTAACTAGCCTTTGTAACTTTAAGTAGATTATTAATACATCATCTCATCACTATCTTAATTGATTCTTGCACTTCATTACATAATCATAACTCAACCTTTACTCTAGGTGCTACTGTTACATCTTTTGATCAAATCCTCTTCATCAATCATCTAAGCAATAGTACTTAAATCATATAAGCAGTTGTCTTATTGGCAAATAGCAGGTTTGACATCAATGAAAAAACAATGATTGAAGCATATTGGTCATACTTGTATGTTCTCAACAATATCTCTTTACAATCTCCCTCTTTGATTAGCTTCTTCATTCCATTCTCAATAGACTATGTTGTGATGATCAAGATTTTAAGTGCATTTCAAGAATCAAGATTAAAAAAATTGAAGAACCAATTTCAACAAGTTTATATTCTCTGAATCTAGTGCCCCTCTTTAGATCCTATAAATCTTTGACGCATGATATATACTACCTTTTTCTTGATTCTACTGCTGTAAAAAGATTAATAAAATAGTACTAAATTTAAAAAAAGTAAATCCTACATTTTAAACTAGAAAAAATCGTACTTGAAAAGATCATCAAATATGATATATATATATATATATATATATATATATATATAGGTTGTAGATAGTATTCATGATTTCCAATATTTGATTAGTAGATTACCTAGAAGATGAAGAATTATGTTTGTTCTCATTCCTCTCTTGACATTGCCTCCTCTCTATAAAAGTTATAAAAAATGCCAATGAAAGACTAGCTCAATACTTAAAATTGAGGGATCTACAAAGAAGATCTCTTACACACATCTTTAATGAGACAATTGTTGGTGCTGGTATACCAATAAATAGTACTCTGCATACCCTTTTGAAAAATGGAATTTTTTTTTTATGGATTGAAGGCATATTAAGTGGAACTTCGGAAGAAATGGCTTCTGTCTGTCAAATTCAGGGGATTCAAAGATAGGGTATGTCCATCAATATGTGCAGTGCGAGGGGGACTTGTCTTTGATGGATTGTGGTGCTTGTATGGAAACAATCGTGTAGAGGCTTAGGGATGTCTATGGAAAAACTATTGCTAGTCAAGTTTATTTGAGCAAGTCTTATGTGCAGTACTCACAGCAAACATTTTTCAGTGAAAATTCTTCATTTAGTGAAGTAGAAGATCAAAATTGTTTGCTCTATCTTTTAGTATTGTTTGGCATTTTTCTATATTTTTTAGTGTTTTCCTCAAAGAATTGAGATAAATAAAATACCCAAAGTGGTGACTACAAGAGTAATATATTAAGATAAAAATGAAGAAGAAACCCTATCAACAAAGGTGAAGTATCACACCCTACTGACAAAGGTGAAGTGACACGATGGACAAATTGGGCACTAGTATTTTTTTAATTTGAAGCTCCTTCACTTTCTTCTTGGGACCATTCTTCTCATTAGTATTTGCACTAGGTGAAGGTCAAAAATATGTTCAACTTTTACAAATAGACAGCATAAGAATGAAGATATTGTAGGAGGATATTTGGGGAAACTTTCACTCCAAAAAACCTTAGCCATGGGTTATCTATTGGTCAAAGTTAGGGAAACTTTGACTGCAACTACCTAACTATAGCTAGGATGACACTATTTGGACTAAGCATGTTATTGATAGTTGCTACAGTCTAGGACACCAAAAAAGATGATATCAAGAAAATCAGAGGTGTCACATTGAAGGATCTAACACCCATGAGCATTGTCATTCCAGTTGTGTTATGGGACATAGCGAGACTTATGGATATGGATGGTATGTAACACTTAGGCCATGGGGATTTTGTTGGAGGATAGCTAGTCCCCAAAATTGGTATGCCTTCCATGTATCATATTTTTTACTCTGATCTCAACCACAATAGGTGTGCAAAATGAAGAAATATTGTCAGCATCTTTAATTTTTAAAAGAGTACCTCATTTTTTTATTTCAAACTATTTTCTATACTTAGTTCTTCTCTTAGTATGAGATATTGTATAACAAAATACATTTAATAAAAGTTTGGGCACAATTTTATTTATAGTGTGTTTAATTATTTAAGAAAATATAAACTCTTTTAAAATATGTTTATATTTTTTATTTGAAATTCATTATTATTAAATCAATTGATGAATTAATAAAAGATTAAATTTTTGAATTAATGAATGTAAAAATTAATAATAAATGGAATGAAATGAAATGAAAAATTATAAAGAGAATACATTGACTAGAAAAAGAAAAATGTGTTAGCTATACTCATAAGGTCACACCAAAATAAAATCTAAATCTATTAATAAATTTTAATATATAATTTAGATTTTCATATAGTTACTTTTAAATTACATAAAATTAAATAAATAAATGTCATCAATTTTTTTACTTAATAAACAAAAATTAATTTTCAACCTTAAATGAAAAGTTCTAATAAATAAATAAATACATACATACATACATAAATACATACATACATACATACATACATACATACATACATACATGCATACATACATACATATAGTTGGAATTATAGATGGAGTAACTAAGAGGAGGGGGGAGGGGGGCGGCGGTGTGAATCAGTTACTTCAAAAATAAATCCACAAATCCCTTAGATGTCTTAAATACTTATTTACTGTTGATACTCAATAAACACTATAATAATGTTGTAACTCAGTAGATTAACTAGTTACTGATCATCTAGCATTCATTATTATTAATATGCATGCAAAAGTTAAATAAAATGAAAACAAGTGACACTAGATTTAATGTGGAAACCCAATATGGGAAAAACCGCCGAGTAACTAGCTACCAATTTTTCACTCTTTTGAAGTAAGCCTTGTTAGGAGCCAACCCTGTTAAAGGTTACAATACACACTGTTAGCTATGACTCTGTTAAAGGATTTAATCACCCTGTTAGGAGTGGCCTTGCTAGAAGTCTTTAGAACAATTCAACTAAACTATCACCTTGTTAGAGGATTTACAAAATGGCTATTAAACCAACTCTATTAAGAGATTTGAAATCACTGCTACAATGGTTAGAAAGTAATAATGAATTCACCTGAATACGATGCAACTAAATTTGCTGATAATAGATCTCCATTCTGTACTATTAGATCCTTCTTGATTAAATATAGCTTTGCTGCTCCTCAATGATCTCTAATCAACCTTCAAAATTTGCTCTTAGTCCTTCTCTCATTCACATCCTTAGAATTCACAACTTGAACTCTTGTATTTAACATTCAGATTATCAAGTCGGCTCATTCACAAGTTACATTGTTTTGAACCATACATTGTTATATCAGGTTCTTTGATTTCTTGCTTCATACCTTCTAATAATTGTTTGAACCATACAATGTTTGAGTAGTTTACTGCTGCTGCAACATATTCAACCTTTGTTGTGCACTGGGATGTACAGTACTACTTTTTACTTGTCCAAGAAACCAACTTCTTTCCAAGAAAGAAAGCTCCTCCACTTGTACTCTTTCTTTCATCAACATTCCCTTCCCAATCTGCATCAGTGAACACTTTTAAATCTAGATTTCCTCCAAGTTTATACCATAATCCATAATCTTCAGTTCCTTTCAAGTATCTCATGATCCTTTTGATTGCCATCATGTGATTTTCTTTTGGTTTTGCCGAGAATCTTGCCACAATTCCTACTAAAAGGGCAATGTCTAGTCTTGTATGCACTACATACAACAACTTTCCAATCATGGATATATACAATATCTGATCCACTTTCTTTGATTCATCATCTTTGGTAAGTTTCAATCCAGTACACATAGGAGTCCCAACTAGTTTGCAGTCTTCCATACCTAACTTTTTCAGTATCTCCTTAATGTATTTAGATTGAGTTATGTAGATGCCATTCTTACACTATTGGATTTGAAGACCAACAAAGAATTTGGTTTCACCAAACATTGAAATTTCAAATCCCTTGCTCATTTATTCTAAAAATTCTTTGCAAAGATCATCATTTCCTGTGAACAAAGTATCATCTACAAATATCTCTACTAAAACAATCTTATTATCTGGTCCTTCTTTTATGTACAAACTACTATTATCATTAGTTCTTTGAAAACCAATCTCAGTAAGATAGTTATGCAATCTTTCATACCATGCTCTAGGTGCTTGTTTTAGACTATATAATGCGTTATGTTGTTTTTAGACTATGTCCTTCTTGTTTGGATCAACAAAACCTTCAGGCTGTTCAATGTAAACCTCTTCATCCAATATGCCATTGAGAAATGTTGACTTGACTTCCATCTGATAAACTTTGAATCCTTTGTATGCAGCATATGCAAGTAAGGTTCTAACACCTTCCAATCTTGCAATAGGAGAAAAAGTCTCTCCATAGTCTACACCTTCTTCTTGAGAGTATCCTTTGCATACTAGTCTAGCTTTGTTCCTTGACATCTTACCATCTTCATTTAACTTGTTTTTGAATACCCACTTAGTTCCAATTACATTTTTGTCTTTAGGTCTAGGTACAAGAGTACATGTTTTTTTTTTATCTATTTGTTATATCTCTTCATTCATGGCTTCAATCTAACTTTCATTTTCTAATGCATCTTTGAAATTTCTAGGTTCAAAATCAGCAAGTAAACAAGTGCCTTTCAACTTACTTCTTGTCATTGTTCCTTCTGATTTATCTCCAATGATCTACTCTGGTGCATGATGCTTCCTAACATACTTGGCTAACACAGGCTCCTTGCCTTTTGAATGGCTTGCATTGTTATGCTTTTGTGTCTCAACTTTTGGTTCTGGATCTAGTTTCTCAGGCTCAGTAGATGTTGATTTGGTAGCTTCTATTTGCAACTCGGGTTCTTGCAATATGGTAGGCATTAGCTCAGTTTGAACTTCCTATGAATCAATTACTGAAGACTCTAGAGTTGAAGATTCTCGATTAATAGGTATATTTGGCATTGTATCAGGTTCAATGTAAACAAATCTCCTATAGTCTTTAGGTTCCCTTTTGCTTTCTTCTTTAGTTCTTTCTGCAAATTCATCAACTTTCACATGTGCACTTTCTATGACTTTGTGAGTAGATAGATTCAAACATCTATATGCTTTACTTTTGCAAGAATATCTCAAAAATATTCCTTCATCACCCTTTACAATAAATTTACCTTTTCTAGATTCTTTCAAAATGTAACATTTGCTTCCAAATACTTTTAGGTAACTTACATTTTGTTTGTAGCCATACCATAACTCATAGGGGGTCTTGAATGAGTCCTTTTTTAGTTGTAATTGGTTCAAGGTATGAATTGCAGTGCTGATAGCTTCCTTCCAGTATTTGATAGCAATGCTTTTCTCAATCATTAAGGTTCTTGCACAGTCCATGATAGATTTGTTCCTTCTTTTAGCTATTCCATTTTGTTCAGGAGTTCTTGGTGCTGAAACCTATCTTTTGATTCCTCTTTCAATGGAAAAGTTATTGAATTCATGTGAAACAAATTCACCACCTTTGTTAGACCTTAAACATTTTAGTCTTTTGCCTGTTTCCTTTTCCACTTTGGTCAAATACGATTTGAACTTTTCAAATGCTACTAATTTCTCTCTTAGGTACATGATAGTCATTGTTCTTGAATAATCATCAACAAAAAGAATGAATAATTTTTCACTAGTATAACTTTCAATGCCAATAGGTGTACATAAATTACTATGTACAATTTCTAAAATTTCTTTAGTCTGATAGTTCTTGCTTTTAAAACTAGTTTTTCCCATCTTGCCAATTTGACAATTCTTGTATAGACCAACCTCAGGTTTCTTTATGTTGGGAATGCCTCTTACTTTCTTAAATTTACCTATTTTTACCAAGTTGTCAAAGTTTACATGACACAACCTCCTATGCCATAACCAACTTTCTTCAACTTGAGAAATAAAACATGAACATTCACCAAGTTCAAGATAAAACAAGTTACCTTTAGTTTGAGTGCCTGGTCTAATCAACTTTCCTTTGCCGTCCAGCAGTCTTGCCTTTCCATGCATAAATTCCACTTTGAATCTATTATTGAGTAGCTATGCCACACTCAGCAGATTATGCTTTAGTCCTTCTACCCAATATGAATTATCACATACAAGTTCCTTGGTTAGTGAGATTCTTCCTTCTCTTATACAACAAGGTTCATTGTTACCAAATCTTACACTACCACCGTCATAGTCTTCAAAGTGTTCAAACTTAATTTTATCACTAGTCATGTGATGAGAACAACCACTATCTATGATCCATGTATCATTTTTGCTCACATGAGAAATGAGTGCCATTTCTTCATCATTATTAGATTCATCCTTTATAGCTATGTAAACAATTTCATCTTCTTTTTCATCATCAAAATCATTAGAATCTTTAGCCATGAAACATGTTTTCTTACCTTTATCCTTGAATGATTTGAAGTCTTTCTTGCTATTGCCCTTGTGACCTTTCTTCTCATCCTTGTTCTTCTTATTTGGGCACCTAGCAACAATATGTCCAATTTATTCACAAGAAAAATAGATTAGTGGAACCTTATCTTTGTAGTTTCCTTTGCCTCTTGAATATTTCTTTGCTAGCAGAGCTTCAACCACCTCAAGATCACTATTTGAACTCTATTTCAGATTCTTCATCACTATCTGATTGAGGATCCTTTAACTTTTTTCCTTTATCTTTGAGTGAAAGCTTGGCTTCAAATGCTGATTCAATGTTCTTGGTAGCTGGAACATAATTATCATAGTTGTCTAGCTCAAATGCAATCAATTTTCCAACTATGGCCTCTATATTTATCTTATGATTTGCTTCACATCTTTTTTCTTGAATTGTAGAGACTCTGATTGCATAAATGGGAAGTAGAGTTCTAAGATCTTTACTTATAACTGTCTTCTCCTTGATATCTCCTCTAGATGTTTTGATTGCACTAACACATGCTTTATCTCTTTCAACATAGTTTGTAATGTTTTCATCCTCTCTCATCCTCATTTGACCAAATTGTCCTCTCAAACTTTTTTCTTTGGCTCTTCTCACATTATCAGCTCCTCCATAGGTCTCTTCCATCTTGTTCCACATTTCAAAGTTGGTTTTGCAATCCTTGATGTCATCAAATTCTTCATAACTCAGAGCAGATGCTATATCTATCATCATGTTGTTGTGAGTCTTCTTTTCAGGAATATCATTGATAGATAATGTACCAGAAGGTTTTGCATATTTTCCATCAAGGTAGTTTAGCTCTATCTCACCAATGGAAGCTAGATGAAGTCTCATCAATCCTTGCCATGCTAAGAAGTTGTCCCTGTTAAGTCTTGTAATTTCCCTCTTATAAGACATCTTGACCTTTGGCTTAGATCCTTGAAATCTTTTCCAGCAAGAACCAAAAGCTCTGATACAAATTGTTGGAATTATAGATGGAGTAACTGAGAGGGGGGGCCAAGGGGGGGTGAATCAGTTACCTCAAAAATAAATCCACAGATCCCTTAGATGTCTTAAATACTTATTTACTGCTAATACTTGGTAAACACTGTAAGAATGTTGTAACTCAGTAGACTAATTAGTTACTGATCATCTAACATTCATTATTATTAATATGCATGCAAAAGTTAAATAAAATGAACACAAGAGACACAAAATTTAATGTGGAAACCTAATATGGGAAAAATCACCAAGTAACTAGCTACCAATTTTTCACTCTTTTGAAATGAGCCCTATTAGGAGCCAATGCTATTAAAGGTTACAATACACACTGTTAGGTGTGACCCTATTAGAAGATTTAATCACACTATTAGGAGTGGCCTTGCTAGAGGTCTTTAGAACAATTCAACTAAACTAGCACCTTGTTAGAGGATTTATAAAATGACGGTTAAACCAACTCTGCTAAGAGATTTAAAATCACTGCTACAATGGTTAGAAAGTAACAATGAATTGACCTGAATAAGATGCAACTAAATTTGCTGATAACAGATCTCCATTTTGTACTATTAGATCCTTCTTGATTAAATATAGCTTTTCTACTCCTCAATGATCTCTGATCATCCTTCAAAATTCATTCTTAGTCCTTCTTCTCTCATTCACATCCATCACACACTTAGAATTCGCAACTTGACCTCTTGTATATACCATTCAGATTATCAAGTCGGGTCATTCACAAGTTACATTTACAATAAACCATATATCGGTCGGCTACAAATATTACATTAAACTAATAAACTTTATTTCACAAAATAATGAAATCCTTCACTGACTCACCCTGCTCAGAAATACTGCTTCTAGAAACAATTTCCTGAGTTAACCATCCTAACTCGGTTAACACTACAAAAGCCACAAAATCCTTTGGCTGTCGAGTTAACTCAGTAAGAACTAGATTTCCTTCACTATCCATGAAAGCTCGGTTAGAACTGTTTCTTGCACTATTTTCTCTTGATGACTGAGTGAGCTTGGTAACACCTATTTCCTACATTGTTTTCTCTTGATGACTGAGTGAGCTTGGTAACAATTGAATTTCCTTTGCTAAACCTTGAAAGCTCGGTAGCAACTACCTATGCAAGGTAAAGCCTAAAAATGCTCGGTAGACACTAAACCTTTTTTTGCTAACCTTCTAAACTCGGTAACCTTTGTCTTTTTCCTTGCTGACCATCTGAGCTTGGTAGGCTCTAACTGATAACTGATATGTAATTTGTGTAACATCAAAGACAACACACAATTGAACAATTATATCCAACAATATATATCTATAACTATTATTAAAAATTAATTAACAAATAAATTTAAAATTAAAATAGTAGATAAAAGTAATATTAAATAATAAATAAGTTAAAAAGTGTGTTAAATAATATTAACCATAACATCATTTCAAAGCTCCAATTACATACAATAACAAATTTAATTCTTCTAATTTTTAAATTATTTAAATTTAAAAGTAAAAATTAAAAGTTTATATTATACTACTAAGTAATGCTAATATTAACCTTAAACATAAAATAATTATAAATTTTCAATTCTATACAATGTACATATTTATTTTTTGTTAATTAATTTTCTCAATTTTCTCCTCAGGTGGAGAGGCATTATATAAGACCACAGTAAGGCTTGGCTCTGACATTACCTAAACATCTTCAATTCCTACATTCAGCCAGGAGTCAAACTCTGACAACCTTGCAGCTTTGGAATTCTGCCTCCCTAATTAGGACAAGTCTAGTAGGGAAAGGAGCACCTTCAAATTCCCATCAAGCTTCAAGATTAAGAACTCGAAAGATATAGCAGAAATTATCATGGTATTTTGGAAGAAGGAATGTTAACTGCTAGGTTATTAGTAGCTCCAAAAGTTTTGGGTCTTCAATAAGATGCCAAATTTTTCTCCCCTCGGCCGCTAGCTAGATATATCTTTCTATTTTGTGAGCCCTTACTGTTATATGGTTTATTTTCCCTTTTGGGCATTTTTAGGTACATCCTCTATTTTGGGCCTTATTCGTTATTAGGGCTGTGGCTTCTTAGTCTTCAAGGGTCTCTTTGGATTCTTGTTTTTTCCCCTCCTCTTGTTGTTCTCTCCTGTAGATATCTAGTATATATCCACTTATGTAAGAATTGGGTGTTGCGTATAAATTGTAACCTTTTAACACCTAATACAAATTAAACTTATGTTTCTAGGTGGTTTTTAGAAATATGCTTTGTTTTCATCAGTTCCTTCCTTTGATTCATTTATTAGAATGATTCTTAATAGCTTCACTCAATTGATGAACTATTTCAGTTGAGAGTGTCTTTGTATTCACAACATCTATAACTAGTATCCACTCCTATTCAACATCTAGATTTTCACATTGCCAATCCTTTCATTCTTAGTGAAAACTAAGTAAAGCTGAATAACTAAGAGCTATTTTTAACCTTATAACTTAGCCAAATTTCCAACCAAAAATGTATGGCTTATTTAAACTTCTTAGTTGATCAGCTCAAGCTTCAAATTAAGCTAAATGAATGTAGCTAGTATATAACATGGTAAACATAGATTAGTAGGAAATAAATTTAATTATTAACAAACTCCACAAAGCAAGTAATTAGATCACAAAGTAATGTGTTAGAGATGAATTATGTTACCCTAGTTTATCCTCCTATAAATTCATGACTTTCTCTCTTTCTTTTAATCATTTAGGCTTTTGCTACTAACACCCTATTGGAAGTTAGGTTTTTTGCATGGAGATAAGTATCAAAGCACTATCTAAGGAAGAATACTTGAAGCAAGGAGTATATCACCTTGCTTATCAATAAGTTCTTGATTCTGAAATATATGCTTAAAGATCTAGAAAGAAATGTAATTATAGTCAATGTATAATTCTAGTAGCAAATGCTCAAAATCTCATATATCGGGGTATATGCCCCTTTTAAAATTTGTATACTAAAGGACTTTATTCTTGGGCAAGACTGGAGGTTTTCTTACTCCATTCTTTCCTTCCAGTACCCATTTCAATGGAGAACTCTGCAACTATTTTAAGCATCTAATATAATATAAAGGCTCTGACCCTATACCAATCAAAGATATATATATATATATATATATAATCCTATATTAAATAAATTATTCTAAAACTCAAAAAATTTCAATTGTAATAGTTAACTTTTATTTACTAATTAAATTAATTAATTTTTTCCATAGTTCTTCATAACTAATTTCTAAATTTATTAATTTAAAAATAACAATTTTCATTCAACCTTATATCTACATATTATAGAAAAACTATTTTTTTGAATAATTTTAATTTATTAATTTTTTAGAAAGAATTTATACTCTCTTATAAAAAAATAATTTAAAATATATAAATTAAATATTGTTCAAACTTTAGCAAATGAGAAAAAGGTAAGTATAAAAAGGATAAGTATTGGTAAAAGTATGGAATAAAAATTCTTTTTAAATACTCATTTAATACTTAAAAGACACTAACAATGTTCCGCATGTCATGACTACCTCAAGGTACAAAAAGTCACGAGTATAAAGCATGGCCAATAGAAGGTATGGGGCTTCTAGCCATGACGGGTTGACACTAGTCTTCTCACTATCTTACATTTGCTTTATTACTAGCAATCACACCTTAGTCTGCAATGAGTACACCAAGAAATGTAAAAGATAGAAATAGGTCCATAGTTTTAATTTAATTCAATTCTGATAAATTTTAACAATCTTTATTTAATTAGACACACACACACACACACACACACACACACACACACACACACACACACACACACACACACACACACACACACACACACACAAGAATTGAATTAAATAAAGATATATTTATATTCTCTTATATATTCTTATATCTTTTGTATATCCATTAAATTCTAGAATTTCTATAGATTTTTTACCAAACCCGTTTTGTACATTTGACACAATTATGACATTTAAAATAATCAAAATTTATTAAGTCATTTTACTAAGAAATGTTATATCAATGCTTCTGCATTTTTCATACATGTATATTGGGGCAATTGTAACTAAGTAGGTGATGAATTCCTCCTCTCTTTTAAGCTTTGATAAATGTCCATGCCCTACTTCATAGCTACCATTTGGCATAAGAACACCTCTTTCTTGTATTGGTCATTCTCATATAATAGTGATGTCAAAATATGACTCTTTTGGAAATCCATTATTTTTTTAGTAGAAATCCCAACTCGATCAAATTTGTATGAAAGGGCATGAATTTTGAAGATACATAGACCATACTAAGTTGCATTATTTACATGAGATTTGAATCTAACAAGTGGTTCTCATGAATTATATGTATTAGACTCTATATGTCTACAAAGTTTAAACTTTATGCTAAAATATTTCCTTATTATTAAAAAAGATACTAATAATTTTTAAATATATGGTCTATCATCTTAGCCTTAACAATTCCCTATTAGAAAAACAACTCTAAAGATGCTTTTACAAAATGATATCTCAAATATCCATAGTTGGAGAAGAATGAACAAGGCCTGAAAAAATTGGGGGTATATGAACAACAATCTATTTGGGGGAAATTATTGCTTCCTTCCTTGGATGTAATTGTGGAGAAAACAAACGTGTAATAGGCTTGATCATTGCACTGCGAGAAAATTCATTCATAAAGAGCTTATCATGGAAAATGATATCACAATCAGTTGGATAAATTGTTGAGGAATGCAACCAACAAGACACCACATGTTTTTGTGGGGTTTATACTATACCATGACCTACTTATGAAATGCATACAAGAAGCTTCCATTGACAAATATATTGGATGATGGGTAGGTTCTCCTCAAAATGCCATTGTGCCACATGTTTTTAAGTTTGTTCTAGAGGACTATGTTAGGATCATGGTGTGAAATTGAGTAAAATATTTGATGTTTAAGAATAGGAAAATTGGATCTATAGAGACTTCATTAACTTGGTGCATGCCATATAGTATTTTATGGGGTGGGACAACTAGGATGCATTCCTACTTATAAGAAAAAAATATTAACAAATCCTAAACTCTTAAGAAATCACTGACTCTTAAACTCAGTATCATTGATTTCAATGAGAATGTGGTGAGACTATTACAATGTGCCTTAATCACTTATGTAGATATCTACACCATGGTTATGAAACCCTCTAAAGTATGGTCAGCAATAAGAACAATTAATAATTAATAGATTTTAAAAGTTGAATAGAAAATAATTAATGATTTTTTTTTTAATAATAATTTAGTGTAGCATCTCAACTTAATTTTACATATATAAAGAAGAGAAAGGAAGAAAATGAACTACATAGAAATAAATTCAGATGTATTTATTTTCTACCTATCCCTTGATTCCTATATATCCCTCTCATTATATTCCCCTATTTGAACTTGTTGATATTTGGCTATATGTACATATGTAAATGTTGTCATTAATGGAAAAATATGATGTACATGGTTGTAGTAAACCTCAAAAATAAACATACTTAGCTTTTTGGTACTCAGGAAATTGTCTAAGTATGAAAATGGTTTACAACAGTGTGTTGTTTTCTATGCAACTTGTTGCTAACATCATACTATGAGTAGTAAGGTTACATGGAGGAAGAATGAAGTTAGTTGAACATGTGGTTAACATTTCTTGCAAGAATACTAACTCTGACACTTGTTATTCAAGTTCTAGTGAATGCAGTTATGTGCTTATTATACAGGAACAAAGACCCGTATTTCAAGTATAACTTGTTTATATGATGTTATTTTTGAGAGAGAAGTTATATAGAAATAGTATACATGTTGATGATGATGTGTATAACTATGAACATCAATACAGATAGTACAAAAAAGATATATATTTAAGATTTACCAGTATAACTATGAACAAAAAATCAGAATGAAAGGTAAAGGAATTATTTTGTTAAAAAAATAATTAGTTGACCAATTAGGGATGACATCCTAGATGTTTACACTAAGTTGGAAAGTTTATTTTGGTCCTAGCCAACCAAAAATTTATGAAAAGGCATGGTATTTATACAAAGACATCTTGTGAGTTTATTGTGAAATGATGTACGAAAGATATGAATGCAAAGTTTTTTATCATATGCAAAAAGTGATTTTTTCATAACCTAATTTTGTGATCTGAGATTGAGATGAAGTCAAAGATTAGTTGGAAAGAAGTTACAACATCTATACTTTTGTATTTGAGGAACTTAGAGGATAAATTATTTGTTTAGGTAGTGAGCTCTTCTTGCATACATTGTTCTACAACTCCTAACAAGGATTTAAAGGTTTCTAATAGGGACTCTTATGTATGGAATGTGTTCATAGACTCCTAACAGGGTCCATCCTCTAACAAGGAATATATATATATCTTTGTGACCATCATTCCCATTGGGGTTTTTCCTTACACAGGGTTTCCCTAGTTAACAAAATATGGTGTAATAAGTTCGCTTTGTGCATGGTTACTCTCACTATTCAACATTACTTGTTTACTTTCTTATGCATGGTTCAAAGTAATTAATAATATCTAGTTGGTAAAAAAAGTTTGTAGAATATTGATTCACCGCCAACACCCCCCGCACCCCCCCCGCCCTTCAATATTCTATATTTCTAATAATTGGTATTAGAGCTAGGTTACTCAGATGAGGCTTAATAGCTTGAGTAAGATCCCCATGGATATAGAATAGTTGATGAAGATCCTTGAAGAGACACTTGAATAAATTGATCTCCTTACTAAAGAAATAGATAAATATAAAAATAGATATGAAGATTCCAAAGTGTACATTGGACAACTAAAGGACAAGATTGAACATCTCAAATCCAAGCCTGAATCTACTAAATTTGAAATTGGTGATGATGAATATTTAAAGTTGAAAATAAAGTACAAGATCTTGAAGCATAATTTGAAGATTACCAATCTAAAGTTGAGTTTGAAGAATGATCCTAGCAAAGTTGAATCTTATTTGAAGATTGAAAATTCAGATCTTAGAGCCAATCTAGCAAAGAGGACATCTAAACTTGAAGCATTAAAAGAATATCATGAAGAACTTCAAAAGTACAACACTATTATGAAAGGTGAACTAACTCAAAGCAAGGTACAACTTGGAAAGCTTTATTCTAGTAGAGAAAATCTTGATGAACAAATATTAGTACAAAGACCTACCATTGATAATACTGGTCTTGGTTACCTATTTAACATGTCTGCAAAGAAACCTAAGAGTGGATCAGGTCTAAAAGAAAAATATAAATCTAATGATAAGATTGAATCTAGTCGATCTTATAATAAAACTAAAAAAGTTGGACAAGACAAGGAAACTAAGAAATTGGATGAACCTAAGTGAGTTGAATCTCCTAATGAAACTAGGTATGAATTTAGAGGTAAGTGTTTTTCATGTAATGAAATAGGTCATATGAAAAGAGATTGTATGAATAAATCATTTAATCATATTACAAATTTTTATTTTCATAATTTTCATGGCATTGGTCATAAAGAAATTGATTTTAAGAAACCTAAATATGATAATGATAAAAGCAATAGTAGAATGTCTAGAAATACTAACCCGATAGATAGAATAAGATGTAATGAGAGGACATCAAGAGAAAGAAGACCTTATGAAGAAAGAAAGAAGATCATGTTTTGTAAGTGTAACAATTTTGGACACGTAGCCTAGAATTGTCAAGCACCTATTGATCAACACAATTCAAGAAGTAGAACCCCAATATATTAGTTATGCAACAAGTTTGGACATATAGCGAAGTATTGTAGAATAGACAGAAGGAACAATGGAAGAAACTTTGGAAATAGAAGGAGCAATGAAATAAACTTCAAAAATGATAGGAGGAATCATGAAAGGAAGCTATGGTTTCTTGGGTAGCATTTGAAGATTAGAGAGATGATTTTGAGTAGATATTTGATTTCAAAATGAAATTAACAACTTTTTTGATTCAGCAAAGTACAAAATTAATGCAAGTTCAAGTTGGATAAATAAATGGAGTACAAACTTAATTTCTTCCACATTGTGATTATCTTTGATGCTTAGAGCACCCAAAAGTGATTTGTCAAAGTGATTTCGAGAAAAACCCTACTTTGAAAAAGGTATTTTTATCATTTTTTATGTAGAATTTCTTCGATAAATTTCTATTTGGTGAAATCATGGATATGATAGTAGTTCAAAATGTTGAGAATATTGAGAAACCCAAATTGAAGGTTGTCCCTATGAAACCCTTAGAAGGTAACCTTAATTCAACTCTATCAGTAACTCTGAGCAACATAGTTTACTTGGAAGATGTAGGAAACTGTTTGTTTAGCAAGTTTGAAACTATTGGAGGTGAACTTATGAAAAAGGATATGGAAATTGTTTCCAACCATGATATGACTATAAAGCCCGGATTTGAACATCTAAAAGATTTAGATCTATTAAGATATTACTTCTAAGTAGAATGAAGGATGTACTCAAATTATATTAATCAAAGTTCATAATGTGATGTTTCGGATGGGAGATAATATAGTTGACATATTTGCTGACCACATTCATGAGGTTACTAGTCTTAGCAAAAAAGGTAGTATACCTATTGGTGATAAATTAGTCAAGAAGAAAGTTGAACTCAATACTAGAGCTATAGTGCTTGCCCCTAGTTTTCATTTTGCTATTGTTGCCAAACTCTTTCTCAGTGAATTTTCTATTAATTAACCCTAATTAAAAGATTTAATTAATGGTTTAATTTAATGGAAAATTAATATGATATTTTCATATTTATTTAATTAATTGAGAAATTAATTAAATAAAAGAATTAAATTTGAAGATAAAAGTTATAAGTTTAAATTTGGAATGTGATAATATTTATTTAATTTAATAATAATATATTTAGAATTCATTTTTGAATAAATGCTAAATAATATTATTATTTAAGTTAATAAATATTTTATCAATTAAGTTTCCAAAAATAAATTTAAAAGTGGATTTAATTAAGTGAGTGCATGAGATTTAAAATTAATAAATTAATTCGAAAAGGAGTCAAGTGAATATTAAATTAGGTAATGTGAAATATTTTTATATTTATTCACATAGGAGTATGTGAACTATTGCAAGTTGTCATGTTGACAACACAAGAGTTTGCACTCTAATTATGCACGTGTTGTCTACATTTAGGAGTTAGCGCATTATTTGAGCACATGGTGGCTACAACATTCTAGATACCTCATCATGTTTATGTTCTTATTGTGGAAGTTATGTGCTTAGTTGTCATGCTTAGCTCGTAGTTCTTTCTAGACACATTCTAGATGCATCTTAGAGGCTCTTATATAGAGGCTCTCCTCGTGTGTATGGACATACTCATATGTTTCTACAAGCTTGTATGCTTCTATGTCCTCATATGCTTCTACAAGCTCATATGCTTCTACAAGCTCATATGCTTCAACATGCTTATATGCTTTTGCATGCTTCAATATGCTTCTACAAGCACTCCTAATCACTTGAGGGTATGGTTGGTTCGGTTCTAGAAAGGGTTGCTAATGTTGGAGAAGGGAGAGGCTTTACTCTATAGATTTTGGAAGAGGCAATTTAGCATCAGCGTCTAGGTAGACACTTGTGGTTCTAGCATATTCCATTTTCACTCTTCTTTTTTTGTGTCTTCATCGTGTTTGTTATGTGTGTCTGAATAATACACCAAGAATGAATCTTCAATCTTGAAATTGGAATCTAGATATGCATGTTAATTTATAATTGGTTTCTAAGAAATCAATAAGGAACTCAATTAGAAAACCCTAGTTCCATTCATTAAAGGAAATTTAGATGTAGAATCGGGTTTGGGTTCAAATTAATCATAATTGAAGATATAATTGGCCGAGGATTAGAATTTTGAATGGAATGAAATTATGGTCGATTGTAATCTTCTTTTAGATTACATTACAAAAGATAACACACACACACATATTTAACCTTTAATGTTGAGGGATTGTGTTATTAAACAAAATCCTATTGAAATATGCATATTTATATATATAAATATATATAAACATGGATTTGCTATATCGAATTTGTGTTTCAAAATAAAATTCAATGGAAATACATTCGTGCTAAAACCATATATAATTTTAGGAAAATGTGATGGAAACATTTATTATGATAACATTTTAATTTCAAAAAAAAAAAAAATTATACATTACATATGCCATACAGGGCAGATTTTCCACCCCCCTATCCCCACTATCATCATACATCAGTGGGTGGATATAGTGCACAGGGTACTTGCGATAAGAGCCTTTAGTATGGCCGCACGACTATATTCATATGTTGTGGCTTATATTATACACCAGCGATGTTAAATCGCTGAAGACTTTTATTGCCCCTCCTCTTTAATATATTGTAAGTTTTAATTTTCTTTTATAAAGTTTAATTAAACTATCATACAGCTATATGGAGAGTCAGATGGGCTTCAACATTTTTTAATCGTTCTGATCTTTTTCTTTAAAAAAAAAAAAACTCGTCAAACTTGGCATCACTTGCCTTGCCACTTTCATTGCAGTCCTCGCTAGTGGTTTAAAATTTGGGCAGCACAACATCAAAGCTTAGACTCACTCATGACTCATTTTGGTTTGCGATGGCGAGACAGTTGTCTTATAACTTTTATTCACAATTCAACCTTTACACGACCTTCATTAGTAGCCGCATCCACTCCATTTGGTGTGCAGCGATTAAAATATGTTTTAAATAGTTGATATCGCTTGTATTATATATGTTAAAACTTTTTATTGTTATAAAGTCTTAGTTTAATTAAGTTTTAATTGATCAAATATATATACGTGCATGACTTATGTTGCCAGCAGTCAAATCATATGCTGCAGCGATTCATCTATCAATTAAACCTGTGCATCATATGCCTTGTTTAATATTTAAATCGAAATTTGATTTTTGGTTTTAAATAGTTATTATCATAATAGCATTGTGTTATTAAATGATCTCTGATAACAATATCAAACTGATTACGCGCCCGTATTTGACTTCATCGCAGGGGTGATGTTAATCAATTTTATTAAAGTTTATATTACATGATATACACTTGATTATAGTTGCTAATTTTTATTGTATTTATCATATGATATAATGTGTATAACAAAATGTATGCAATGTTATAAAGTTAAATATGTTTGACTTCAGAATATATGTATTTATTAATTAATAACATGCATGTTAGTTAATACATATATATATACATATATATATACATATATATACATATACATATATATATATATATATATATATATATATATATATATATATATATATATATATATATATATATATATACATACATATATATATATATACATATATATACATACATACATACATACATATATATATACATACATATATATATAGATACATACATAGATATATATATGTATATATATACATACATACATACATACATATATATATACATATACATACATACCTATATATATATATATATATATATATACATATATACATACATACATATATATATACATACATATATATAGATACATACATACATACATACATATGTATGTATGTATGCATGTGTGTGTATATATATATATATATAAAATGTTATTTAATAGGTGATAATCAATGTTCGTAATGATTCAAAGTAAGATTTAAATTACTATTAAAGTAATTCTTATTAATACATTTTGTATGGTTAACTATTTGTTAGTGTTAACATTTCTATGTGTAGTTGACCTTTAATTGGTTTCATATGACCTATGAATTAATCTAATTAATTTAGATTTAATTATGATTGGTTAATGATTGAAGGAGAATAATTAATTGAATTATTAGTCAACATACATAGGTGGAATTTAATCGAAATGTTAATATTTAAATTAATGACAAATTTGGTATTGGAGAGTTATTAGTAGGATTTTTAATATAACTTCTTATTATTTATTAACAAGTTATTATTAAATTATCAATTTGAATATTAATGGATTAGAATATAAATAATTTTTAAAAATTACGAAATTATTGTTAATCATTTGACGACGGATATTCATTGGGTTGTTATTATTAATACTTTTGCAATGTTAAATATGGAATTATTAATTTAATAATAATTTGATAATTATTACTAAATTGAAAGTAAATATTAGTACAATTAAATTATTAGTTTGAATCTCAATAGATTAGATTATAGTTGGAGGTAATTTATGAGATTGATTTTTGACCAATGAAGATTATTCTTAATAAATGATTGCCTTGGAGAGTAATAATTGAAGTGTTGTAACAAGTTATAGATCAATTTAAATAAATGGAGTTTAGTCGAGATCAAATTTGAAGAGAAGTTGTTTTTAAGTCTTAAATCCATTAAAAGATTATAAATTTGACTTTGATGGAACTCTTAGATTATTCTCTTGAAAATCTTCAAGCATTATCTAATGATTTTTATTAATCAATGTATGTAATTATAGTTCATTTTTAATTAATAAAATTGACAATTTTATTAATTATTAATAACTGATGGTTACTGAGACAACGATATGGATACTATTAATGTAATTAATCATGAAATGTAATTAATTTATTTGATAATTACATTATGCAATGGAGTTTAAGTTGATATCATTGTATCGATTGTAAGGAAATTGTAAGTTATTTACATCGAAATTGTTAAGTGGTTGTTCTAATGACATGAATAATGGAAGACGCTTCTTAGAATTAAGGAAGCTTTATATAATTGATTCTAGTGAAATCATGTGAATGTTTCAATTAAATAGGAACTAGTTCAATGATGCAGATAAGTAAATGATTATCTCCTAGAACATTGTTATGTTTTATTCGAGGAGATAATGGGTTGACCATTGAAACTAAAATAGAAACCTCATATTTGGCTTAACCATGTGATTACAAAAACATATGTTTGTATCTTGTTCTTTATGCTATCCATGTTTGGTGTTTGGGTGGTCCTAGAGTGTTGACCAGTTAGGACGTCTACCAAAGGCTTGGGAGTTATGTGTTTGTGATGTCATGCTAATGTTGATCTCAATCTTCTTTAAACCCAACCATGGTAATGTGATCGTATGCTCTAAGAGATGCTTGTATTTACTGATTGTTATTGTTTTCCAGTCTTCTTGTGTGAAGCTAAGGTGTATGCATTTGAGATACTTGACTTAACCATTTTTGAGTCATCGATCAGTTATACTTGGATTACTTTCTAGTCACCTTGATGGGTCTGAAGTGTTCATTTTGATCTTGACAATGTCATGTTGTGACATGTTTTGACATGTTTTGACTTGACCATTTTGGGGTCTTGAATCATTATTACTTTGTGACTTATTTTGGTTGCTCGTCGAGAACTGATGGATATTTGTGATTTATCATTGATATGGATATTGAGATTTATTTTGGAATACTATATGGTTGCTTGATGAGGACTGATGGATATTGTGATTATCATTGAGACCTTCAGTTGCCAATAGAGAACTATTGTGGTCATGATTATCAATGGATGCTTTTCAGTTGCTCATGGAGATTTGATGCTCTTATTGTGGATTATCTTTTGGTATTTTTCTAGTTGCTTGTATAGCACTATGGTGATTTTGTGATTTATGATTCCATGAGCCTAGGGTAGGATGTCTACATGTAGTGTCAGGAAGTGGCTTGCAATGGGGGCCATGGCCCTAAGTGGCTACTAGGGTAACTCATCGTAAGTTATTTAATAAGTGAAAATATTTACACTAAATGGGGATTAAAATGAACCTAATAAGATAATTGTATGTTCTTTCCCATGCCTCAAGTGCTAGTACAAACTAGGATGGGAGTAGAGAGAACACTTGGTTGTGACCTTGCATTCCATAGTATGCTTTGTCAGTACGAGAGGATACTCGTGGCCGCATAGGGATCAGTAGGGTGCCCAGTCTATTGAGAGACTACCAGGATAACTCTAGCCTGATCAGTGTGATGATGATTTCCTGCTTATATAGTAGGTTTCCTACATGTCTTTGTTGTGCCTCTGGGAACTAAATGTTGGTCTGTCTTGGAACCTTTGAGTTAGTATACTTTTAGGATTTCTTGAACTTAGAGAGTATATGTGTTATGTGATTTGTTATCCTGTTTGATACTTGAGACTATCTCCTCTAGCACTATCTTTGTTGGCATTTTGTTCTTGGATCTTATGATGGATGCAATTACTAACATGTTTCTTTATATTGATGATTAGCATGTGATAGATGATGTTATCTATTTTGTAGGATCATCTTATGCTTTATTCTTGCATGTTAGATTTCTTTATGCATATGTATTATCATGTTTTAGGAGTGACATCCCTACTATGATAATGTTGATGATCTCTTCAGTGACTTGGGATGTTATGCATAGAGGGATGGCTAGGGCCCATGATGGTCTAATGATGCTACTGATAGCTAGGAGGAACCACACATTTAATTAATTGTGTTTTATGATATATAGATATCTTTTACGATTGTTGTTATATCTTTATTGATGGATGGATGTATCATGTATGTTAATGGTTTCATTGCACTTGTATCATGGATTTGATGAGGATGATGTATCTTTATGTTTATATATGTATGTTGTTTTAAGCCTCTCATGCCCTGTGACATGTACAGTGGATGATTGAGCATTCCAAATTTAACTTGCCAAGAGGCATTCAGAACAAATATATATTATGGATAGTGGACCTTTAATTAGTCTTTCATGTGGATGTGGTGGTTGTTAGACTTAGCATTAATTTGATTAAATGTGACTCAACATCTTGGGATCTTTAAGGAATGTAACCTATTATGTATGCTTATATTTGATTGTATGTTATTGCTTCTGCTACTATGTGTTTGATATGAATGGCTTGACTTTCATGATTAAAAAAAAATTTGTTTGAAAAACTTAGTAAAACTTTAGGTTAATTCTTTTGGATCCCTTGGCAGGGCATTACAAGAGTAGTTTATAATGGAAAGGCAATGATGATCAACACCATTAGACAACATGATGTGAGATTCTTGAGCAAAATTGTTGCATCTTCTATTTGTATAAGTTCTAAGATTGGTGAGTGGTCAACAGGGTTTATCTATCTAGCCTACAAGATTTGTATTGAGAAAGAAAAAGTAAAATTGAGTGAGATTTTGAGAGTACAACTCCCTAAGAATTTGGAGAAGATTAAGAGAACTAAGAATGGTGTATTAAGATTTCAGTCACTAATCAATCATATTTTCTTTCTTGTACTTAAAAGATTCCTATTTCTATCAGTTACAAAGATCACTAGCAGTGAAAGATGTACAATGGATAATATATCAAATGTATCTAAAAGGCATCTTGCAAATAAAATATTGGGTTGTGGCAATTTGATTATGAGAATGAAATGAAACAAAGATTTAGAGTTGCACTAGCAATTATTGATAAATTGAAGGATGACATATGCTTTATGGTAGATACAAATCTAACTTATCTTGAAGTAGTTAAACCAAGGGAAACATTTCTTGAGCCCTTAGGTTATGAATTGAGTGATGGTGTAGCTATTGGTTATATTAATCTAATGTTGAGCTCTAGAAAGGACAAAGCCTCATAAATATTTGGAACATATGAAGAGATAACTCAGTCATCTTACCAAGCATCCTTAGAAAAAGAATCTCATAAGAAGGTTGAAATGATGATGAAGAAAACATTGATTGAGGCCGGTATGACATAATGAGAATCATAGGTAGTGAAACAAATAATCTCTAGACTAAAAGAAATTGGTGAACAAGGTGTGATGTATGTGCCAGCTCTATCAATTGGTCAAGCATCCAGTGTATCCATTGCAACAAATACTACAGAGAAAAGCATCCCATATGTTGTTGTATCAGCTAAGCAACCTAGTGAACCCAAAAGAAAGTCTAAAAGACTAGTAGAAGTTGAGATTCACAAGTCAAAAAGAGCCAAGCAAAAAGCTACTAGACCTGAGAAAAGGAAGAAATCATTGTTGACAATTGAAGATTCTAGTGAGGAAGAAGAAGAGGAACAAGACATCAAACAACATGTAAAGGTTATTGCTTCTAAACAGCCAATAGGTAAAACAAGGAAACCCTAGAAACTAAAGATAGAAAACATTAACAAAACTATTGTCAATGAGGGGAACTTTATGCAAATGAATAAGTTTTATGATTTATACAATGATATTTAGAGAGAGAAGATTGATATCTCTACTTGGAGATATATGATTCTTAACAATTTGAAACTTAAAGACATTGAAGGCATTGTGAATCAAAAAGTCTATGATAG